>OY855906.1:16732160-17064660 GCA_963693305.1 Meandrina meandrites
ACTAGCCGAAGCGTCGTGCAAATTCTTTGTCGCAATCCTTCTTAAACGTTGCTTTTGAAATTTCTACTAACAGCAGTCATGTAGAAAGAATTTGTCCGGGTTGAAATCTCCTTGGAATGAAGCTAAAACTCGAAGATTTGGTTGTAATTTTGACAATTTTAACAGAAGTTTGAATACTCTGTGCGCACCGCAGTTCAAATGCACTTCACTGGCTTCCCCAAGACGTTACGGGCTACCATTGGCTTTTCAAAATGCGCGCGAAACGGGCTGCAGCGTCTGCATCAACGAATGGAAAACAATAAAAAAGAAAATTAGTGGTCATATGATAAAATGCTTATTGACTGAGTTAGGTCGGGCCGGACGGGAAAATATTTGGCTCTCGGTCAGGACGCACGGACCTCGCTGCGCTCGGTCCGTACGTCCTGACCTCGAGCCAAATATTTTCCCGTCCGGCCCTCCCACTCAGTCAATAAGTACATATTATTATATGACTAGCTCCGTGAGCGGTCAAGATGAAGCGAATCTCGTGCTCTGATTGGCTACCCGAGAGGTCAAGATGGAGCCATCTTGACCGCTCGGGATCGCCCGCTGTGTTCCTGCAAGCGAAACAACTTTTTAAACCGTCGCTAGTTGATCATGAAAAAGCTTTTCGTCATAAATTTTCGCTATGAAACTATTTTCCGAAATAACACAAAGATTTCCTGTCTATTTCTAGCGAAAGGAAGTCCGACAACAAGGAAATAGGTCTTGAAGCGAATGAGAGCAAACAAATTAAATTACAAATGTTAAATAACGAGTTTCGTGAATTTTACTCGCCGCAAAAACCGGCTAATACAAAAATTAAAACGCAAAGCGACTTCAAGACATGGTATTAGCTTTGTTTGGCGGAAAAGGGAGAGACTGAAGTCAGTGACATACCTGAAGAATAAATAAAGTACTCTGCAAACTTGTCGTTTGTGTAACATCTTCAAAAATGGAAGAAAGCAGACGGCACGGCGAACCTAACATCTTTTCACCGAAGCCTCTAACGTTCACGTCGAGTAAGGGTTGGTCGAGCATGTAGAATGATGTAGAAAAGTTCAAGCTTTCCCCGTGAAGTGGTAAGTCCCAAACGCTTTCAACAGTCACAATTTCAATATTCAGCTCGTATGTCACGGCAGGTTTGCACCACTAAAGCGCCAGAAGCGAGCAAATACTCTGCAAAACGTCCAATAATCAAAAGCTGGCGGCCGGATGGAATGGACAGTCTTCTTTTAAGGCTTCAAACTCAACGTTGATTCGCAAATTTAAGCCATTTCAATATCCTTTTTAGGGCTAAAGTGAGGTGAATTTCGCTGTTGTCGCATCGTTTTACTTCGTCTCGATTCATTCAAGAATTTGACAGTCAGTCATTAAACTTTTAACCAATGAAATGATTTAGCGTGCGCCATTGATTGTGCATGCAACTGGCTTTCTTTTCAGTGCTCGAAAAAAGTCACATAATAAATCCTTTATTGACCAAGCTTGTTCGGTCAAGATGGCAGGATATTGGCCTCGTTCTTTTTTTGCGTGTTTATGGACCTCGACTTCGTCTCGGTCCATAAACACGCAAAAAAAGAACTCGGCCAATATCCCGCCATCTTGACCTCACGCTTGGTCAATAACCCATATATAGAGAGCTTAAAGGTCAAATGAACCAAAATTTCGAATTTTCTTTTTTTTTTAGGCCAATTTGTTGATTAAGGACCAAATAAACATATTCCGAAGTTTCAAAGGAATTGGACTTTGCAAAACAGAGAAATTTCAAGTTGAAAAATGCTTAGTTTTGGCCTTCATAATCGTAGAGCGCTCGGGAAAATTGTCGGGAAATTTTCGGAACATAAAACTGTGACGTCAGTATTGGTGCAATGTGAAATTGCAGGAAATTCAAAGTCTTTTAGTGACGAAGCTCACAAGAATGGAACATCACGGTGTTTTGTGCAGCACTAAACTGCTTAAATTATTCTAAGTCGAAAGTAAGTACGTTTAGGTTTCCAGCAAATTCAAAGCTCAGGAAACAATGGCTTTTGAAAATGAAAAGAAAAGAATTTCAGCCAGAAAAAAACTCTCGCATTTGTGCGGTTCATTTTACTACTTCAGAGAAAATCTGGCGATACGTAGGTTTCTGGGTTCTGATTTCAAGCCGCTAAGACTCCACCTCAAAGAGGATGCTGTGCCGCTCCCTTTTTTTTTTTTTGTTCGGAAAGAAATCACGGGGAAGAATGCCTTCCGAAGCACAAAGACCCCACTGTCCGTTCGGCTTTTGCTAAACGAAGGAAGTTAGAGGTATGCATTTTGCACCTTTGTTATTCTACCTAGAGCTTAGATAGAGTATTTGTTATGATTATTAGCACTTTTACTTTGTTAGTTTGGCTGGTCATAATCAAGCATTAGAATTTGAGTTTGTTAGTTCAATATCCTCGCCAAATAATTTGCTTCCATGCACGGGCACGTGCTTTTTGACGCGTATAAAATTAAGCTTTAAATGTTGTATTTATGTTGGGTTTACAACCGTTAATTTCGATCCCTAAATAACATGTACCGGCTAAATAAATATGGACCAAAAAACAGCTAATACAAACAGAACTCACAGTGTCCGCGGGGACAGTGTGTAAACGCTCAGTATTTATTTCAACACTGAATTTTCCTTCAGCTGAAAACGACACGAATTTATTCATTGAAAGTTTTACCCTGCGTGATGCTTTGCAGTTTCCAATTTGCATTGAGAAATACCCTTTCATTCAAGTTAAATTTTTGTGTACAAATTTATTTTTGTGTTTTGTGTGACTCTCGAGTACAGAAAAGAAACAGTGAATTCAATCTTACCTTTTGGCCACATCCTAGGATAACTTCGCGCTGCATACCGATCCTGGTTGCAAGCCGCACACGTCCTGATAAGAATTACGTGCAAATCCAAAAAAACTGCATTTAGATTGGGGTATATAACAAAACTGATTGTTCTATACCATGCAAGCTGAGCGGACTGATGATTTTTATACGCCATCCAGTGTTTGAAAACCTCCTATATCGTACAATGCTTACAATTTTACTCAGTGCTTTGATAATTATTAATCTTTGAAACTGGATTACAATGTAGTAAAAAAATATAACAACCATGTTTAAAAAAAAGCTTAGATTCTTTCAGAATTACTTGAATTACTTAGACTGACTCAAACTCTCAAACTTTGCATTATTCGCTCTTTAACTCTTTTCCTGCTGGCAAAAAAAAACAGTGAAAATTGACCACATTTCTTTATTTTCTCAGCAGCGTTTTATAATTGTATGGTAAACTATACCTCTTTAGAAAGGGTAGTAAATAAGCTTTTCAAAAAAATAAAAAAATTGCCATAAAAGCCCATAATATTTTAATTAATGGGCATAAATTAGCATAAATTGTAGAAAGTCAGACACAAAATTTTGACAAAAAGCAAATTATTTGAAACTGGTTTGGGGTTATAAATGTGTACAGTTTGTGTAAATGTTCCTTATTATATTGGCAAGATATCCACCAAATTTGGCAGAATAAAAATGATACTGAAATTTTTAGAAATTTTTTGAATTGATGCGGATGCAATTTTTGTCTACACAACAATTTGCATAAATTACACTCATTAACTCTTCTGTTGCGCTAAAAACCCTTTTCCTCCAAAAAATATCGACCTTACAAACCTCAAATATAAACCAAGACATTTATTTCAACGTATCAGCACGGTATCGAACGTAAAAGTCAACTATATACAGCATTTCATCACAGGTAGCCCAAGCTCGATATATGAGTAGCTTTCATGTTGACCTTTGCATTGTTACGTAATTCGAGCAATTTGCATATTTATAAGGGTTTGTATGGGGAAAGAAATAAAGCCGAAAAGAACGAAAAATTAACCGTTGAATTACGATAAAAACTGCTCACCTGAACTCTTGCGTTACTTTTTTTGTGTGCTGTGTGGTTTTTTAACCGATTTGGTGCGATTTAGTTCCAGGCGGCTCTGGAAACAAAAATGGAACAGGGTATTGATTTCATTTGGAACAATTATAAGATAAGTTCACCCTCTGTACAATCCCCCTGCTCGGCTTTGGCTGGGGGTGGACCCATGGGAAATACACGTATGTGTACATTGAATGATTGATGCAGTGGTTATGGTGGGGGTGGGGGTATTTCCTAAATTTCCAGAGTAAATTGAACTCAAGGATGAAACTAAGTCCAACAACACCTTACCTATGCTAGTGATACCTGTCTCTGCTTTATCAGTTACCGAAATAAAATCGGTGTTTACACCGAACTTCTCAAAATTCTGTATCGTGTCCTTCCCAAATTGATCGTTGCCAATTTTGGTGACCATAGCTGTTTTTGCTCCAAGCTTCTGGGCCATCACACACTGATTTGCCGCTTTTCCACCAAAGTCTAACTGAAATTTTGTTCCCTTGACTGTCTCATAAAATTTTGGAAAATGAGGAACATAACTTATCATGTCCACAAAGTACGAGCCGATGACAACAACATCGAACCTGCTGTCCGCCATGTTAGCTCCTAGCCTCCCACGCAGTCGTTTTTAGGGGAGATCGGATTGCACTCGCTCCCCACAAACGCCTGCTCAACCGAGAGCAACATTCCTTTCCCATTGTTTGATTTGCCAGACAACCAAACCAATTAGCACTGACACATTGTCTGTGATGACCAATCAAAATGATTTTATCAAATTTCCCGCGACTTCGATCCGCAAGTAAATATTTCACATCAGATCACGATAGCTAAAACACCGGTAAAAAAAATTATTGAATGGAATTCAAATGCTTTTTATACAACGCTTTGAATCGGTCATCTGCTGAAAGGGTTAAATTTTTGCGAAAAGTGCAGTTAATTCATCTAATTCGCCTGATCGAATGGCAATCATTGACATCAACAAATATCACTGGATGCAACTCAAAAAGCTAGAAGACACTTCAGCGACTTGAAAAAGAAAAGGAGCGGAGTTTTTATAACTGCTAATTTCGCATTAAAATTCACTTGTAGATATAATACTTTTTTAGCCACAAATTATCTCTATATTAAAATCCAATTTTCGCCGTTAATTAACGGCGAAAATTGGAGTAGTATAAAAAAAAGACTCCAATTCTCGCCGTTAATTAACGGCTAAATAACGAATATAATACAATAAAGAATCCAATTTTCGCCATTAGGTAACGGCTAAATAAGGAATATAATACAATAAAGAATCCAATTTTCGCCATTAGGTAACGGCTAAATAAGGAATATAATACAATAAAGAATCCAATTTTCGCCATTAGGTAACGGCTAAATAAGGAATATAATACAATAAAGAATCCAATTTTCGCCATTAGGTAACGGCTAAGTAAGGAATATAATACAATAAAGAATCCAATTTTCGCCATTAGGTAACGGCTAAATAAGGAATATAATACAATAAAGAATCCAATTTTCGCCATTAGGTAACGGCTAAAAAAGGAATAACAAATAACAAAAACTCCAATTTTCGCCGAAAATAAACGGCTAAATAAGGAATCGTATACAATTAGGAATCCAATTTTCGCCGTTAATTAACGGCTAAAAAAGGAATAAAAAATAAGAAAGACTTCAATTGTCGCCGTTAATAAACGGCTAAAAAAGAAATAGATTATATAAAAGACTCCAGTTTTCGCCGTTAATTAACGGCTAAATAAAGAATAAAATATACAAAAGACTCCAATTTTAGCCATTAATTAACGGCTAAAAAAGGAATAAAATATAAAAAAGACTCCAATTTTCGGCGTTAATTATCGGCTAAATAGGGGAAAAGTATATGAAAAAGACTCCGATTTCGGCCATTAATTAACGGCTAAATGCGGGAACAGTATGTTAGAAAGACTCCGATTTTCGCCATTAATTAACAGCTAAATGCGGGGTCAGTGTATAATACCCTTCTCGACCGGGCTATTTGAATCGCTCCAACTTTGAGGTTTTTCAAATTTTCAATTTTCCTTTCTTAAACTATTTTTTTACGTTCTCACAGTAACTTTTACTTTTAAAAATATTGTATTGTTTTGATTACCTCTGAGCATCTTTAATTGTTTTCAGACGTTTCAGAAAAATCATGATAAAATTTTCCGAGTAAAATGAGGAATATAAAATCAAATTAACGCCAATTTGAATTCGAGCTGAGCGAGATACCATCATATAAGAAAAATAAACAATACAAGCCCTTTATTTAACAATTTTTTGACAAATGTTTTCAAAATTATGTTGTGAAACCTACCCCCATTTTAGAAGACGCATTTTGTGACGTCACAGACAAAGTGGTGCCACGTGGCACTAATAAACACTTTCATATGATCCTATTCGATATGTTTGAGGTTTAATACCTAGAGAATGGTATTCGTTTCCAATCCTGAAAATTTGAGAACTTTTGGTTGAAATCTAAGAAAGATATCGTGCTTGAGATATTCGTGATTTGGCTGTTTGTGCTATTCAGCTATTCGAATGCTCTTTTGCTCGCTCCCCCTTCAACAAGGGATTTGAACAAGCCAATCTTCAAAAGTTCGACTGCTCGAGGGTTTCCCTGGGCAGGGAAGGGGGTGGGGGGGGGGGGGGGTGGGATGTTGAAGTTTCGAGTTTCGAATTGATCGGCGCATTACTTAAGGGCGAAAATTGCATGCACCGTTATATTCAAATTGGATTTTTAGCCGTGAACTAACGGCGAAAAGAGGACACACTAAAAACTACTGATACGAATTTTAGCCGTTACTTAACGGTGAAAAGAGGACACACAGGTCTTTATTGATCCTATTTTTAGCCGTTACTTAACGGCGAAAAGATGACGGGCTAAAATATACCGAGCCGATTTTAGCCGTTACTTAACGGCGAAGAAAGGACACACTAAAATATACCGACTCGATTTTAGCCGTTACTTAACGGCGAAATGAGGACAAACACATATTTATAGATCCGATTTTTAGCCGTTACCTAACGGCGAAAAGAGGTCAAAGCTAAAAAAATATATCGACCTGATTTTAGCCGTTAGTTAACGGCGAAAATTGTACACTATCATATATTCTGATCCGATTTTTAGCCGTTACTTCACGGCGAAAAGAGGACATAATAAAAAAATACCAATCCGATTTTAGCCGTTAGTTAACGGCGAAAATTGTACACTATCATATATTCTGATCCGATTTTTAGCCGTTACTTCACGGCGAAAAGAGGACATAATAAAAAAATACCAATCCGATTTTAGCCGTTACTTAACGGCGAAGAAAGGACACTATAATATACAGACTCGATTTTAGCCGTTACTTAACGGCGATAAGTGTACACCCTTTTTTAGTGATCCGATTTTTAGCCGTTACTTAACGGCAAAAAGATGACACTCCATAATATTGTGACCGGATTTTAGCCGTTACTTAACGGCGATAAGTGTACACCCTTATTTTTTTACTGATCCAATTTTTAGCCGTTACTTAACAGCAAAAAGATGACACTGTATAATATTCTGACCGGATTTTAGCCGTTACTTAACGGCGAAAAGAGGACAGACCAAAATATACTGATCCGATTTTCGCCGTTAATTAACGGCGAAAATTTGAGCAGTAAAAATTATGAAATAATAATTTTCTACAGGTAAAATTAATGGCTAAAAAATAATTTTATATATAGAGAAAGTTAATAACGAAATTTTGCAATATATCAACACCCGAAAAGGAGAGTTTCGGAAGCATCAAAGAGGAGATATATGGTATTTACAAGTCAATAAATCGAGAGACAAAACGGCAAAGAACCGATTAAGTTGACAAAAGCGTAGAACTTGGAAATAGCGACGACCACAATAACAAATCAACTGCGTGCGGTGAATTATACTGATTTTGCATTCGGTCTGAAAAGTCTAAAATATAAAAGCCGAGTTTTGATTCAAAGGGTAGCTTTTCGTGCTTTTCTGAGCTACCATCATTTATAGTACCTAGGACGGTCTTTTGATTTTTGGGCAGCGAAAAACAAATTAGGAAGACGTTGGAAGCGGTAGTTCCGCGCAAACGACTTCGCTTTTGTGAAACGGAGAAACCGAATTTATTTGCTCCTTTCGCGCTAAAATACAATTCATGGCCTCTCCAAAGAAGTAGCTTACCTTAAAGCTCACATCCTTTTCGATAAACATTCGAAACGTTCGCGTCCGAAAAAAATGTTTCCGGTTCACTGTTCAGTATAGCCTGCGAACGCAGGCATATTTCCGGCTGTCGCTAGTCAAACACAACCGAATGTGCTGCTTTTCCCAGTACTTTTTCCGCCTCTACTTTCTTAAAATCGCTCAGACTTACTACAGATAAACCAATACTTGACAAAGACTTGACTTGTTCCCTCATCAAATTTACAAGAGGAGAAAACGCACAACGCGATCCAAAGAATCGGTGAGACCGTCGACGAACCTTGAAGGCAAAGCTTGACAAACATGCACAAGCGATTTACTCCTATTAACGAAAACATTGCTTTTCTTTTCCCGTTTGCAAATTCTGAAATTGTGTATCGGAAATGAATTTAGTGATAAATCCTAAACTTGTGAGTTTATAGCTCTGTCGAAACCATGCGTACACATGTTGTTTTGATCTCGCCCCGCGAACAGCGTCGTGCGGTCAAGGTCAACCTACCAGATATTGGTAGGTAAAATTTGATTGGCTTAGCGGCGGAAAGGAATGTTGCTCTCGGTTGAGCAGGCGTTTGTGGGGAGCGAGTGCAATCCGATCTCCCCTAAAAACGACTGCGTGGGAGGCTAGTTAGCTCCAAGCTAGCTAGACTTGCTCCAAGTCGCTCGTTTGATGCGCAAGAGACCGCTAGATACGGATACAGTGGGCGCACGCGGTCTTGAAAAACAAAATGGCGGCGAATCGCGGAACAAGCGACTTGTCTCACCTGCAGCGCGCCAATTCTGAAATATGGCGTCACCGGTGGAAAAATCCATCGGTGACGCCATCCAACTAATTTTTATGGCTATCAATCAAAGTAACTGAGCGAACTGAGCGCGCGCGCTCTGCTTGCGAGACGCGATTGCTTTTTTGCCGGTTTGCTACTTCAGCAGACTTGTCACTTTAGTCCAGATAAAAAAATAGGAAAAGATTCTCGATACACCTATTTTAAGGCCGACGTCGATATGTATTCCATGAATGCAGCTCTAACTTATGAGCTCGGGTGAGAGAATAAGTTTTCTCAAAGCGGATGACATCGCAGTTTTAACACACGCCACGGCGCGCGCAAAATTGCACACGGCACACGAAACTGACGCCAATACGATAAAAGAAACCAATTCAGTGCACACGAAATGATGCCATTTTTTGTGGCAAAAAAACGTCAGCCAGAATTGGTTTCCTGCAAGTGACACAAGTCGCTCGTTCCGAGCCATATCTCGATTTTGTGCGCTACACACGGGCCAAATTCAGCGCGGTCTCTCTCGCGCGATTTCAAAGCGATTTTACTCAAGTAACTGCGGTCTGTCGCGCGTAATTTCAAAGCGATCTTATTCAAGGAAACATATTGGCCCAAAGATAAAAAAACGAGCGACTTGGGGCAAGTCTACAGGCTAGCCTGCGTAGCAAGCATTCCCGTGCGAACGAAGTGCTATGTGTCGCGCGAGTAAAGATTCTGGTCGCGCGAAAATTGGGGCGAGAGCAAAAAAGGAAAAGGAGCAGGGAGGGGGTGGGGCAGCGAGGGAACGCTTGCAAACAAACCCCACGATTCTGAAAAACCCGTTCGCCCACGAACGGGGCTTCTGATTGGTGCGGCGCGGTCATGCTGATTGATAAGTGTATCGAATTCACCTGATTGATTTGAACCAGGGCGCGAAATAATATTCGAGCGTGACTCGGGCGACAAGGACAGAATCGTTCTAGCTTCGATAAACTAGATCTGAGCTCAGCGGAATTCGCTTGTTTCTCTGAAGATGGTCCAACGTAGGGTATTATATGCCATCAATTTGTGTATTGATTGTGCCTGTCTGATGGATTTGGCAAAAGCTTTTAACATTCTTCAGCTCAGTTGTGCGGGTGCGAAGGAAAACGGCAAGGAGGAACAGGTTTTGCCAGCATTATTTGGCAACTTCAACTTACATTTCCGAGTCGTTTTACTTATTCTGACGTGAAAGAAGTCGGCGGCGACTCATCCTTTGTTTTGCAAAATTTAACGCCAGCCAATTTGCTCACGCTGACAGTTTTCAAAACAACCGCTTCCAGTGCGGACGCTAAACAGTTTTAAATAAATTTTCGCCCGTAGGACAATATAATACCGTTAAACTGCTAAACTGTAGAAGTTCAACCTCACGAAAACCCGCTCTTTAAGCCGAACATTCTACAATTATTTAAAAGCTCCGGACAAACTGTAGAGTGCTTTTGTGATTTCCCTTTGCGAGTTTCCGGCCGATTGAAATGTGAGCGGTCTTGTTTAGCACGCAAAAAATTGTTCGGTTTTAAACTTAAATTAAGCTTACAGTTAAAGTGTTGACACCGTCACTTTCGCTAGATGGAAAGCGCTTCTTTTATTCCCCGAAAATTTGAAGTATTTTGGCTTTTAAAAAGGCAAAATGATGCTGTTGTGTGACTCGCTGAAAAATAGCGCCATTGACAAGTTGTCAATCTATGAATGAACTCACCCGTGAAGAAATCGGTGGGCGTTTCTCAGAATCGTGGGGTTTGCTTGCAAGCGTTCCCTCGCTGCCCCACCCCCTCCCTGCTCCTTTTCCTTTTTTGCTCTCGCCCCAATTTTCGCGCGACACATAGCACTTCGTTCGCACGGGAACGCTTGCGACGCAGGCTATCGCTACCGACGCCATGTTGAATTTGAAAATTGAGTTGGCATATTCGTCATGTATGCCACATTGAAGTGTTTCAGCTGAATTTTGCGAAGGGACTGGGTAATTCTCTTGTCACGCTTTCTGCCAAATTTCGTAGCGATCTGACAAAACGCAATTTTTTTTTTAATTTTTTTCGCTATCGTGCCTGAGTGCACGAAATTTAAAAAGGACCAGCAGGAAATGAGTTAAACGACGATCGTCTCTTCGATCGCAAAGCCGTGAAATAAAACTATTACGTCACAAAATTCAAAGCTCGATCCATTCCTTCCATTTCAGTGCGCGGTCATTTTGGAAACGTCTTCGCGAAGTCTTCGGAAATGTTCGTAGTTTTTGCTATAGTTCGCGCTTTAAGGCTCAGAAAGCAAAATTTCTTCTTAAGTTTAGTTAATAATGAGTTCTTCTAGCGTTTGGTTGCTTTAAAATCGCTAAAGAAAGAATGTCGAAAGTTTGGTTCATTTGACCTTTAAGCACAGGCGTTTTTGAGCCACGGACGGCAGCCGGAAATGGAACCTTCTCGTCTTTAGCGCTTATTGTCAGCTTTTTGACCATAAATTCAAGTTGTAAGTGCTAAACTGAAAGCTTTCTTACTTATTTTTGGAGGTAAAAGTTCGTTAAAACCTGAAACATGAGCCTTCCGGTTGCCGTCCGTGGCTCAAAAACGTCTGTGCTTAAGCTCTCACGAAATCTTACAAAGCAGAAACCAGAAACTCACCAAAATCGGCTTTGAATCGACCCGAAGAACTGGCAAACAACAAAGAACGCAACACAGCT
Organism: Meandrina meandrites; assembly: GCA_963693305.1. Lineage (NCBI taxonomy): Eukaryota > Metazoa > Cnidaria > Anthozoa > Scleractinia > Meandrinidae > Meandrina > Meandrina meandrites. The sequence goes on from OY855906.1 coordinate 16,743,773, forward strand.
ACACTCTGATAACAAATTGTTGTACCAAAATCATTTACACCTTATTGCAAACTTTTGTGTTACTGCTTCAAATATCTCATCAAAAGAAATCTTTTCTAACAACACCAAACACCGAAAACAAATTTCCAGGTTCCACGGCTGAATTCTACTGTTTCGCTTGAAAAAGATTTTACAAAATAGCTACAGGTGAGATTTTGCCAGCCCTATAGCTTGTGAACTTTGTAATTCATTTTCTCAGACTCTGATAAAAAATTGTTGTTGGTGTTATCACGGATAATTACTTTCATCTTTATGTTTTATTTAGGGTACAAAATAACGCAATGGGATTTAAATTATTCTGGTACTCGTGGTCATCCCGCGTAACTAATACCTGATTCACACCAACAAAACATGTTTAGTTAAACCAGGTTTAAGAAAATGAAAATCAGCAACAGACAACTGATGGACTAAATTTTACATAGCCGGGAAGGGTTCAAGTATGCTCTAACTTGTGCTTTCATTGTGCCAAATTTGAAGTCGATAAACATCAGTCAGCAACTTCCATGAAGAAAACAATTTTAAACGGTGTTTAACTAAACAACATTTAAACATGTTTAAGCTTTGGTGTGAATGGGGTATAATAACACTACAGCGATTTGAAGTTAATTAGTGCAACAGATCACGTATTTGACAGCCATTTCCCGGAAATTTTCCGGTAGATCTTGAAATATATTTCTTTCTGACATCCAAAATGATTCCCCGACCGTTTTTGGTTCTCTAATGTAAATTGAAATAAACTGCCATGTAAGAACACACGAAAGTAACTCTGAAGTTACTGTTCGCCGATTGGGCAAAATAATTGTTCCGGTGTATTGTTGATCCCTCGGCGGTCCGCTGTCGTACAGTTCTCCTACTGTTGTGTTTTTCGATCGTGGGCATCCATGCCTCTGGAATTTCGATTCCCTTATCCCTGTTGAAAGTCTTATTTGAATTGCCTCTTCGACCCTGCGTGTGTACCAGTGAGGATCCCGATCAATAAACCTGACCTCATTCCAAAGCGGGTGGTGTCCGGTGATGTCGGAGTGTTCTGAAACGGAGGAGGTCTGACAGGATCAAAGAGCAAATAGTCGACCTTATCACCCGATAAGACTAGCAGTCCTGGTGAGCGGGCACTCCCATATATAGGCTACATGGGTATGTGTCGCTGCGAAGGGTATGGTTTTCAAGCAGTTTAGCCTGGGATGGAGTTTGGGGTATAATTTTCTGAGAAACTGACTAGTGTAAGGAAAATTTAGTCTAGAATAGGAATTGAAACTCAAAAGCAAGAACTTCACACCAGGACTTCACTCAGGGTTCGTACAAAAAATCGCAACCATTTTTCCAGGACTTTTCAAGGACCAAATTAAATTTTCAAAGACCACCTACCAGGAATGTAATTTCACAGATGGTATATAAATGCACATTCCCAGTCCAAGCTAGCAGCTTTCTAAGGCTTCAAGTGTTTGCTCCATCTCCTTCTCTACATTTGCAGTTCACTTGTCTTTTCTCTTTATTAGCTGCTTTTACACCCGGGTTTACAGTGTCTAAAGTTGCTTCACACAGGAACAGAATAGCAAAGTCTATGCAAAGCAATTTGCTTTCGAACCCACTATAGTTTAAAGTTGAAGAAATTCAAGGACTTTTCAAGGAAAATGGAATTTAAGGACTTTTCAAGGACTCCCCCTAAAATCCAAGGTCTTTTCAAGACTGTGCGAACCCCGTCACATAAAGGGAATACCGTAACGGCATATTGTTTTCCGTTGTCAACACTATGTGATTTACTAGCTTGGGGGGGGGGGGGGGGGGGGGGGGAGGGGGAAAGGGTGCAGGGTGACTGTGGGTGGAGGGTCATTTGCTTTGAAGGTAGTCTTTGGATATTTTGATGTCGCCGACCAGACGGCCAAAGGTCTGCAGACATACATAGCACGAGTGAAACACTCGGTATAGTAAGTAAATAAGTACTTTATTTAAACACATATCACGAATGAGCCAGGGGCTCGTTTAAAAGTGAACGTGTATTCTAAAAATTAAGGGTACGGGTAGCCGTCCTACCAGGGACAACTTCTCTTTACATAAACAGGCTCCCTAGGGTTGTTAGCCGGGGGTATGGGATATACCCTTCCCAATAAAAACAACTCTTAAGGTATGACTGCCATTCAAATTGAAATGCTAAAATTCCTTTGGTTAGGAGTGATTTTACTTTTTAACCGTGAAATAGTTACTACTCAAATAGACACTATTAGGCACCAATTTCATTGTTTTCTTTTGTTAAGTTTTGACTACTTAGCACTGATGTCTAATTGTTAGATGTTGTTTCACGGTTGGAATAAAAGCACTAGTAAAGTAGTATACTTATAGGCAGCTAGCATTTTTTTTTTTTACACCCACCGCACCTCTTATAAGAAATTTTAAAAATCTCCCACCATGTTATTTAAGAAATAGAAACATGTACCGTGTTTCTATCGAGTTTAAGTATAAATCTACTAGCGGTCTATCACAAATGGTGCGCTCTGATTGGCTACGCTACCCACTATCTATTCTGTGATAGATAGTGAGTAGCGTAGAAGTGTGCCCTTGCTAACAAAATGGCGGCCGCTTCCTCACGTTTTCGAAGTGTCCGTGAAGAAGATTTAGACAGTTTACTGGTCGAGGATGTTCCAGAAAAGACAAAAGTCGCAACGAAATATGGTATGAAGATTTTTCACGGTAAGAACAGGAGTCGAAAATGACTTTCATGAATTTATTACTCATTGAAACTTTTAAAAGTACAAAATTAAATTTTCAAAAGTTGCATTTCAATTGACACATCTTTGAAGGTGATATGTGATCTTCGCAGTGAATTTCCAGTTTAAGCAATTGGAATGAAGAAGCCTGAAAAAATCAGGGTTTCAACGGGATTCGAACCCGCGACCTCCGCGATACCGGTGCGATGCTCTACCAACTGAGCTATGAAGCCACACATTGGGAGCGAGGTCAATTGTGAGTTCTTATTTTCCCGTGAAAGGAGTGAAATGACGTGTAGTATGTGAAATGATTCATACATGAACTGCGGATATATATGAAGGTGATATGTGATCTTCGCAGTGAATTTCCAATTTAAGCAATTGGAATGAAGAAGCCTAAAAAAATCAGGGCTTCAACGGCATTCGAACCCGTGACCTCCGCGATACCGGTGCGATGCTCCACCAACTGAGCTATGAAGCCACACATTGGAAGCGAGGTCAATTGTGAGTTCTTATTTCCCCTTGAAAGGAGTGAAATGACGTGTAGTATATGAAATGATTCATATATGAACTGCGCTTCCAATGTGTGGCTTCATAGCTCAGTTGGTAGAGCATCGCACCGGTATCGCGGAGGTTACGGGTTCGAATCCCTGATTTTTTCAGGCTTCTTCATTCCAATTGCTCGAATTGGAAATTCACTGCGAAGATCACATATCACCTTCATATACAGCTATTTCGAGAAACGTTGTCGGAAAAAAAGCACCAAACTGCACAAGCCAATCCCGAAAGATAGTATGGGTAGACGCATTGAGCTACTGCACGTGTTGAATACTAATGAGATATGACAACAAAATAAGCGCGAATTTCAGGTTCTTTCTTTTCAGACATTTAAAAACAAAGTACGTTTAGCCCCTCTGAACTTTGGAAGAATTTTCCTCACTCAAAGACATGCGACAGTAAAAGGAAAGCTACAGATATAGGCCCCTAAGGACACAAATATGGCGTCTCCATACTGAGCTTTATTAATTTGCGTGGAAAGTTTCGCCAAATAATTCGCAAACGGTGCGCCGCACACACCTGAGATTTGGACAAATGGTTTATCTATTTATTTTCTATACTATCTGAAATCCATAGCTTCTGTCGTTGAATGGTTTCGATTTTATTTTTTTATTGCGTGACAGTGAAAACCACCAATACTAAAACAATTACATTATTCGCTCTCGATTTCTATGCGTGATAGTTGACTCGGGCTGCGCCCTCGTCAACTATCACGTGATAGAAATCTCGAGCCGATTTTTAACCAATCAGCGCGCGTATTTTCTTAGGACCGTTTTCTAATTAGAAATAAGGAAAGTTTTGATTTTGATAGAATAAGCACACAATAAAATAAGCAAACAATTTTTTTTAAATTTGTGTTTATTAAAATTACGTAACTGCTTCATACGTCGTACCAGATAAAATGAAAACTCCGAGTTAGACTATTTTACAAATCTGATTGCCAATTTCAAATCAAATTGTATTCTACATTTTCAATCTCAGATGGCAGAGAAAATAGGCCTATGCCCTACCTGTATACACATTTGGTACTGATATACAGTCAATAATTACAATCAACATGTAAACTTTATAAATCTGGAGATAGTCAGTTACACGCCAAGGCTGTGCTCTAGGAAAAATGACAAGGAGCCCAAAGGTTCCAAACTATGAGATCTAGGTGCCTAGCATAAAGTTCGCCTGAGGCCCCCGGGCACCCTTAGAGCACAGCCCTGCAAGCCAGTTTCTATTCTGCCACCTTAATCCAAAATATTTCATAAATGGCTGATGCACTCACTACCTGTAAAAAGTATGTACTTAAAAGTACAATCAATATGGATTCAGGCATGCAAACTGTACAGTCAACTCTCGTTATAGCAGACAAGTGCTGTTAACATACAGTAAATAATATAGGCTATGACGTGCTTATTGACAGTGGGTATTGAGGATGAGGTCAAAACAAATTCACAAAGTCAGGGCAAAAGAGACAAATGAATTGGAACACAAAGCCAGATAACTACAAGTCTGCACACAGCTGGAACAACAGGCATGTGATGCCCCCCACGATGCAACCCTGATACACAAGACAGCTGCAGAAACCAGCATTCGTTTGAATCTAACAGCCTAAATTCATTTAGCCACATTAAAAGCAATTATTCAGCACATTTCACAGTTATCTAGAGCTATATTTCCTGTAAATTAGGGCAGTATTCCCTGTCATTTCGGGATCCCAAAACATGGAACAACCTTGACAGTCAAGCCAGAAGTGTTAAAAGTTAATTTTCTCTTTCAAAAAATGTACAGACAGTAGTGGTAGTACTCAGGCCTGGTTACAGTGCATGCCAAAGGTGGCTATGCATGTTACCTTAGAAATTGCTGTAAGTCAGTTAGTCATTGGTTTGTTAACAACAATACTAAGCTCTTGATTTGTTTTCTTCTCATACATTGCATCTACCATTTTCTGGTACAATTTCCATCCTTCTGTTTCCGTCATTTCTTCCATACTGATCCCTTCTTCTTCTTCACTCGACTCTGATTCCTGAAATACAAAAAAAAAAAAAGAAAAAAGCAAGAGATGTTGGACTCAATACTTCAACTGGGCAACTTACTGCTTACCAACCAATCACAGCTCAAGTTGATAACAAAACAGATTCACAAATCATTCAAATTCAGAGATCTCTAGTTCATCAAAATATGAGCCAATCAAAATAATTTAAGATGAGATGACCTTGGTCACTACACTGAAATAAGATTCGCAAAAAAATGTTTCCAATTCAAATCACCAGTTGAAATTTAAAACAAGGCAACTACAGAATACCCATACAATTTATTAGGCATTTTACAGAAACCAATAGATGAGCCATAACTTTCTAACTGGAAAACATTGGTCCAAGTTAAAATGTACATGTATCTGCAAAAACTTCTCATTTGTACAAAAAGGTATCACCAATCAACAATGTAGACTCTAAGCTCTCGACTAAAGGTAACAAACACCTGTAAAAATAAATTGTCTGTCAATTAAAGAGGCTAGAGATTCTGCCAAAACAGACCTTGACCTCCCTATGTGCAAATTTTTGACAGGCTTGTTTGACCATTGTAATAAACATCCTATTGACCTAGCTTAGTCCACCTGTATGGAATCAACTTCACCTTGGTCATTACATTACATCTCGGAGCCATTATGGGAATACTGTTTTGGCTTGGGCATGGGTCGTACTTGGGAAAGTTTTGCCAGAATCTGCTTACTTTGCAGTAGAAATCTGCCATTGGAACACTTTGCCTAGTGCAATCCAAGGTTTTCTGGATTTGCAAATAGGCAAAAACATCAAAGACGCTGTTGTGCTTGGGTGGGGCAGGCAGATTTTCGAAAGCTTGAGCTAAACAATAGGAATCACAGTGGAAACTGTCAACAACTGTCAACTGTGTTATGTTTCACTTGTCTGTGAAACATAACATGATCAGTATGAACAAGAGCGGGAATTTTCAGTTTGCCCTCTTTCATTATGGATGGACATGGCTATTATTAAAGGGAAGCACGTTTATTTCACTCTACCGGATTGTGCTGTCCTGTCTTCTAAAAAAGGTGAGTAAACATGTATTTTCTGATCTCCAGTATCTATAATCTGGTCAACTTCAGTTCTCGATGTGTCAAAACACTAACCCATACCTCCCACTGGTGCGACCCTACTCGGTTTGATTAAAGTTCTCCATTTCAGTTGCAGTTTCGACTTTTTACGGTTTTTTAGCCGGCAAAAACAAAAGGTTTTCCCAAGTGCGACCTATACCCCATTTGCACTTCTTTAAAAAACGGCAGTAAGAATTATAGCATAAGCTTTGTATTGGTAAAGCACAGGCAAATTTTTTTTAAAGAAATTCACATATTTAGGGTAAAAAGGACAAATGAATTGGAAATTTCTATTTTGGTGTTTAGGTATTATTTAAGGCAGCTGTCAGCTAAATTAAACTCATCATCAATAGATGAGATCGGGAAAGGTGCCTTAGACTCAGTACAGTCCTGCACGATTTTGAGAGAGACCTCCTGCTCAGTTGAAAAGAAATAATAAATGGGAAGCACTTATTAGCTTCTTGGGGGAAAATGCAGGATACCAATGCATTGAGCTTACTTTAGGGCTCACAGACTTATTTCTCGTGCATTGCTAAGGAAGTGAAAAATCACTGCAGGTGAATGACGCAAGCATTTTGACAGACAATCAGAAAACCGCCGGGAGAACCCACTAAGAGGCAACAAATTTGATAATCAAAGGGCCCTATGAGGCCACGACTGTTTTTTTAAGTGACGACGTCATTGTTTAATGTGTTCGTGCAAGTTCTTGTCGCTTTTATCTAACAAGTGACGAATTAAATCATCGAAGTCGAACGTGCATCACTTGTAAAGATCTATACGGATTTACGTTGTTTTTCATTTTGTTTTGCATTGGTTGTAAAAGAAGCAAGCTCCAAGCAGACAAATTCAAGTTTGTGTGTTTTCGTGCCAGCGTGTGTACACTCTTTTCCCCATACAGTGTGTACGATTGACATTCAATTTCCAGAATGTGTTGATAGTGCCATGAGCATGATAAGTTTGATCTTGCATTCTTTGATTGCGGTGAAGATTAACGCCGCAAAAAATTTATTTTGAAATCGGCTGCGTTGACCTTTGTTGCGTGATACTGATAATCTTCTGTCAGCTAGCGATTACACAAACTTCGCTTTCAAGTCTGATTTTGTGGTGAACTCATTGGCATGTGGAACGACTTTTTGGTGGAATTCGATTGCGTGTATATCTGGATAACTTTGGGGGCAAGTTGTTTTCTTCTATGTATTTTTCTATTCGTGTTTAAAAACATAATCACTTTTAACGATCCGCGCATCGTCTTTTGTTTTAATATGCTTTTAAAATATGACTTTGCCTGTCTGCTGCAACCGCTATTTTGGTTGCTTATACTGTAAGTTTTGTTGTTCCTTCTTTACTTGCAGTAGAGTCCTCTGGCTTTTGGGATAGGTAGTCTTCTGCTAGGAATAAATCTCGCTCCAGATTTTATCTCATCGTTGAAACTCGAGTGTTCTCCGCTGCGACCTGTGCTGATGATTTTGCTTGCATGCGATGAACATTTATCTGTTGTGGGTTGTAAAACTCAGCAAGGGTACTTCTTAACTCAGAGGCCTATAAAAGGTGTTTGAAATGCGTTGATTTAGGTTGTCGCTGTGAAGCACACGATGTAATTGTTCCTTCTTGTCGCTTCTATTTAACAAGTGACGAATTAAATCGTTGAAGTCGAACGTGCATCACTTGTAAAGATCTATACAGATTTACGTTGTTTTTCATTGGTTGTAAAAGAAGCAAGCTCCAAGCAGACAAATTCAAGTTTGCGTGTTTTCGTGCTAGCGTGTGTACACTCTTTTCCCTGTACAGCGTGTACGATTGATGTTCAATTTCCGGAATGTGTTTTGATAGTGCCATGAGCATGATAAGTTTGATCTTGCATTCTTTGATTGCTGTGAAGATTAAGCGTCGCATAAGGGTAAAATTTATTTTGAAATCGGCTGGGTTGACCTTTGTCGCGTGACACTGATAATCTTCTGTCAGCTGGCGATTACACAAACTTCGCTTTCAATTTCACTTTCACCGTCACATGCAAACTTAAGAAAATTCTGTTGATTTTTCTATAGGGCAGAAACAACATACACCTGATTTAAGATAAAATAAAAATAAAATATGTTCACAATCGATTTTCAAATTATCATCACATACCCATCAAAACAAAACCATCAGCGCCTTAACTACAATGGTCTGTCATCGGTCTTAATAACTGCAACGTCAAACTGAGAGTAGCGTTACATGTAGGTCTGCCAACCATCTGTCAACGGCCTTTTGTTTACATCTGATCGACTGAAGGAATGGACGAAGGATGGCTTCAACTCGCCACTCATTCCGTAACTCCTGTTTTGCATACGCAAGAACAGTCAAAGCATGTTTGGTCCCATAGTCAAAGCCCATCGACATATGTGCTTTTGGAAACAATAAAGATTGCTGTTTTCAGCGCAAGCTCATCCGTCACTAGTAATACATTTCAGGGAATTTCTCATACGAATCTGCTTCAATTGTCCTCGTCGAGCCAACCTTTGTATGACAGAGTGCTATCGGCCTTCAGTAGGAGGTCCAACTGCACTTCCATTAGTGCCATTGGTTTCTTATCGGATGTTCCGTTGTGAGATTCTTTCCTGCTTGAAACACGCTCTGCCAAGTCCACAGATGACTACATATCGTCCTTTTTAGTCCAGAATGCACTATTGTGATGGTTTTGTGGGCTGCCGTCCACTAAGGCCCTAAGGCGCTATGGTGTAAACTTTGATAGCTGATTAAGTAATTAATATCAATTATTCTCATGAAAGGGGTAAGGGGTTGGTAGTACCTGACTCTATGCACTAGGTAAAACGCAGAGTGTCTCTACGTTACTTTTATATGAAGAACGCAAATACTATATATTTGTTTCTGAAAGCCAAACGCTGTCCATGTGGTACTATTTTCCAAGAAAGAGGAACTTTGCAGTAAACGCATGGGCAGAAGATAAGTCTAGGTCACAGTCTTGAACTCTCACAGACATCACATGCCTTTCCGTGCGGTACGATTGTTGTAGACTCCGTGGTGCCAAGTTAAAATCGCAATTTATTAAACAGGTCGTTTTGGCGTCGCAGTGCTTTGGGTGAAATTATTCTTTACTTTAATATTCTTCAGAAACCAAAAAAACCTTTCCGTTTATTAATTTATAACACCAGTGTTGTAACTGGTTTTATTATTGAAAGCAAAGCAATGGCCCTTGAACTCTCCCAGAACTCGCAGTGTTCGTATTGAAAACAAAAAAATCAACAACAGCTTCTCATTGCAGAGCTCTGGTAAATGTCAGACACAGTGTCTTCGTAATTAAATATGCAAAAACTTATACAGGGATTTTTGGCGCAAATTTCCTTACAACCACAGAACAAATATTTCAGTTGCGCTACTCTTTGAAAGCCCTTCCGAAAGAGATGTTTTTTGATTTGATCCGTCTATTATTTTTCGAGAAACGACTTTCGTGACAGTTGAATTGTTACATCGTTCATCGTGTTAAAGTGTTACTGAAACGAAATTTCGTATTTTTTTTATTTGCTCAATTTATGGTTTCGAACCTGCTTAAAATCATGGTGACCTTTATTTTTAAAAATACGCAACAGAAAGTGCTCGTTTTGGCGGTCAAAATGGGCTTTTTGGAGCCAAACCATGTCCGGGACCTGGAGCCGAGTTTAGCAACCTTGTGACGTCAGTGGTTGTGCACATGTCGGGAGTGCGATAGATTCTCTCTCGTTTCCATTAGAATTAATGCGTGTATTTTCCTGATCCTCAAACCTTCAACCTCCTAATTTTTGTCCAGACACAAACGGAAAATGCACAGTGTAGACATCTGAGAGAGCATGAAGTTTCTTTTCTGCTTTAAATGAGATCAACAGATAATTGATGGTCCATATTCTCGGGTACAGCGCATCGTTGAGCCGCACAATCGCAGGTTTTTCTACGACCATTCACGGTCTGTAAGGCTTGAGTTGAATACTCGAAAGGCGTATCAGTGGTTAGAAAAGTGGACTTTTCGCTGGGTTAGCCCAAGAGGACTACAAAACTTGTGATGTCCTTGATCGAGGGTCGCCTTTATGTCAGCGCAGGAGTCGAGTGTTGCAGAAACCAGCGGGAATCACGCACTACTCTTTCATTATGAAGTTATTGATATACTTGCGTATAATTTACAGTCGATGGCAAGCTTGAAGTGGTTTCAATATCTATTTCGTTTAAAAATTGGCCTTAAAAAGGGGGTCCCAAAATTTGTTTCGGAGCAGGAAGACGTATACACCACATTATTCCTCAATAACTCCTTTAATAAAACCAGTAACAACACTGATGTTATAAATTTATAAACAGGAAAGGTTTTTTTGGCGACCAAAATTTTAGGTTAGTCGCTAGTTGGCTCCCTTAGGAAATGTTAATTTCAGACCCTGAAAATACACAAGAAAACAAGTATTTCGTCTTTTAGTGTAAGAGGAAAGATCAAAAAACATTTGGCAACCAGAAATTGCCATGTGGCAACTAAAAATTTTGGTCCTGTCACCAGTTGGCGCGGACATAGAGAAGTTAATTTCAGACCCTGTGAATTGGCACTTTTGTGGAAACCTTCATTAACAGATCCTTTAAGCAGTTTATGGTCGCTTTTCTAGAACAGCAGGGAATTTCCATTCCCAAGAAAGCTGTTTGCAGGGTTGATGACTGCCTGTAATAAACTTCAAGAGTAATCCTCCGTAAGAAAAAAGATGGCAGCGGTACATTTGACCACAATACCTTGCGAACCTAACACAGTGCATATGGCGCACAGAATGCTATGCTTTTGCGAAATTCATCCCTGTACTAACAACATTGTTCTTGCTGGGTTTCAAGGTTTTAGAGCTTTTGTGTGTGCTTTTATGAGCGTTTTTGCAGTTTTCGCGCGCTAAGCATTATAGGTAAATGTACCAGTCGCCATCTTTTTGCCTACGGTGGATTGATCCCTGGCCTCATTGAACGATCGATCGATCGATGCATGCATGATCTTTTCTTGATTTCGTGAGATTTTCTAGTGAGAGCGATGTGATAATGTAAGGATTGGAGAAGTGACAGCAAACTGCGTTTGTTTTACTAAAAGCAAAATGAGATGTAGTGGAGAAGCCAACAGAATGTAGTTTTGACAATGTCTGCCAAGCATGTTTACTCTGCGTTCGTAAAATTGGATCAACGGCGCACATGTCACAGAAGTAGAGTATTACTGTACTTATTGAGTACACTTTTTAAAATAGTGTTGCCCCAAACAAAACAAACAACATTTAACAGCAAGCAGACTGGAGTGAAAGCTAACTGCAAGCAAACCAGAATGAAAACTAACCCAGTGTTCTCCAAAATAGGTGGTAACCGGCAAAACTAACTGCTTGCAGCACCACCCAGCAGGCTAATGACAAAGCAATGCCACTTGTTGCACCAACGCAGTTGTGATAAAAAATGATAGAATAGGTAGAATATAAACAGCGAAAAATGCAATATTCATTTACAACAGTTTGTGCCAGTGTTCTAATTCAATATCTTTATTTCTCTTCACCTTCCAAATCTTTGATTGCTGTTATCTTTCGAAAAAAGAGCATGTTTTGGCGGCCTTTCTTCACAATGAATCGGCAGCAATAGCTGCTCTCCCTTCATTTTGTCTGTTCTGTCCATTGACAATGAAAGAATTCACAAGGCAAATAGGTAAAAAGAATTTATTTTCAGTGAGAAATATTACGGAGAAAATAAGCTTATGGTGGTTGATTGCTAAGTTTACCGTGGCTCACGTGTGGTGAAGGGAAAGTCAGCTTTTGTTGTGAACTTCTTCTAATTAAGTTAGTAATTGTTTAAAATGAAACCCAGGCAGCAGGTTAAAGGAAGCCTTGAGAATACAACCCTTCAGCAATGCCATTGCAAAGAGAAAGGAAGCTGTAGCGATTCATAGCAAAGACAAAACGAGATCGCCGATTTCTCAAGTACTACATCAAGTAAACGACAACAAGTATATCTCCTTTAAACACTGGAAAGAAAATTTTATACAATTTTTTCTTAGGATGTATAAAAAGACGACAGTACGGCCAGAAAAAGGTTCTTGTAAAATAAAATTTGACCAGCATAGGGAAACACTAGAAAACAACTGAGATTCAACAGTAGTTCTTTACTGAGGGTCCCCTATACCCCTTTGCAAAACTGAATCACGTAAAAATATTTGGCCTTTTCACACGTCACGAATAATTACCAAAATGTTTTCACGTTCATGCAAAAATCAAGGCGATCGCAGTTTAGACTTTAGCGCTCGGAAGACGTAAAACTGCAAAATTTGATTTGAGTGTTGCATATCACGTCTCAATGGCTTACAAAGTTTCATCTGTTCAAAACCTAACCACAGAGAATTGATAATTGAGCCACGAACAAGATATGATTCACCAATCACGTCTAATTCAACTATTCGTTCACAGGTCACGTTTAAGTTAAAAATTGCTTTCACGTGCACGTGAAAAGATCTTGAAATTGGCAATCACGAATCACAAAAAAATAAAACCTTCAATCACGTTTCACGGAAAAATAAATTACTCCAATCACGCTTCACGTAAAAAGTATAGGGGACCCTCTTTACTGGTTTGAAAAGTTCTTTTACCTGCTGCGCTGAAAACTAAGGAGAACACTGCTAACCACAACAAAAATGCACTTCAGACTAAGCGCGGGCTTGGGGTAAGCGTATAAACCCTAACCCAGGGCTCGAAAATGTTTTTGAAGTCTTTATAGCCATGGGCTAGCTGGTATTGCTACTTTACTAGCCCAGAGCCTGTGAGCTCTAGCCCTCTTTCAGTTCAGTTGTTGCCCTTTCTTTCGATTCGTGTTGTATTTGCATTCCACAATCTTCATGCTCCTGTGAACACTGATGACTCTTCAATCTTTTATGGATCAATGCGAAAATTTGATGTACCTCTAAATAAAGGGCTGGATTTGTCCGCTAAAGGTGGATACCGTAAGGCATACCGCTAAAGGTGGACACCGTAAGGCATACCGCTAAAGGTGGACACCGTAAGGCTATCAAATCGAACTCGTCTTTCCATTGGACTGAGTATAGAAGGCTCAGAAATTTGGTGAACCGTGAAATTAAGTCTGCCAAATCCAGTTATTATTGTGACTTAATCAGAGAAGCTAGGGGAGATTCAAGTAAATTATGGAAGGCTGTAAACAAAGCGTCATCTCGTACCAACAAATCTTCGACTCCACAATGTATTATCGCTGACGGAGCTCATTATACAACTCCGCAGTCTATCGCTTCTGCACTGAACTCTCACTTTGCTTCAATAGGGAGGATTCTAGCTGACAAAATAACATCTGTAGCTCGCACTTCATTGCCGATTGCTCGTCTTTCTGGATCGTTTCAATTAAAAGAAATTAGCGAAGCGGTTGTCCTTGAACAATTGCTTAGTCTCAAGGTTAACAAAGCTATTGGCTTGGACAATATAAGTGCAAGGCTTTTGAAGTGTGGCGCTCAATCAATTAGTCATTCCATCACAAAGTTAATAAATTTGTCTATACGCTCAGGAAAGTTTCCGGGGATATGGAAGTGCTCTAAAGTGACAGCTTTGTTCAAATCGGGTGACCGAACAAATGCAACAAATTATCGTCCCATCTCAATACTGCCCACTCTCAGCAAGATCTTAGAAAGAGTAATCCACTCCCAACTGTACGAACACCTGGCCTCAAACAATTTAATTTCAAACAAGCAGTTCGGTTTCCGGTCCAAACGTTCAACAGCCACTGCATTGACTGGTTTTGCCGATGAAGTCTTATTAAACATGGAAAGAGGGAACATCTGTGGTGCCGTATTTCTGGATCTTACAAAGGCGTTCGATACAGTCGATCACGGGATTTTGATGTCCAAATTGTCATCAGTTGGAGTCTCCCCCAGGTCTTTGGAGTGGTTTGCTTCGTACCTTAGAAATCGCAAACAGCAAACTTCCTGTGAAAATAATTTATCCGAAGCCCTTCCCGTTACTTTCGGTGTTCCACAAGGAAGTATCTTGGGACCGTTATTGTTCCTTGTGTACATCAATGAGCTACCTGCTGTTATTGAACACTCCGAGGTGTCATTGTACGCTGACGATACTGTTCTTTACTGCTTTTCAAAAGAACCGCACCAGCTGGAGAGCAAATTAAACGCAGATCTTTACAACGTAGCAATGTGGCTAAAAGCGAACAAACTTACATTGAACCTTACAAAGACAAAATCCATGTTAATCGGTAGCAACAGAAAATTAGTAAATATTTCCTCAATGTCTCTATCTATTTTTGATTGTAAATTAGATAGTGTTAGTACGTTTAAATATTTAGGGATTAAGCTGGCCTCAGACTTCACATGGTCTGATCATGTAGAGCATGTAATTTCTAAAGTAAATCAGCGACTCGGTCTTTTACGTAGGATAAAACATTTGTTACCTTTCACCGCTCGCCTACTTTTCTACAACAGCCTTGTTTTACCAATTTTTGATTATGCTGATCTTGTGTGGGGCGACAAGAACAATGTGGAGCTTATGAATGACCTACAGGTTTTACAAAACAAAGCCGCGAAAATCATCCTGGACAGACAACTTTATTCGTCAGCTTCTGATGCCCTCGTAGCTTTAAAGTGGCTTAACCTAGAACAACGTAGATTTTATCATCGCTGTATATATGTTTATAAGTGTATTAATGGACTTATGGATCACTCTATGGAGTTACTAGCTCACAGGGACATTCATAGCTATAACACAAGGAACAAAGATATGCTTAGGCTACCTCGTGTAACCAAAAATTGGGGAAAGCAGAGAGTGTGTTATCACTCTCTGAAAGACTGGAACAACCTAGACAGAGACACCAGAAATGCACCTGATCTTGTAAATTTTAAGCGTAGCGTTCTAAGTAGGTTTGTTAGTTAACTCTTTCTTTTGTACTCAAGTTAGTTTTTAATAATAGTTGTTAACTCTAAGGTTTTTTTTTTTTTTTTTTATTTGTATAGTCTTATTTATTTATATAGTCGTTTTATTGTATATAGTCTTATTTAGTATTTTTAATCTTAGTTAGGACCTTTCTGAAAACCACTGTATAGTGAATGAAGGCTTCCTAATAAAAGATTATTATTATTAACATCACACCCTTTTCCTTTTCATACTACGCCACGGCCATTTTGTTTTCCACTGTGGAAGAAACAAACGTTTTCGCTACGTATCAAAGATCTGAATTTTATCTGCAGCAGCTGGCCCATCGGCACTCTGCTTACGCTGATCTTCAGCAACACCATCTCCTTTTTTTGCGTGAAGCCATAGTTCAAGAGGCTCATTCAAGAAACAAAGTAAAATACATTCATAATGAGCCTCTTTGTACATGTCCAAGTGACCCGAGGACCAAAGTGGTTCCCAGACTTCTCCTGTCCACATTGAACGCCTTGCAAATTTTCTCTTTAAATCGCTTACTCGCCGTCTTTTAAACCCGCTTTTGACTCCTTCGTGGCATAGGTGGAAATAGACAACATTAGACCTGACTTTTCCTGTAATTAATTTCATCTTTTCTTAATATTTCAATGCAGATCTTGCCAGTCAAATCAACAACTGGGCTATTAAGTGGCTTGCTAGCCCACTGGGCTAGGAAGTACTTTATTCACTAGCCAAATGAAAATTTTTGCTAGCCCCGGGAGTCAGGCTAGCGGATTTTTCGAACCCTGCCTAACCCTAACCATAATGCTGGGCTTATCGGTAAGGGTTATGCTTATTGGTTAGGGTTAGGGTAAGCGTTTTTGGTAGGTTAGGGCTTGGCTGGGGTTAAAACAGTAACTGGTTAAACTGCTAAACTGCGCTGATTTAATTGTTTTGAGAAACAAAAGGTTTCTTTGGTTTATATCTAATCAAAGAAAGCACTTTCAAAGTCCTGGGCCCGGTTGTTCGAAAGAGGGTTAAATTAACCTTGGGTTAGACCTTAACCTGAGATTAAATTTCTTAACCGTAGGTTTGTTAACCCGGAGTTAAAAGAGCGTTGTTCAAAGCGCGGTTAGTGGTCAGGTTAGTTAACTTCGGGTTAAACGCGGCTAACCCGCGGATACCATCCCATAATACTCTTCGTTTGTTTTGACAACGAAATGGCTTCCCCCGAAATTGTCGTTTTGGCAGAAGCGCCACGCAAAAAGGCAAGAAAACAAAATTTCAGTCCAACCGAGATTGCTACACTTACAGAAAAAGTAGAGGAAAATTTAGCAATTTTACAAAGCAAGCTGAGAAACAGTATAACTAACCAGAAAAAAATGAACTCTGGAGTAAAATTGCTTATCTACGCTGACAGTGTCCCCAATTACTTACAGAAAACTTCCACTGGCGAAAAATCTCAGTGCGATAAGTATTTGGTGAAGTGGTGTGAGAGCGTGGTTTCGTGCTGTGCTTCTACGAAGATCTCGAGCTAGAAGGTTTGTTATGTACAAAATCGACTGTCTACCAAATCTGTATCGAGCTCGCAACTCTTCGTCAGTGTAGTCATCGATTAAAGAATTATTTGAGAGACGAAATTTTCGTGGCCTCCTGTGTCCTCGCTCGACATTAAAAAACAACAAGTTCGCCATATTGTTTCAATTTTCCTTTATTTAACCCGAGGATAGTGAGTTAACCCACCTAGCTAGGTGGGTTAAATTTAACCCGCTGTTTACCCCGAGGTTAGTGTTAACTTACCTTCGAACAACAGAACTAACCTGCGGATAAAATTTAACCAGAGGTTAAGTCGATTTAACCCGAGGTTAGGAGTTAACCCTCTTTCGAACAACCGGGCCCTGTTTTTTCATGCCTGATTTTCTCAGAAACCAGGCACACAAGAGCGGTAAAGAATACAGGACAATGTTTAACACCTGTCAACCAACTCGCATGCGAAATTTGGAGCTGTTCTGACAATTTTCACTTTTGCCAAAAATCACCAGTGCCCTCCCTTTTTTGACCAGACCCTTCAATTGTTTATGCCACCACGTTGAACTTCATCAATTTTCGGCATTCTTCGCACTATAATTGGTCATGTGTTGCCACACACACTTCAAACAATGGTTTTCTAAGAAGATTTCAAAATATAATGGCACCTGATTGCACCCAACAGACACGATCTCGTGATGTGAAATTGGCAAGCCTACACAGACCACTCTGAAAGGTATTTTAAGAATAAAGTTGTAGATTTATCATATCTGGATGAAATTTTATGTAGTTTGTTGTTATGGTGTACTGTAACAGAAACTTTACACGGGAGCCCAGAACGAAAGGAGTTTTCTTTGAGATGCGAGTGCTATGTAACTCATCAGCATGCGTTTTTTACTTTAAAACTCAATATCTAAGGAAGCAAGCAGCTTTCCACTCCAGGTTCCCGCAGGATTTTCCCTTTTCTGTATGGGAATAGACTCCTACATTTCATTATGACCAGCTTAAAGCCATAAAACGAAAATTTTTTTGTCACCTGAGGTGTGAAAATTGTCACCTCAAACATCAATTTTTCTTAAAAGTATTAAAGCTCTTTCATAATATATCTAACAATTCAGAGATTTTGTTTTTGCATGTACAGACGGTAATTTGGCATTTTAGCAAGTACAGTGTGTTGCCCAGTTTCCAGGCAAAATAAAATTAAATCAGTTATTTTTGTTGGGATTTTCAATTCTCATGCACCGAAGCGTACTGATGGAAATACAAACATTTCAGCTAAATATAGTTGGTTTTGGCGGCCAAGAAACGGCATGTACTAAAACCCGAAACAACGAAACGAAACCACCGAAATGAAACGAGCGAAACTACCAAAACGAAACGGCCGAAACAGCCGAAACGAAACAAAATCACCGAAACAAGCAAAACCCATTACCATTATTGAGAGCTAACTGTAAACAGGCTAACCCGAGTGATATTCAGGCTAACCGGAGTGTACCTTGCACTCAGGTTAGCCTAAATAGCACTCCGGTTAGCCTGCACATCGCTCAGGTTAGCCTGAAAAACGCCCAGGTTAGCCTGTTTACGGTTAGCTCTCAATAAAAGTAATGGTTTTCCTTGTTTTGGCGATTTTGTTTTGTTTCGGTCGTTTCTGCCGTTTCGTTTCGGTCGTTTCGCTCGTTTCATTTCGGTGGTTTCGTTTCGTTGTTTCGGGTTTTAGTACATGCCCCAAGAAACAACCAAGCAATGATAAATTCTGTTCAGGCGAGTTAACGTTTACGGCTAATTTTTGTGCTTTTCACTGCACACCAAAGCTAACCTATAAAAACAAATAGCTTGTTTCGTTGGAAATTTATCAAGGAACTTTATAATTTTTTGGCAGGGTTCTGTCACCACAAGCTAGAATTTAGCTGTTCCTGAATTTCAGCCGCCAAACTCTTAACAAAGCTTTGGGGCTGTGGTGCCAGTTTCCGGACACAAATTATTCATAACTTAGCTTTATTCAGTGAAATAACCGAGGTTTATAATCTATTGCTCGAAAAATTTGTGACACGTAAGCAATAAGTACAAAAACACCGAAAGCAAGCATACAGTACATGCTTATATTTATTGTCAACAAAAGTGTAAGCGCCTGAATACCGTATTTACCCGTGTATAATGCGCACTTTTTTTCCGAGAAACTAACCTTCAAATTCGCGGTGCGTATTATACACGGGCCCCATTGTTTGGTTACGTTCTCATTAGCATAATGTAAACAGAAAAGACAAAAGCTTCACTGTAAGTGGTTTTTAATAACTGTGGTAAGATAAACAACCAATGAAAAGTTTACAATTTCAATCCGTGAATAAATTAGACTGACTATTTAAACAAAACAGCTGACGAACAAAACATGTCTCTCTTGAGTGATCACAACATCAACATGTCAACAAAACTTACCTTTACGAAACGTCAAAGCTACACTGTGTCTGATAAATTAAGAATTATCCAGTTTGCCGAGCAGAATGGAAATCGTGCTGCAGAACGTGAATTTGGTGTTTCGGAGAGCAATGTCAGGCTGTGGCGAAAGAGTAAAGAAAACCTCGAGAAGATGCCTCGATTGAAGCGTGCGAACCGTGGAAAGAAAGCTGCGTGGCCGGAGTTAGAGATCGATCTGCTGGCGTGGATTACTGAAAAAAGAAACAACGGCCTTGCCATTCTGCCATCCATAGTGCGGCTAAAAGCACTTGATCCTTCTAAGGATGAGAAGTACAACATTCCTGAAGGGCATTTCAAAGCGGGAAATCACTGGTGTCAACGCTTCATGAAAAGGAACAATCTGTCACTTCGACAGAAAACAACTCTAGCACAGCGTCTTCCGGATGATTACGAGGAGAAGAGTTGAGTTGTCGTCTCTGCCCAGGAGAAGGGATGGATGGATACCGACCAAATGAAAGTTTGGATCGACAAAGTATGGCATTGGCAGTTTGGTGGCCCGAGGAAGAGCCTGCTTGTTTATGACGCATTCGAAGCCCACGTGACCGACCGAGTGAAAGCGTTGTTCAAACGTGAGAGAACTGATTTAGCTGTGATTCCTGGCTGGTTAACCTCAATTCTCAAGCTGCTTGATGTTTCTTTAAACAAGCCGTTTAAAGATGGAGTTCGTAGGCAATGGATGCAGTGGATGGCCGAGGGGATTCACGAATTTACGGCAACTGGACGGCAGAAGAAAGCTTCAGAGGAACTGATCTGTTCGTGGATTTCGCAAGCGTGGAATGACATTCCTGCAGAAATGATCACTTCCTCTTTTCTGAAATGTGGCATCACAAACAATTTGGATGGATCAGAAGATGATTTAGTTTATAATTCAGCAGCGGACACTGATGAACTCGATGATTCATTCATCAGAGAACTGTTTGCATCGGACTCCGAGTCAGATTTCGAAGGCTTCGTTGTCTGAAAGACACTGAACTTTGATCATGATTGATCACATCGAAACGCTAGTGCTGTGAGTACAAATGTAAACTAGGAGTAATCATAGATTATGCAGTGCGTTCGCCATGCTTGCCATTGAAGAACACGCCACCACAAGATTAGGATGCGTATTGCTACCGTTGAGCGCAAGAATTGTTTACAGCCTATCGTTATCCGCTTAATAGAATTCTTTTTTCGCTGTCTTTGCGGCTGATGTCATTGTTGACGTTGATGTAACGCAATTAATTGCCTTCTAATGTCTTCTCGCATGAGACATACCGACATACCGACATACATACCGACATAGAACGACTTTCGCTTGCGCATTCACAGGACAACCACGGGACCACAGGTCACCACAAGATTAGGATGCGTTCTCCTATCGTCGAACGCAATAATCTTAAGCTTAAGTTTAAACGATAATGTCAACAGGTAATAGGTAAAACAACAAGCAGGGCTCGACACTAACGGTAGCCAACTAGCCACAGACTAGTAGAAATTCAGTTTTGGCTAGTAGGTTTTCGATTTCCACTAGCCACTTTGGCTAGTAAACAAAATGAAATTGGCCGAACTAGTTTCTGTCATTCACAAGGGCATAATGGATATAAGACTGGGTTCAAAATAGCAGCCGGCTGTCGGCGGTAGCCGGCACTTTGACGACACTTGCCGGCTACTTTTCACCGAAGAAATATAAAATATCGTGCCTTGATCGGTCAACTGAAATCAGTTGCTGTAAGTTGAAGGAAACATTTTATATCAGACAATGAAGCAGCTACAGAGCTAGAAAGTGCGACTCACTGGTGGCTAATGCGACCAAAATTTCATCTTTGCCGACTAAAACTTCTGGTTTTGCGGTTTAGTCGCCAATGTGGCAACTTCATTTCAGTGTTAAGATGAATAACGGGCCGCCCCACCTTCTCAGGTATTGTGTCTCTCCAGAAAATTATATTGGAAGATCTTATTTACTTCTCAAACATTCAAAATAAGAAAAGAAGTCAAATTGCTCCAATCCATTCTTTTGCTTTGCTGTAAAATACTTTCAGTTCGGAAAACTTGCAAATGGCCGACTGTATTTGAAATCGCCCCAGAATGCATTGCAAGCTTATGGGTACGTCATGTATGCATATGGATTGTGTCCCTTGAAAACGCTGGGGAAAAAATGAGCCTTGACAAAAAAAGCCGACAAATTCAGGTTAAAAACGAAATTTTATTTTGAACCCTGCGGCTCTAAGAGGATATTTAACTGGCGGTAAAAAAAAGAGAAAGGCAAAGACAATAGAAGTAAATGACCCTCTGAGGAAGGTGCAAGTACAAAACCTCCACCGCTTGGCTAGTAAAAAAAATTTTTGGCTAGTAACATCTAAGTTGTCACTAGCCACTAGGCTAGTAAGTTGAAAAGTTAGTGTCGAGCCCTGACAAGTTTTCTTAGCTGTAAAATTGTCTTATTGAATAGAAAACATGAAAGTTAGGTTTTGTTATTGTGACTGCCTTCGCATGAACGTTTGTAAATAGGTTTTAGCACGTACCACAAACTGCAACTAGTATGATATTATTGTAAATGCCCTAGTCGATTTCCAGTTGAATAAATAATTTTAAAATGATTTAACGTTTGGTTTTCCTTTTGAATATTTTTTTTGGGCATTTAATGGTAAAAAATTAGGGTAAATACACGGGTAAATACGGTATTGAAGATCCAGAAACGAGAACGGCATTTCGATCGGTCGTACACAATTTTCGTAAAGCGGTTGACGAGTAATCATTGCCGAATAAACCAATATTCGGACATAACTGATACATCAGGTACTGACAAGTAGGTTTGAGTCGACTTAAAGGGTATCCAGTCATTTCGCCTGCATTTTTGCAAGATGTTTCGCCTACAAGTCGATTCGCCTACACTAAAGTTGATCGGAAAATGTTCTGATGTTCTATATCTGGATGGCTGGACTGGATTAGCTGGCCAGAAACAAGGTAACTTTAAGGGGGGTCCTTCTTAACTACTAAGTTGTTGCTAAGGAAGGTTTCTAACCGCCATATTTTGGAAACTTGACCTGCTACGGATAAGCTTTTTTCGCAACTTTGTTCAATTGAAGAGTCCTTCAAGAGTTTCAAATCACGGCCATATTTGACAAGTGGCGTGGCCAGAATAGAAAAAACCCTAAAACTGAAAGGGCATATGAAACTGAAAGTTAAAATTAGTGCCAATAGATAAAGATTGTCCACATGTTTAATGCTTCGTATGGGTTTTACAAAATTTGCATTATTGTAAAAGTTATGACATAATAAACACCCGTATTTTCAGACTTTCTTCAGTAGCGCTTTTTTCTTTCTTGTAAACGGTAATCCCATACGTAGGATTATAAAGAAGGCTATGTTATCTCCGATTCTTTAAAAAATTCAGAACTCTTCCTTTTTTCCTCCCAGTTTTAGGGATTTTAAATTCTAACGTGCGGTTTAGGACTGGCACTAGTTATGCAGGCGCAATGTCAATATTTCAAGCAGGTATTTCCTGCCAGGGTTCTCCTTTTCAGGCGGTAACCGGTAAAATTTACCGCCTGTAGCACCACTTCTTACCGCCTAAAATCGCTTGGAATCCTAGAGAATTAAGCAAGTAAAAGAGTAAAAATAATACTTTTTTTTTGCACCAATGCATTCGGTAAATAATAAATAAATTAAAATTAAGCCGTGCAACGATGCTTATACCTTTCGAACTTCAAAGCTAGACGCGCGATATTTTTGGCGGGCTTTCTGACAAATTCTTTCGTGGCAGATGTCATTTCTTCGCAAGCGCGCTTTTGTTGTTCACGTTCAGTTTTACAATGAAGCGGCAGAAAACGATGTTCTCCTTTCTGTCCGCTAGTGAGGGCAAGAAATGGCGAATGGAAACAGGTAAGAGTAATTTCAGGGGTAAACAAATCTCCAGTGGGCAGGCAATGAAAAATATGTTACTTGAACTTCCTGATCAAAAGTGCCAGCTTAACAAACCTTGTATTGCTCTGTATTGCTGAATTGACCAACACTCGTGTTTGGTGAAAGAAAAGGCAGTCTCTTTCTTAAAATCTTTTTCATTCATGTCGAAAGTGTTTAAACGTTTTCAGACGACGTTTCGAGAGTAGCCTTGACAATAAAATCCTTGCACAACGTGAACGAAATACGAATATGTGACGTTTCATTTGCGATTTGATGGAAGACCGCTGATTTTGAAGTGACGTTTCATATAAGCAGAGCGAGGTTTCCCAGAAAGTAGCTATTGGCAATTTTTCTTTGTCTTTATTATACTTGAGAGACTGACAAGAGTACTAGAGTATTGAACCACAAAATGAAACACTTATAGATTTTTAATTACTGAAGAATTTACACTTTTGTCTATGTATTCATCAAAGTAACTTTCATTCAAACTTTTATCAGGTACGTTTTCTATAAATGAGACTCCTTACGTTGAACAAGTAAGCAGCAATTATTAAAATTCGAAAACTAGTAACATCCAATGATATTACTTTGCGACGCGATGTTGACCGATATGGCACAGAAGTTCAATTTGCAGTTTGTATAACCATAGTTTAAAAAATGGCTGCAAATTCAGCAAATGTTTTACCGGTTTGGAGAGCTCCCTTACCTGTTGTGCAGAAAACTAGGGAGAACCCTGCCTGCCCCGCAAAATTTACCATTCAGCGTTACAAAACGGTCCAAAATGGCTTGCTACTAAAACTGGTCTTCAGGAATTCCCTAGCAACTTGCTCTAGATCTGTAGTTAAGAAGGACCCCCCTTAATACGAGCTTTGCCAAAAAATCCCAAGGAAGGCAGCCAACCTTTGTACACTTGAAAGTTAAGTTAATGTTCTTTTTTAGATAGAAAACCGAAAAAATTTCTGAGCATATTCAAGAAGTTATAGCGATAACAAACTTAAGTGCCCCGGAACTGGGCAACATTTTACATACTGTATGGCGTAGAAGATGCGTTGGAAAGCGATTTTTAGGCAAAACACTGGCGTTAAACTTTGCCGCGATAAAAGGATGGTTTAAAAACGGGAAAAGGGAGAACAGAGTTACGTAGTCATAACAAGTGTCCCAACACTTTTGTCGTGAATTCTAATTTCTAACCTGAGATTGAGAAAGTGACGGCCATGTTCGCGATGATCGGGAAGAATGTGTCCGCCATTTTGAATCGGACACGCTTGCAGCTTCTTCTCTGATTATCTGAAATAGAAATAATCAAAAGGTTGCAATTAAACAGCTTTCCAAAGAACAGTAACACACCAATACCGAGCAAAACAATTCCTACATTCCCTGGCACTCTGGTTTTCTGATAATAAGCTTTCCCCCCCAATACACGTACGTTTGAAGAAACCTTCAGTTTTTTTCGCTGTCCTGAAACCACTATAGCCTGGCTCAAATCCCTTTTGAGAGGCCGAGGAACACATTTAGCTGCCATAATCGAGTTTAAACTCTTAAATCTCCTGGTTTTCTAACGCTTTCAAAACCACATCAATCCATGTAGCACGGCCAGCACGTAATTCTTCCTATCGTCAACAGAAGGCCTCGGCGTCGAGGCTCCTACGTCACAAAGGCTATCACGTGGTTTTGTGTCATGACGTCGACGCGCAAAGGTTGCTGGTAAAAATAAATTCAGTGGAATCAAATGCAGTCAATGATGCCACAGGCAGCCCAAGCTCACATTTCGACCGGTTGGTAGGTATAAATTGGTGTTGCGTAACACTAGACCGTTGAGAATATTATAAGGCTTTGTATGGGATTTGAGTCGATTTTGGCCGTATTTATGCTTAAAATACAGTAAATATACAAAATAAACTTACTTTTGCCATTTGCTGTGTCCTTTTGCCTGTTTTGCGTCTTGAAGTGGTGTTTAGACTAAAAACACACTTCAAGACGCAAAACAGGCAAAAGGACACAGCAAATGGCAAAAGTTAATTTATTTTGTATATTTACTGTATTTTAAGCATAACAAGGGCCAAAATCGACCCAAATCCCATACAAAGCCTTATAATATTCTCAACGGTCTAGTGTTACGCAACACCAATTTATACCTACCAACCGCTCGAAACGTGAGCTTGGGCTGCCTGTGGGTAAATACGACAAATCATGACGACTTCAACACGGACAAAGTGGGGTTCGTGCCGTCCTCGGAAACCCAGGGCTAGGGCTTCAAAGGGGACGGGAAGGGAAGGGAGAGCCAAAATTTTTTTGGCGACCAAAAATTGCCATGTGGCAACTAAAACGTTTGGTACCGACATAGAAAAGTTAATTTCAGACCCTGTGAATTGGCACTTTTGTGGAAACCTTCATTAACAGATCCTTTAAGCAGTTTATGGTCGGTTTTCTGGGTTTGCGAGGATGGTTCGTTCGCTTTTTACGTCATGCCCCATTGGGAGTCTCAACTCGGGACGGGACTTATTTTTAAAACCGGTTTTTGCGTTCCAAACATTGAAAGTATTTCCAGTGGTAAGTTTCTGAGGTTACATTCAGTGCATACATGTCCTTCGAAGGCTAGTCGGAAGCCATTTTAATGCACGCATATCGAACGCAATTAGAAGAAGTTAATTCTTGGTTTTCATGTTACGTCATAAAATTCTGAAATCAAAATTCAATAGGCCTGCTAAACTTTCGATGCCACTAGGTGTAAGATGAACTAAAAATATATCTTTTTGCAAATTTCCAGCTTGGTTGTGCCCTTCGTTTTTAAAACAGAGCATTTTGAATATTCGAGTTCTCCGCCGTATGTGAATCATATCAAGCTGAGTGCCCTGACAAAGCTGTTTTGATTCAAAAAAGTCCTTTCCTTTCCATTTTTGCAGATTAAACATTCCCAATTTACTAAGTGCTGTTTATGTAAAAGTAGAATAGATCATGAGCCAAAAGTAGTCGCTTTTAATAGTAAAAGTTCCAGATGGTTTCTCTGACATCACGGCAGCCATGTTTGTGTCCCTCGGAAGGACACAAATATGGCGTCTCCATACTGAGCTTTACAAATTTGCGTGGAAAGTTTCGGCAAATAACTCGCAAACCGCGCACCGCACAGACCTGAGACTTGGACAAATTGTTTATCTATTTCTCTTCTATAATATCTGAAGCTCATAGCTTCTATCGTTGAATGGTTTCGATTTTATTTTTTTATTGCGTGACAGTGAAAACCACTAATTCTTGCGCCGCAAGAACAAGCAAGCGGTTGAGAGAAGTTCAAAACCTCATGTTTTTGGTGGATACCTGCAAAAACTAACGAAAATATGCAAGAAGTTGAAATCTAGCCTCTAATCGGTTCGAAGCCTCTTATCGTACATGTAGTCTCCTTCGCAGCCGTTTTTAGTGTCGTCACGCAACGCTGGGGTTCGAATGGTAGCGAAATCGGCTAAACTTCAGAATACCTGGCCACAATTACGTGACATTAATGTTCTGCTCCCGCAGTCCTGCAGTCAATAAATATTTGCATATGAAAACAAAAGAGAAACACATGAATATTCCTCGTTCTATAATCCATGAGCCGAAAACAAGCGACTGCGGGAGTGCGGGAGTGCGGGACTGCGGGAGCACTAGTTGTATACCAATGTAATATTTCTTTTTTTTTTTTTTCAACTGCGGGAGTGCGGGAGCACCAGTTCTATACCCATTCCATCATTTATCGTGACTGCGGGACTACGGGAGCAGGAGATTAGTGTCACGCAATCGTGGCCGGGTATTCTGAAGCCGCTCCGCGAAATCTTTCTGGCACTGAAGTTTTCTTGTCTGACGGCGAATCTATGCAAGCGCCTGTGTGTATAAAACAATCGTCGTGATGATGTTTCACGAATCTGTTTCTCACAAATTCTTCATATAATCAAAGAACGATAAGAGGCTAAATCCTTTTTCAGCCAAAAATCGCAAAAAAGGAAATGCTGATCAAAGGAACGAGAATGCTAAATGGCAAATGAGGAAATGGCTTTGCCGCTGTTTACATTACAGTCGCCGCTAGCTAATGTAACACCGACCAGTTGCCGATAAAAAATGTAAATGCGTGTGAAGAGTAAATACTCAAATGTTTGAATTTTCTGATGATGCATACATGTTTAATTATTTCACGAAAATGCACATCGAAGGACAGCTTTAATTATGAATCAAGAATTAAAAAAGGTAACAGCTTGGCTAACAGCAAATAAGTTGTCTCTAAATATTAATAAAACAAATTTCATAATATTCAAAAGTAATAGAAAAAAGCTAAGAAACAAAGCAAATGTGATTATTAATGAACATACTATTGACCAAGTAAAGTATACAAAATTTCTGGGAATATACATTGATGAAGAACTCTCTTGGAAGTACCATATTAACCATATTGCTAGTAAAATTTCTAAGATGACCGGCATAATGGCCAAGGCAAGACATCACTTAACCTCTAAAACATTGCTAACTTTATATCATACTATGATTTACCCCTACTTGAATTATTGTAACAACATTTGGGGAAGTACTTATCCCACAAGACTTCTCTCCATTTTCAAGACACAGAAGAAAATTGTAAGGATTATGACCTTCTCAAATTATAATGACGATACAAGACCTTTGTTCGAGTCCTTAAAAATACTAAACATTCATCAATTAAACACATACCTGACAGCCGTTTTCATGTATTCATATTACCACGACAAGCTTCCAGCATTCTTTAACAACTTTTTTATTACTACTAATGCATTACACTCTCATAATACACGATCAGTGTCCCAGATACATATTGAATTTAATAGAACAAATTATGGTAAATTTTCTATAAGATATAGGGGAGCTATTGTATGGAACAGTCTACCGAGTGAGATTAGAAACATAAATTTCTACAATCTTTTCAAAAAATCGTTAAAATTATATGTTCAAAAAAATGATACCTAATAATATAATTTTATACTTGAGTATTTACATATATATATATATAGAGAGAGAGAGAGAGAATGTACAATATGTAGATGTAAATCCCTGATCCATTCATGAGAAAGACATTGAATATCCGTCTTCTTTTAATTAGTAATTATTTAGAATAATACTGTAATTTAGTGGGGATCTTTAAAAAAGCTCAGTAGAGCTTGCTAGATCTCCTGCCGTATCTTTTATACCAAGTAGAATGTATTGTGATGTAATGCACTATTGAAGGCGAATAAAGATTGATTGAATTGATATCCGCAAAGACCACAAGAGAGTCAAAAATTCTAGTCAAAACAAACCTTGGAGGAAGCCTTCATTTGCATATTAAAATCACAACTATGTCGGCATTTTGTTGAATGTGAACCAAAAGATCACACATTCCCTGCAAATGTTGTCATCAATTTCTTCATCTTCTGTGAAACTTTTAGTCAATCATAATAAACGTTCAGCAATTAAGAAACAAACTTTTAATTTGAGCCTTTTACGTGACTTCGCATTATTATAAGCGAAGCGCGAAGATAGACGGGCACGCTGTCACGTTCAAATGTTTAAGGGACTACGTCACAGGGATTTCGCAGATTTTTGGTCTTATTACAGAGGAACCCCGTTAATACGGCCACTAACGGGCCATGAAAATTTGGCCGTATTAACGGGGTAGGGTCAAATTTCATGACTGGTCTACTTCAAGTGATGTCTTGACAGATACATATCACAATTGCATTTCTAAACAGTGCCACATCAAAATGCTAACGAATCTATTGGACCTTGAGAACAATCTTTCTGTAAGAGATGCTCACAAAGAGGAGAAAAGCTCAAAGAGATCCAAAGAGCAAGAAGAAAGTCGCAAGAAAAAAGCAAGCCGTGTTAAAAACTTTTTATTTATTCTCTTTTTTACGGTGGCCCATATCTGCCACGGCAAAACTTACTTTTCCACGGTAAAACTTATTTTTCCACGGCAAAACTTACTTTTCCACGGCCAAACTTACTTTTCCACGGCAAAACTTATTTTTCCACGGCAAAACTTACTTTTCCACGGCAAAACTTACTTTTCCACGGCAAAACGTATTTTTCCACGGCAAAACTTACTTTTCCACGGCAAAACTTACTTTTCCACGGCAAAACTTACTTTTCCACGGCAAAACTTACTTTATCACGGCAAAACTTACTTTTCCACGGCAAAACTTATTTTTCCACGGCAAAACTTACTTTTCCACGGCAAAACTTACTTTTCCACGGCAAAACTTACTTTTCCACTGCAAAAGTTACTTTTCCACGGCAAAACTTCCTTTATCACGGCAAAACTTACTTTTCCACGGCAAAACTTATTTTTCCACGCAAAACTTACTTTTCCACGGCAAAACTTACTTTATCACGGCAAAACTTACTTTTCCACGGCAAAACTTACTTTTCCACGGCAAAACTTATTTTTCCACGCAAAACTTACTTTTCCACGGCAAAACTTACTTTATCACGGCAAAACTTACTTTTCCACGGCAAAACTTACTTTTCCACGGCAAAACTTACTTTTCCACTGCAAAACTTACTTTTCCACGGCAAAACTTACTTTATCACGGCAAAACTTACTTTATCACGGCAAAACGTACTTTTCCACGGCAAAACTTACTTTTCCACGGCAAAACTTACTTTCTCCCGGCCAAACTTACTTTTCCACGGCAAAACTTACTATTCCACGGCAAAACGTACGTTTTACACGGCAAAACTGGGACATGATGTAAACAGAATCAAGATGGCGGCAGCTTATAGTGACAACGAAGACGAAGAAGAAATACTCATAAAATACTATTTTTATTGCAGGTTATGAATACAGAGATATCTTAGATTTTTTAGTAACTTACCACAATATCGAAATAAGTGAACGGACGCATAGGCGTACGGGCAATTTTTTACCAGGGGGGGCGGTGAACCATTTGCCCAAAAAATTATCGCAAGTTGCCCAAGTTTTTACGAAAAAGTCGAAAAGAAACAAGGGTCATATACGATGCTCTAACATGGGCCTACTTATGAAGTGAAAATATTCTTACAAATGAATCTATCATATGAGCTCATAAAACACGTTAAAAGAAATAGCTGTCTCGGCCATTTCGACGGCCAAAGATATCAATGATACGATCCACGTCATTGTTGACTACAGAGTTGGCATATGCCCTTTCAATGTTAATAAGTGCGATGAACATTACTGACACGGTGTTGCCCCATGGTGCTGCACAGGTAAGTTTTCAATCTGCGCAACGCACTGAATGATGGTCCTGCTGAACACGATGTAGCAGGTATCACTGCAAAGGATATGTGCTACATTACTTGGCTTCACACTAGAACCTAAGTAAGTTTCAAGTAAGCACTTGACTCAAGTGCACTTGAAAATCTCAAGTCGCACTTTAGAAAAGTTGGCTTCACACCTGATGGCAAAGTAGATTACTTGAGGCATTGCCGTCATTCAACTTTCGAGGTAAAATCAGTCACACATATCACAAACACGTTTGCTCGCCAGAAAAATTATGAGGCCTTTGCAACTGAAAAGAGTTTTTTTGTAGTTTCCTATTCATTTTGACGTTACTTTTAATCCGAAGAGTTTTAACATTACAAGATATGCATAGGTACTTCGTTGTTAACGGGTACTTGGCAGTAACGCAAAGCAGCAAGCGACGTCCTGTATTTCAGTAGAATGGTTCAACAACGCGGTTTTCGTCGGGTCTCTGTAAAATGCTGACCGGATGGCGGCGGATGGCGGATGACGGATGGAAAAATGCGGATGATAAAATGCGGATGGAAAAATGCGGATGATAAAATGCGGATGGAAAAATGCGGATGATAAAATGCGGATGGTAAAATGCGGATGAAAAGATACGGAAACTAAGAAAACTAAAAAAAAGCAATAATAAAACGATGATGAAAGGGAAATCAATTTGCGTTGTTCTCTCAAAAAGAAGACAGTCCATTTAGTCCGGGAGAAGTCCAGCATTTTTTCTTCATTTACATCGGATCCGAATAAAATGGGGAAGACTTTCATTGAAGAAGAGATACTCGTCTTTCCTTTATCATCAGCCGGTCCGTTCTAAAGGTTAGCGCGAGTGAATGAACATAAACGAACGCAACTGAGATCTATGGAGTTGTCCGATAGCGACAATTCTGGCTTGGAACGTTTGTTTTGAAAAGAAAATGAATAAAATGAAACCGGATTGCCAAACAAATAAGCGCTAAAAATAGAATCACACGTTTTGAGCAGTAAACCCTTTCAAAGGCGGCAAGAACTTTTGCAGATAAAATGAAAAAAAGAAAAAATATTTTAGCAGAAATATCTTTTATCTCAGAAATTTGTTCGAATCGAAATTTTATGGAAGTTTTTCAAAGCTAATGTTGTTGTAATCGTATTTCATACAACCTAAACTGAACAGTCTACCAGTGAGACCGGGTTGAAGATCCTGAATTTATTGAAACGTGTCACGGTGTGGAAATCTGCGAAAACTTTAGTCTAATACTGTAAAGAATCTGTCGCTTTCACTCTGCTGATCATCGTTATAGAATATTTTGATATTGTGGACCAGAAGTTAAGGAAATTCACTTCTGATAGTTATTTTTTTTAATGCATCCTGATTTAATGACAGTTTGGTATCTTTATCATCCTTACGTTAGAAGTTACAAATTCTGTCGTGGTTACTTCATTTTGGCCTGTGCATTTCAAATTGTTGATTTTATTCACGTGAAAAATCTAGAAAGTAACTGAATGTTGATGCTTTTTAAATCCGGAACAGTTTTAAGACATATCACCCGATTTGAACTTACTTAGGGGACATGTTCATTATCAGAGTTATTAAGCCCCTAGCCTCAGTATCCCTCCTTGCTTTCTTCGCCTATGTTCTGGAATCGTCATCACTAAGGGAATATGCTACTTTATTTTGACAAATTTGTGGTAAATTAGAAGTTCCCGTTTAAGTTGCTTATACAAGCACATTACTTGGCTTCACACTAGAGCTTTTAAGTATGGTCTAAGTGCACTTGGAACCTACTTACTTGAACTTTTCTTAGTGATCATGGAAACGTTCATAGTTCAAAAAAGCCGAAGTACGCCGCCAAGTATGGTCTACACCACACTTGAGAAGACACTTGACCAATAGGAAATTGGAAGCCAACTGCTTTCCACGTGAAGCGGTGTCACGATTCTGATGGACTGACAGATAGAATTTTTCTTAATTTAACTCGCCAGTGCGCTCAAAATGGATGGTTTCAGGTAATCATTAGAGTGTGAGAATTCCGCGATGGAACAGTCTTATATGTAAGTATACTTTTTAAAGAAAGGAAAGAAAAGTCGATATAAATTGTAATAAACGTATTATCCAGCATCTCTTCCAATAGATGCGAATGGGCAACTGAACCAGTCAGTGTACCCAGCAGGTCATTTTTTTGGAGCTCAACAACTTCAACAAGCACAACTTGAAGCAGCGAATGTTCCAAACAACCCATGTACGAGTCAGGAACGTTGGACGAGTCACAGGGAAATGCAATTTCCATAGCGGATCCATGTCTCGGTTGGCTAAAAGTACTCTAAACCAATTTTGCGGACGAGGCCAAGCCCAAGCCCTACGGCGATTTCTTTGACGAAAACGGGTCTCTGTAAAATGCTGACCGGATGGCGGCGGATGGCGGATGGCGGATGGCGGATGACGGATGGAAAAATGCGGATGATAAAATGCCCGGGGATGGAAAAATGCAGATACTATTAAAATGAAAAAATCAAAAATAAATCAAGGAGAATAGTTAAATCAGATTTCGATTATCACAGCAAGATAATACACGGTTGTTTCTTCTGGACCTCTTCTGATGGCTGGCGGTTAAAATATTTGCGGCAAGAATGAATGCTCTTTTTGGCGCCAATACGCGCTGTGGTTATGTCTGACTATTGTTCTATGTTAATTGCTATTGGAGATAGCCAGAACAAATTTATCTTACCACTTTGCCCGACTCAAAAGAGAAGTCAACGGACCGGCAAATCAAAAGGTTATTGAATTAAGCATGTTCGAGTAAGTCATTTTGTTGCCCATATATTGTCTAAAAACTGCTCTCGAGGTAAGTTAAGCCTTCACTGAGTGGCTCCGGAGCTATAACATCATTGAAGGTAAGGCTTACCTCGGCAATAGCTGGAAGACATTGGTCATGGCTATGACTAAAATACTGCTCTCGCAAGTTTATAGCATATATTTGACTCAAAAACTAAAAAGAATCTCTAAATAATGAATGAAAATTGATAAGTATGTACTAATTTAGTCCCCATTGGGATAACGCCTGTCCTCTAATATGGCCGAGAGAAATTAGCATGATTACCCGGCCTTCCTAAGGGGAGGAGGCAAGGCTATCCTTCGCTCCTCCTTTTTCCCCCGTCCTCTAAGATCATTCAGGCTGGAGGAGTCTGTGATGTCGTGCGCAACCCACCCCCGTACTAACCAGAATCTCATCACGTGCTGGGCAACCACTGTCTCGTGTGAATTTAACTGGCTTTTTAGTTTACCACGCCGACTTCAGGTTAAAATAGAAAATATCTATATCTTCAAAAAACAAAAACATGGAAACTTCTTTTAAAACTGGCTTTGCCCAAATTTCTTTTGCTGCCCAAAAAATCTGAGTTGCCCAAAATTTGGGGGGGGGGGGGGGGGCTGCAGCCCCCCCAGCCCCCCCGGCCCGTACGCCTATGAACGGACGTTACACAGACGACTGAGGATGTATGGATTATCGAGAAGAAATCTTGAATATATGACATTGATGCCATAACTGACGAAGTTCGAAATATGTTACTGGTCCTCATTGTATTTCCGGCTTGATGTGAAATAAAAAGACAGGCCAAACACGACTCCTTCAGATTTTTGCTCTAACGAGTATATCTTTTAACGACCTCCCTTGTCTGTACGAAAGGATGGGAGGGTCTTTGAATATTTCTTTGAGCACCGGTTGATTCTCTATATTAGCTAGGTGCCACTTTTTCATTAGAATGTTCTAAAGATTAGGCACAGGGGGCGATATTCTGTTACGAAAGATAGAATTCTTTGGTGCGTCTTTTGTTTATTTTGTAGAGCCGACATTCTTTTGCTAACTTTAACTCCTGACAGAATCCTCTCCGAAAGGTTACCTGAATAACCCCTCGCTCGCAATCTTCGTTTGAATTGTCTAATGTTTTCTTCAAAAGTTCTCTCTGAAGAATTAGTTCTGAGAAGTCTTAAGGCTTCGCCTTTAGTGAAGCCCTTCCAGACTCCTGGAAGGTGGCAGGAGGTGAATTCTGTGTATTGGAATGTTTCTGTCGGTTTGAAATGCGTTCGCACGTCAACAATAGATTCTCTCTTGAATCTTTCGCCCTTGTAAACATATGTATCCAGAAAAGTTATCTCTGTGTCTGAAATCTCAGCCGTAACTTTTATGGTCGCATGGTAATTGTTAGCTAGTTCTAAGAAAGAGCCTGTGTCTCTTTTGTCTATATTCCATAGGGAAAATATATCATCAATATATCTTTTCCAGACTAGTGGTTTGTAAGAGCTATGGAGAATGATTTCGGTCTCTATTACGCTCATGAAAATATTGGCAAATGCTACCGTCACGAATTTCCACGAATTTTTTTTATGGAACCGCTGATGCGAACTAGTTTCAAATCCAGTCCTTTTACTATCCATGTAGACAGAGAGAGACCGGAAGCCGTGAGAAAGTAAGTTTTGCCGTGAGAAAGTAAGTTTTGCCGTGGAAAAGTAAGTTTTGCCGTGAGAAAGTAAGTTTTGCCGTGATAAAGTAAGTTTTGCCGTGGAAAAGTAAGTTTTGCAGTGGAAAAGTAAGTTTTGCCGTGGAAAAGTAAGTTTTGCCGTGGCAGATATGGGCCACCGTAATTTCGCCTGCAATAGCGACATTTATGGCAAAACAAGATCTTTACAATTTGTTCATTGTGTTCGCAAAACGGGGCTTTGGCAATGGCATCTTTCACTTTGTCCCAGCCTAGTGCTTTTCGCTCTCTGAGTTTTATGGTAAGATAATGCTTATAGATTTTTTCACGAAGTTCTGGTGGAAGTGTTTTTATGCGCTCGGAAAGTTGACATTTTTTTTTTCTGATGTTGAACTCATATTGTTCGCATTATCCGGCAAAAGAATATTCATTAATTCTTGTGGACTCATTTTTTTCATTTCTGCAAGAAGTTCTTCTGATACAAGTATTGGCAATTCTGTATTTTCTTCTATTGAGTTTGGCTGAAATAATGCCCAATTGTCTCCCCTTTCTTTGTTTTTTCTAACTTTCGGTTTTTTAGTGCTTTGATCAACAGGACCATTGTCTCTTCCTCTACCCATCTCGGCGTATATACAAGTGCAGATAATTGTTCAAATGGAAAATAATTCTGGCGCACTTTGTATATAGACAGTGCATACATTTCTTCAATAGAAAATAATTATTTTTTTGTGACACATCCGCTCGCTTTGGGGTCATGCTCTTTGTTTACTTACATTCTTGCGTTATTTATCTCTAGCCACACACACATAGAAGATGAGGGTTCTGGTTCGCAAATTTTTATAATGTTATCTAACAAAGCTTTTTTAGCAAGAAACGAGGCGAGCATGGGAGCCGAGTTTCTTGCTAAAAAAGCTTTGTTAGATATCATTATATAAATTTGCGCCAGAACCCTCATCTTCTATGTGTGTAATTTTTATCTGTATTGTCCCTATTTTTCTTGGGTTTGACTTTAAAAGGGTAATGACCAGAGTCAAGGCCTTGTTTTAACGCAGTGAAGGAAGCACGACAAAAACGAGCACATTTGAACCAACTGAGCTAACAAGCCAAATGGAGGAGCTGGTCACTTTGCGATCAAGCTTTCTGATCGGTTGGCGAATTTTGCAAAACGGAACGTCCAGATCGACGACTAACGATTTTTTTTTTTTGCCTAGTTGCTTTTTAAAATATTTTTCAAAAGTAATCGTCTTGTGAAAGTACGCGTTTTGAAAACATCGTCGCGCGCGTTCGCAGAAAGTGGATGTAACAATTTGTCGACAATGTTGCAAAACGGCCATGATTTAATTGTTTTTTTGTGCAGTTCATGGACATCGCCAGCAGCTCAGCCGCCCACAAACTAACGACAAAGAAACTCGAGCAATATTTCCTTAGAAACACCCCTTGCTTCTCCTTGCTAGTCAAATACCATTGCGCGGTGAAAAAGCAAAGAGCTGCAGCTTACAAAAAGATGATCATGTGAATGCATGAAAATATGACAGTGAAAGTATCTATCTTACTCGCATCTAATAGTAAGGAAACATTTTTCTACTAAAACTGCAGCTGTCGAGGATGGTAAAGAAAAGCTCTAGATTTGTTATCCCCTCCAAAAAAATACAGCCAAAAAATTTATAAGGCCACGTTAGTACAGCTGACGGCCACACAATAACAATTCACCCCCTGGATTCAACATTTCAGTTCACGGATCACGTTACAGTTATTTCACGTTTCACGCAAAACATATATCGCAAATTACGGTTCACGAAAATGCCTTTTACCACCCTCAATCAGTCCAATGACAAATATTTCGCCGCCACCGATATAGCAAGAATGCAAAATAAAAAGAGAATTTCTCCTGTTAAAACTTACCGTACTCGAGCTTGTCCGCGTTTTAACTTACCTCGTGTGATCACTCCTTTTGACGAGGTTACACCTTTTCTCTTTCCAAAGGAAAAGTTTGTGTGACCAGAACAAAAACACACACACAATAATCAACCGTACCGTGTAAACTGTTAATCGGTTGTTGCTAGGTAACGGTTGTCTATGTTGTGGTTTAATTTTTTCTTTGGTTTAAAATTTTTCAAACCAGTTTGCTTTTTAGTTTTCATTGTCTTGTATTGATTATCATAATCTGAAACAAAGGAAAATAAACTGGTTTGAAAAAGAGCCAGTTTAACGAAATTCTGCGCAGTTATGAACATACCAGGACCGGTAGCAAAGAAGTCTTTTACTACCCACGTGAAAGCAATTGCTCGAGTGTCTCAGCAGGTAGTGGAAGCTGAAATGCAGAAGGCTGTGAAGGAAGTTCGCGTCATAAACAAAGCTGCGGAAGACGAAATCGCTGATGTGGCTGTCTCTTGCGATGGTACCTGGGCCAGGAGAGGTTTCCAGTCTTTGTATGGCATGGTTTCTGCAATTAGTGTACAAACAGGAAAGGTTGTTGACATTGAAATGAAAAGTAAAGTGTGTTACAAGTGTCGTGCAAAGAGCAACCTTGATGTAAACTCTCAGGAGTACATTGATTGGATTACAGCACATGGGCCCAAATGCACACGTACCTTTGACAAGTCATCAAAAGCCATGGAGGCCAAAGGTGCTGTAGACATGTGGAACAGGTCAGTTGAGAAGAACAGTTTGCGGTATGTTGACTTTGTAGGCGATGGTGACTGCTCTTCTCATCGTGATGTGGTCAAAGCTAAGCCTTACGGAGACGAAGTCGTTGTTCGAAAGGTGGAATGTGTTGGCCATATTCAAAAAAGAATGGGAGGAAGGCTTAGAAGGAAAAAGAAAGACATGAAAGGGAAAAAACTCTCTGATGGAAAGACAATTGATGGGCGTAACCGCCTAACTGACAACTTGATTGACAGTTTCCAACGCTACTATGGAAAGGCCTTGCGGCAAAATAAAGGCAACCTGCCAAATATGCAGAAAGCTGTGAAAGTTATTTGGCATCATTATGCATCGACTGATGAGAACCAAATGCATGAGTACTGCCCCGAAGGAACTGATTCCTGGTGCAAATGGCAAAAGGACCAGGCCAATGGAACAAACTCCTTCAAACCAAAAAATGTTGCCCCGGCAGTGATGCAGGAGATCTTGCCAACATTTGAGGCTTTGTGGGATGCCAATCTTCTTCAAAGTGTTTTGGAAGGCTTGTCTCAAAACAACAATGAGGCACTAAACCACCTTGTGTGGGACATTAGTCCTAAAGAAAAATTTGCTGGTCCTGAGACAGTCGAGACAGCTTGCGCTCTTGCTGTTTGCTTGGTCAATGGTGGTGCAAAAACCCTGCAAAGTGTGCTCAAAGGGCTCCATCTGGAAACTGGAGAGCACTGCAGGTCTGGTTTCACCACCATTGATCAGCAAAGACTATATGCTGCAGGAGAGAAGACTCTGGATGCAACAAAGGTTCGCCGCCAGATTCGCCGAAGCCAGCGAAAGAGTCGGAATGAGCAGAATGAAGAGCGAGAGGGCCCAACCTATGAGCCTGGAGCATTTGGACTTTGAATTTCTCTTTTGAGGAACTTTCCAGAAACTATTTATGTTTATTTTAGTGAGTTTTACCTGGTTAATATGCCACAAAATGGCTTTGTTTCTCAAAAAAGTGGAAATTTTATGTATAGAAAAAGTTAGCGTTTTTTACTATAACGCTGTATTGGGGCAGGTCGTTTGAGAAAACGAATTGTTCAATTTTCATGAAATTTGGTGACCTTATGTTTTTTTTGGTGTAGAATGCAATGATGTGGTTTTTGAAGCCATGAGACTAAAACTTGGCTCAGTAAAAGCATGCCAACATGAAGAAAAAGTATTTTTCAACTTTGATCGTTGCCGTGGAAACATCACCCCCGCAGACCTTTATGAAAAGTAGATCATTGCATTCTACAATGCTTTTTGTATCTCCTTGCCAATTTTGGCTGTGATCAGACTGATTTTGAAGGAGATTGACCTGCCCCAAAATTATAGGTATCTCACAGCGGGTGCCCAAGTACACACCCCTCCATGCCAAGAAGTGCGCAATGACACTTGGCGAAAATATGTTCCAATGGTAGTTGAAACAATGTACTTTTGACCCATTATGAGTTTTTGCTCAATATCTGTACTTATCATGGAACACTCCTTACAATAAATTTGACAAAATTGTGTCGTTTTTGCGGGTATCTACTACCTTAAACCACAACATATATAAAGAGGTGAGTCGCAAATAAAATTTCCCTCCTTCCCGCGCTTTTCGAGAGGCAAGGGATCTGGGCACCAAGATACTCAGGGGACTATACTGAGTCACTTTTTGCATTGACGTCAATCGATGCAAACATGGCGAAGGAAGATTCCTTTCTCGCTAGAAATTAAAAAGACAACCGTGATTTTCAGCAGTCGTCGAGCTTGAAATTTGCAGCAATGTTGATTTACGTTGAGAGCAAAGCTTTCCCGGTAAGTTGAACGCATAAATTGATTTTTAGAAGAGCAATGTTTTCATGTTGTTTTCGTTGTTTGTTTCTTGGAGACGATAGCATGTCGGTCTTATTCATTATGAAGCTCAACATTATTGCCGACCAGAATACTACAAAATTAACTCCTTTATTTAGAATTACTATATCAGCATAATTTGCCTTGTAAAATTTAAAGAAATGCACCTACTTAACTGAAAAGGCATAAGCCTTATAATGCATCTTTCCTGGATAGCCTTTTAGCAGAAAGTTCGATGAGCTTTAATACAAGTTCGATAAAGACACGGGGCGGCAAAGATCGCAGGCAGTCCTTAGCTTATTTGATCTTTCGGTCCATTTTCAAAGAAATCATTAACTCAAATATGTTATTCAGATTTCGCATTTTATTGTTAGTATTGTATAGCTGCATGATCCTTGTTCTTGTATTCAGTCATCAATGTATCGAGAAACATGGTGCGAATATCTCACCTCTGGGTCTCAAGAACAATTTCAAGTTGCAGCAACACTACTGGATGTGGATGTTTTCTTCTCACACAATAGACTCCATCTTTTAAAGAATTGTCACACAACCATGATACCATAAGTCACCAATCATTTTAAACCCCAGCAGCCCCCCCCCCCCCCCCCCCCTCCTCTCTCAGGCATGAGTAGGGCATTCACCTTTTATGAAATGACAATGATATGAACAAGTTGATTTCAGAGCAGCTAGCACTAACATGTGCAAACCCCCTTCATGGGGTGTACAATACATCTCAATCCTCCAAGTTTTTTTTTTTTACTTGCCATTTGGCCACCAACTGCTCAAGTTTGGTCGCCAGTGAAAAATTTTAGTCGCTTTAATTAAGCTCACGCTTTCAATCTTTCTTCTCAATTTTAGTCACCAGGCTGGCGACTTCTGTTCCAATTTAGTCGCCAGCTCCAAAATTTTAGTCGCCATGGTGACTAAAATGATCTTAACTTGGAGGGTTGTATCTTATTCCAAAATGGTTGAAAATACATTATTCTTTTGTCTTTGTGCTAATTGGCCCTCATTGCCTCAATCGCATCTGCAGAATTCAAAAGAATCTTTGGTTTGAAACAAGGCCATTTTGGAAATAGGTGTATGTCATTTAAAGGTTCTAAATGTTTTTGCTTTTGCCTTCACTTGACAGTGAGAGGAAAAATATTCTGAACTTTAACAAAACATCTCCTCACCCCCTCACCCCCTCACCCCTTTCTCTCTCTCTCTCTCTCTCTGCCTCTCGATCGCTGTCAAGTTTTTCAGCTAGGCCATTCTCTCTTTTGGTGGTTGCTATGAAAACCTCTGAAGGAGTAGTCAGTTTATTACGTTTAACCTTGTGTATGTATGGCTGTGTTTTATCATATAGAGTAAAACGTTTACCCT
The DNA here is from genome assembly GCA_963693305.1 of Meandrina meandrites. Taxonomy (NCBI): domain Eukaryota; kingdom Metazoa; phylum Cnidaria; class Anthozoa; order Scleractinia; family Meandrinidae; genus Meandrina; species Meandrina meandrites. Next base: position 16,784,489 of record OY855906.1, read on the forward strand.
GGTGTGTAACCCACATGAGACCATTGCAAGAGCAAGAGCACAGATGCTTCATATTTTATATGAGCTAGGAAGAGCTGAGCATCAGTTTCGATTTAGATTCAAAGGAGAATATCTCAGAGATGGTTATACCTTTGAGGTAAGCTATTGTTAGTACCAACTTATTCTAAATCCTTGTTTTTGCAGTTTACTACAAATTTCTTGTGGACTAATGAACAACTATTTGTGAAAAAACACTGTTCTTTCAAAAGAAAAATCTTTATCAAGGCTTTGTTGTACAGGGTTTTTTTTGGGCAAGGCATTACTCTCAGTATCTCTTTCCACCCAGGATGTAAAACTGGTAAACGGTTGGTGCAATCTGGTGAATATGTCATTCAATTGTGCCCCTAACCAAATCCCCATTTATAAATGCTGCCAAAATAGTAAACCATTTTTCACCCTCAACTCACCGATTTTGTTAAGAAAAAGGACAAAATATGGATGTGGTCCCTAGACCAAAAATTTGGCACTTGAGGCAAACCAAAATGAAGGCAAGGCAATACAAGGCAGCGTTAAACTGTTTACACAACACAATTCAATTCCTTGCCTTCCAAGAATTGATAATAACCCTTCAAGCTTGCCAATATTATTTCTTGTCCTTGCCTAACTGTTTTTATTGTAGTGTAAAATAATAAGGTTTGAAACTTAATGGCACACTACAAGCGTTGTATATGATTTATACATGTGGTTAAACCCACCCTCAATGGCCACCAGTAAGAATGGTTTCCCTCTTGTATTTAGGATTACAGGATTCTGGATAATTCTGTCATCAAAATGGTTCCAATGAGTAAACGGAAAAGAGGGGTAAGTGCATTGCTATTGTTCTCCTGTAATCCCTTTCTTAAAGGGGCAGTATAACGAGAATTCGTCTAAGTTTTTGTGCAAACTATGCTGAATTTATAAAGCGGCACTCACTGATCAACAAAATAACCTTTAAATGCCAAAAGGTCATAAATGCACTCTCTAAAATGTGCATAAACCATAATCAATGGTTTTTTAGTAATTTTCCTCCAAATAACACTGTCAAACTTGAAAATGTCGGCCCAACGTTTTCAAGTTTACTGTTAAGGCTTAGACTGAATTATGCATAGAAGTGCAGTGGCGGATCCACTTTGAAGTGTCGCGTGGCCGGGCCCCCCCCCTTATTTTTTTGGAAATAGCGCATTTTCTTTGAAGTGCCGTAATTTTCTTCACAGAATTCAATATTCATAGTCAAGCGGGCCCCCTCCTTAGCTGAAGGTCTGGATCCGCCTCTGGAAGTGTATTTTAAACTTAAATCAAATCTTATTAATATAATATTTGGTATTCATTTCTCTAAACATTGATGTTACATTCCTTTTTTTTGTAAAGATTAAATATTCGACATGTCGCAAGCTTGGGACAAAGAAAAAAAACGGGTCCTGAACGGGAATCAAACCCATGACCTCCCAAACATCAGGCGGGTGCTTTATCCACTGAACCATGAGAACTTTTGGTGAGCTAGGCCATTTACTAAGTTCATACTGTTTGTTTTTCTTCTAGTCATACGCTACTACATTTGGCCCAGAACAGAGCAATCAAGACATGGCTGGCTCTGATGTGCATGTATTTGGTTCACGAGCTCATCTCTTGGGGCAAGAAGAGTTAGATGATGTGCAGAAGGCATTGAGAAAGGAAATCACCATATTTGAAAGAAGGGAAAAATTGCTGGGCAATTTCAAGGTTAATAGTTTTCTTCAATTTTTACACGAGTTTCAGTACATTGTGTCACATGTAGTCAGTTTAATTTCTACTTCCTGGTGACTGACTGACTAATTGATAATTTGATTGATTAATTGACTGACTGGGTGACTGACTGATTTCCTGATAATTTGATTGATTGATTGATTGACTGATTTACTGATTGATTGATTGATTGATTGATTGATTGATTGATTGATTGATTGATTGACTGACTGACTGACTGACTGGCTGACTGATTGATTGATTGACTGAATGGCTGATTGATTGATTGATTGATTGATTGACTGACTGAATCATTTGTTTCATTCACCTTCACCTGTCCCCTGGTGCCAAGTTGGCGCATGGGGCCTCCGCATTGTTTCATTGTTTGACTGATTTACTGATTGATTGATCGATTTGTTTCAGGTCCTTTTGTGGATTCATTTCCTGGCTACTGTTTTGGCTTTTACAACTATTTACTGGTTCTCGTCATTTTGGACAGGTAAAGAGTCATAAGTATTGTTGATAACTATTTCATATCTCACTCAGACTTTTAATACCAGATTATGTTGTGATCATCAATTCATTTCAAATTTTTTATATCCTTCCTTGACACATGTTCACTGTTGAAATGTTCATTTGCGCAGGAGCTCTGATGCTGTTTGGTTTCATATACTGTCCTAACTATACCAGACTTGGTGGCTTTGTGGGAAAGTATGGCATGAAGTAAGTTTATTCTCAAAAAAATAGTAATGATTAATGAAATAAAATGATGATGATGATGAATGATGATGACGACATTGATTATGAATATGATTATAATTGTAAATACGTAAATTATTAAATTAAAACTTAGACCTATACAAGATCATAATAACCTACCCTTTATCTCATAATCTTCCAACATGTTTCATGTCTGGTAAAAATGTCTGGTAAATAATTATAAAATATTTTAAACTCAGTGGATTAAAAGTGTTGTTACTAACAGCTATTTTTTTGTTTTTTATTTCAGCAAAAATAATTTTGTGATTGCATTTTCTGTTGGAGCCATCATGAATGTAACAGCATCTCTTTTAATAGGAATCTACATCACTTTTGAACTGCTGGTGAGTGATGTACTTCCCTTTGATTTGCATCGCTCGATCAAACACTGCAATATTATCCTAAATTTCTTGCATTTTCTGAATTCTTGCTTCGATTTTCTTTTCTCTTGGACGTTTGAGAAATCAGGGGCATTTACCATAACATCATGACAAACCAGAATTTTCAGTCAAAAAGTCAAAAGGTATGGCTCATTTCAGTGAAAACTTTCTGGAAAGATGGAAAACCTCAGCCATATTCCTCTTTTTTCCATTCCATTCAAAATGACTGGAAAATCCCTGTACCATTTGTCAAACCATACTTGCCCCACGCCTCGTGCAGGAATTTAGCAGTGACATTAGGACCATTCCATTCCAACTGTTGATTCGTTCAAATGGTAAATGCACTGGACTAGCCGAACCACTTTGAAATGAATTTGGCAATACCACTGGGATGGTTCCGTTTCAACTGTTATATGCATGTTCCACTTCAGTGAAAATTGACCCCCTGCAAGTGTTTACACATCAGTCTTTCAGCAGGTAAACTGTTACAACACCAATAATGGTCATGAAGAAAATTACCAAGAGTAAATTAATTAAAAGAAAAGTTTTTAGAATATCTGGCATTTAATAAATTTAAGTGTGATGAAGTGTTCATTTGCATGAAGTGAATAACTTTTAAATATTTAGAGAGTACTAAATGATTTATTTTTAAGCGATGACGTCATTTTATGACGTCATCGGTTACTGTTATGCGGAAAAGCGATGGAATTTATGGAATTTTTGGTGTGAGAATTATTCCCTGAATTGAACCAAAGAGCAATGGGAACTAGGTGCATTGTTTGTATTCTTTTTTAGATCCGCCATCTTGTTTTTGGCAAAGGAAGATATTTTTTTGCAGCTTGTATCATCACCGATCGGCAAACCGTATTTCATTTGTAGCTGTTAAATTGAGATTTTGAGTCTGGAGTGAGTGTTGCACTTTATTAGTTATCGAATAAATTTGGCATAAAGTTAAGAAGTGATGTCTGTCGAAACTGCAGAAGAAGTAACCGATTATTAGCAGTTTGAAACATCTGTTGAAAAGGTGAGCCATCTTAAACCTTTTTTTAAGCGATGACGATGATGTGATCGATTAATCTCGCCGTGCGAGTGGACAGGATCTGTTGTTGTCTGTTGTCTGTTGCCTGTTGCGATCAACCGATCTGTAGAACCGAATACTGGGAAAAGAAATCAAGTCAACTCAACAAGAAATCGTCGCATAGAACTCAAAGCAAAATACTCCTGGGCCGTTAGAAAGGACTAATTTAAAGCATAAACGAAAGAAACAAATTATATTTAATGCGTTCTATAAGATTTAGTAAACAGAAATCTTTCCATTCTTTAAAACAAAAGGTGTAAACAATTTTAGACAGCGTTTGACCTTGCATCGTATATCGTGTATCGTTTTTCATATGTCACGCCCAGATAACGCAATTTTTGTTGAACAATCAGTCAGCACAGAAGTTGTAAGTTTCTTTTATTTACCCTAATTTTTTGACAAATGTCCTGAAAATTATTAAAGACCTCTTGTGAAACGTCATCCCTTCTGCATGCATCGCGTGCCGGTTATTTCCACAAGCTGAACACTTCAGACAATATATATATGTCTGATAGCTGAATTCATTTGCCTGTACATAGTAAAGGACTTTTTTTAACGTTATTCACTACTTTTTTTTTCTCAGGCTTTTGAATGTGATAATGAAGAAGAAACTTGTTTACGACAGAAGGAGCAAATGTATTGGTCCAGTATGTATCACTGTTGGGTTTAATCTACACAATCTTGAGATAAGAGTTTGCACAGTGGAATGCATTCTACCTTTTGTGCTTCTCCACAGTGTGAAAATTATATTTATTTATTATAACAAACTTGTTAAACCGCCTGAATACAACATACTGTCCTGGGCCCACTATGGGAGATGTGGTGGCCTAATGGTAAGCATGCGGATCAAGTGGTCTGGATTTGAGCCCTGGCTGCAGTCATTGTGCTGTGTTCTTGGCAAGACATTTCACTCTCATAGTGCCTCTCTCCACCCAGTTATATAAGTGGGTACTAGCGAACTAATAGGTAAAGGTAAGGTAAAGTCTGCGTCAAGCCTAGTGGCCCATCAGGCCGGAGCTTATCACGGTTTCCATAGCATGAAGTGACTAGGAGTATTTCTACTCCCCCCTGGATGGGATGCTTGTCCATCACAGGGTTACCCCAAGCAGTAAATTCGCCGGTACCAATTTATACACCTGGGTGGTGAGAGGCACTATGAGAGTAAAGTGTCTTGCCCAAGAACACAATGCAGTGCCCCGGCCAGGGCTCAAACCTGGACCGTTTGATCCGTAGTCCAGTGCACTAACCATAAGCCACTGTGCCTCCCACTACCAGCGAACTAATGCTAAGCTACTAGCCAACTAATGCTGGGGGGTAACTCTGTGATGGACTAGCATCCCATCAAGGGAGGGGGGAGTAGAAATACTCCTATTCGCTTCATGCTTCTGAAACTGAGATGAGCTCCAGCATTATGGGCAATTATTGGCTTGGCGCAGACTCAACTGTTTTACCTTTACTGGGCCCACTGGGCCATTCCGCAGCAAAATCATACTCTCACTGATATTTTTGAGAGCTTGAAAGACCTATCCAATCAGTGGCTTGTACTTATAAAGCCAAAATCTGGGAATACCCTGTACCTTCCATTCACAGCCTGCAGCTAGCATATATGTGCTTGTAACTGGAACTATAACCAAATGGGATTTCATTGTAGGCTTTGTTTAAGCCAATTAGTTTGGGCCAGGGGAGTGTGCACCCATACCTTTTTGCCTGATTTATTTATTGTAAAAATAAGTGATAATATTTTACTTTTATTTTCTAGTCATCTTCTACCTTGCTCAGGCATTTTTCCTGGTGTGCAGTGTGTTGATCTGTGCCATTTTGTTTCATAACTTCAAGACAGAGGTAAGGCAGAGCTATTTGCCGTTCACACCCTTGCAGTGATACATCCTGCCCATGTGGTGCCGCATTAATAATAAAATTAAATGATCCATAAAGGTCACCAAGCACTTGTGGGTTATCCATTTACATCATAGATGGTGTAGACAGGGTATAAATGTGTCTGATCAGTTGGTGAAGGGATCTGTTATAGACAGGACAGCCAAAATGTTGTTTATATGATCCTAAAACCTATGCAGATAATGAAATCATTTTTGTAGGTCATGCACTTGTGGGAGGCGTGGTGGCTTATGGTTACTGTGCTGAACTCTAGATCGAGCAGTCCAGGTTTGAGCCCTGGCCAGGGACATTGTGTTGTGTTCTTGGCTAAGACACTAACTCTTACAGTGCCTCTCTCCATCCAGGAGTATAAAATTAATGGGTACCATAGACTTTAAAGGGGCTGTGTCACAGATTTTAACAGATTTTTGAACAGCAAAAAACTTATATTTGTGGCATAGCAAACCTAAAAATAATGAACCATTTCTATTAGCAATTATTGCAACTTGAAAAATTAAGCCTTAATTTTTCAAGTTGTTTCCGAGCATCTTCAAAAAATCAATATTTATAGCCTTAGTTTCATTTCTATCTCCAAATTTAGGTCATATCTTCCTTAAATGTTCAAAGATAATGTTTTTCATAGGTTTAGTTGCCTACCACTAATTTCAGAACAGTTTAGACCAAAAATCTGCAAAATCTTTGTGATGTAGCTCGTTTAATGCTGGGGGGCAACCCTGCGATGGACAAGCATTCCATCTAGGGGAAACTAGAAATACTGCCAGTTGCTTGATGCTACAGAAACCGGGATAAGCTCTGGCTTTGTAGGCTACAAGGCTGAAATGCAGACTTTATATCTACACTTGGCACACTACATAATTAGTCATTCTACACAGTCGGTAACCAAAGAGCTTGGTCTGAGAAAAGGAAGGAATGGTTATAGATGAAATTCTAATTGATTATTCATTCAATTGTTTGACATGTAAACAAAATTTAGCCAGTGTGTTCAAGTTTCGTTTGTTTTTATCTGTAGGTGGGAGACCTAATTGAGACTTACCTGGTCCAGATAAGGGACATTGATAAAGTCATGAAAAGTGCCAAGACAGGAAGCGTCAAGGAGAGAAGAAGTGCAGCTTTTGAACTTGCCAGCTTAGCTGCCACGGGAGATGACACAAAGTTTAGAATTGTACAGGAGGGAGGGTAAGCTTACTAACATACTTACAGTTCACCTGTTAACTGAAAAGCTCGTTAAAATGAAGTTGTCATAAGAAGTATGTACAACTGCAGGTGGTATGATTTGGGCCTTAGCTTGTCTTTCTTATTTTACCTTCTGGACATGCACCATTCCTTTTACAAGGGGATAAGGGTGCATGTCAAGTAGATCTCAGGCGCCCGGGGGGGGGGGGGGGACTCCCATATGAAATGGATGGGGATGCTCGTCATCTTGCTTAGGGGTGTAAATTTCGGATTTTGGTCTCACTTAGGGTGCTCTGGGCAAAATGTCATTATTTTTAGCTGTCAAGGTCTCGTTTAGGGTTGCACACGAAGAAATAACAAAAAAGAAAGAATTTTGATTCGTTATATTTACTCTTACTCGCTCATGAACAAGCCCACCTGGCTTTTCTGGCCTTCACAGCCCTAAAAGTTTACCCAAGTCTTTGTTTTCTTGTGAAATTTCAGCCGGATTTAAGTTCTCTTTCAGCCGGTGAAATTAGCCGGCAGCGGGCCCTTAGTGACAACCCTGCTTTTAGGGGTCTGCATAATGTTCGGCCACACCCAGATTGGTCTCTTTTAGGGGTTAAATTCAACATTTCCGACGAGCATCCCCGTCCATTTCATATGGGAGTCCCCCCCCCCCCCCCCCCCCCGGGCTCAGGCGTAAGGTAGATTTCTAAGGAAGGACACCCGTCTAAGAGGGCACCTCTCCAAAACAGACACCTTAGTTTATCAAAGGGAGTTGTGGGTATACATGTATAGAATGATCCCTTTTTCTTCAACTGACATTACCCACTTGGCTCCAAACAGGCTCGCTTGAATAGGATTGAAAACTAACCTTCTGATCAAATAATCCATATTGACATCTGTTTTCAGGGTGCCAGCTTTGATGAATTTATGTCTGTCACAAGACCAGGTAAAAGCTATTTTCCTGCTAATATAAAAATCTCAGAGTAATACAGTCGACTCCCGATAACTCGAACCCTCGCTAACTCGAACCTCGCGCTAACTCGAACCAAAATCTATTTCCCCTGGATTTCCGTCATACGTTTACTGTAATTTTACCCTCGGTAACTCGAACCTTTGATAACTTGAACCTCCCACTAACTTGAACCAATTTTCGTTTCCCTTCAGGTCATTTTCCATATAATTTTACCCTCGATAACTCTAACTATGTTTGTCAATACGTGACAAGTCAAAGTAAATAGTGTACTGTAGACCAAAACATTGAATTTATTTTGAAGCAGCCGTGTATTTAATTCTTTGTCTTTTTTTTTTTTTTGCATTACACAAAACGTGTTCAGTCTGCTTTTGGTTTAGGTTGATACCAATTCTTTCAAATCTAATGTTAGAAAACTTTCAAGGATAATCGATAGTAACAGATTAGTTGAGAAGCGTCAGGGCGTATTATGCCTACACTGTATTTCTCGAAAAAGTAAATCACATGAACTCGGTAGCAATATCCCAACATTGTTCTCTTTGAAACCTGGAAAGTTCCCATTACCTGTACTTCTCCTGCTGCTTTGTTTTGTTTCATGTTACATTACGTTCGGATTTATACAGTAATCTCAGGAGTAATGTATTGTTCCATTTTGACTCGACTTCTATACAATTAAATTTGGTTAAAATGTACATTGTATGAATCAAATACAGTGAACACCGTTTTTTACATAGTTTCGGTCATTTGTTCTCAACTCTCGATAACTCAAACTCCTGGTAACTCGAACCATTTTCAATTTCCCTTGAAGGTTCGAGTTATCGGGAGTTGACTGTATTTCAATATTGCATTTCTATTAAATGCCAGGTCCTCTTGTACTACCGCTATTTTTTTTTTTGTTATAATTAGTGATTATTGGAGGCCCATGTCACCATCCCCCCAAATACCCCCTTTCTAGCCAAGATTTTGTCACTTCTATGTAGTGAAACAAATTAAGTCTTTACATGCTTGAAGTTTTGGTTATTGATAATTTCTTTTATTAAGAAAAAAATAATTTTCTCTTCTTAGGCAACTCAAGAATATGCAATTGAAGCTATATCAGAACTGCTGACAGTTCCTGTCATTCAGGTTTGAAATTTGTGTTTTTGTCGTGGTTTGTACAAATGTGGCCCGTGCTCCCAGTAATGGACTATCAGGAAGGCTTTGCCCAAAAGGGGTTATTTTTTCAAAGAGCCTTTCAAATAAACATTGAACAGACTGACTTAATAATAATTATTGATTCATCTGGTAAGTATTTTACGGGATTATTTATTAAAGTAAGTGAAAAATTAAGAAAATTGATGCAGTAGCACTACTGTATGCATGTGCATGTGAGAAAAGATTACCACTTTTATCAAAAGTGTATGAAAGGGTTATCTTTTCTGCCAAAATGTTATATCAAAGGGTGAGGGTTTGAGTAGCCCCCTCCTCCCAGTATTGGGCCAACAAAACTACTATTTTTCAATCCTGGAAAAATTTTGGAAAATTAAATGGGCCTTGTCACGGATTTTAACAGCTTCTTGAACAGCCAGAATATATATTTGTGGTGTAGGAAACCCAAAAATAATGGGCCACTTTCATTAACAATTGCTATATTAGAGCACTGAAACTGTTAGCAAGCGTCTTTGGCTGTGGATGGCTTGGATGGAAGTGGACTACAACTTGAAAATTAAGGCTAAACTTTTCAAGTTGTTTCCACATGTCTTCAAAAAAGTTTGACTTCTGTCCACAAATTAAGGTTATATCTCCCTTTAGATGTTCAAAGGTAATGTTTTTCATGTGTTAAGCTGCCTACCACTAATTTTAGAACATTTTAGACCAAAAATCGTCAAAGCAACTGCAATTTGTTCATTGGTAAAACCTTTACAAAATTGTACTAAAAGTTGAACCTCAACGTTATTTGTGTAGCTGCAATAGGATACCAAAGACGGGAATATCTAAACCCCTTCGAGCCACCTTAACTACATCAGTCAGTGAAATGCTTTCAGCTGGGGAAATGATTTCCCTGATTGCATGTACATTTTGAAACAAGACAGAGAAACCTAAAAACGTATAGAAAATGAGCTTGAAATCCATCTGCATTCACAGGCTACTTATATTCAACATCATTAAATAAAGCAAACTTGTGTGTTTTGCTTGTTAGGACCAATTTGTTGAACTTGGTGGAGTGCGTACCATGTGCGCTCTGTTGCACTCCAAGGAGAATCGTGTGGTGAATGAGGCTGTGACAGCTCTCTCTTACATAGTGTCTGACAGTGAGGCAAACAGACAGGTTGTCATCGGAGAAAATGGGTAAGAAGAAACAATATAGCTCATGGAATATTGCATTTCCTAAGTTTTTATTGGTTTACAGGCCATGGTATATGAGCTGACATATACCATGGACCACAAATGTGGTAGGTGTACTCATATACGGGAACAACCGGGCATTTCGAATATTGCAATTCTTTGGGCGTTTTTGATAAAACAATTATTGCACTCACACTTGTGAGATAGTTGTAGCCAACTCGGCATTATGCGCCTCGTTGGCTATCTACCATCTCGTATCCAACGCTCGCTCATGGAATAATTGTTAAGTATAATGTAGACACGGTGCATGATGCAATTTGTGTGTTGAACTTTGCTTCGTGATAGCATGCAGATAATTAACAATTTAACTATTGTTTTTCTTTTCATTTGCAGTCTGGAAGATTTGTGTTACGTTGCTGAACGAAGTAAGATATATTTAATTCAGTCAGTAATTTGCTTTAGCACAAGTGTCAGACTAACTCAACTATTGGTTGAGTTCATCTGCAACCCGGGTGTAGGTTGCACTAGAGGGCTTATAGATCCCAGAAGTAAATAAAGGGTACAACAGAATTCAGAAACATGTGACGATAATTACTGTTCTTTTCCTCTCTTTATATGAGACGCATTTTGTTTTAACCATTTGATAATTTTTGGTTTGTAGGGCAAAATAATGGTGATTAATGTCGTATTTCTTTTTTGCTGTTTCAGTCCAAATTCCAGCTTCTCGCATTGTTGCTGCAATCTTCCTTGAACTTGCATTTACTGCAGAAATAAGAGTCATGCTTTCTCAGCAAAGTGCTCCAGGTAGGATATTCTTCGATGAACTTTAAATCTTCAAGTTTCTTGTTAAACAAAATGTAGCTCACTCCTTTTTTCAACATTTCTCCAAAGCAAGTCGTTTTCCTGCCTCCTAGGATCAGTAAAATACCCTCCTCTATTGGTTGGTCGTGGGCTGCCGTTTCTTGATTTCCAACTTTATATAATTTGTTTTCTTGTTATTTTTCCAGCCACGTCACTTGTACACCTGTGTAAACTCCGAGATCCAGAAACTCAGCGTCTGGCTCTTCAAACATTGGAGCTGCTGGCTATTGAGAATTCTGATGTCATCATAACACATGTAAGCTCTAATCTTTTACATCTTTTACAAAGTAGATATAGGTTAAGTCTGCATACGAGCCTAGTGGCCCATCAGGCCAGAGCTTATCCCGGTTTCCATAGCATGAGGCGACTAGGAGTATTGCTACTCCCCCCTGGATGGGATGCTAGTCCATCGCAGGGTTACCGCCAGCAGTAAATTCGCCGGTACCCATTTATACACCTGGGTGGAGAGAGACACTTTGAGAGTAAAATGTCTTGCCCAAGATCACAGCCGGATCCGGAGTCCAGTGCACTAACCATTAGGCCACCTCGCCTCCCACATGTTACAAAGTACCAGAAGTGAATTCAGTCGTGTGGCCGAGTTGAAGTTCAAGAATGTGACGTAGACGGCCGCTAAGAAAATGGTCCAAAACAGGATCAGGTGGAAAACAATGAATTATAACTCCAATAAAAAGAGTCTTTACTCAAATAATCTCCTTCGCTAAAAACGGCAGCGAAGGAGACTGTTTCCGCTCAAAGTGAGAAGTCATTTTGTTGGTCTTGGTTCCTATTGTTGACTTCAGTTTAATTTTATTGTTTCCTCGCAGGATTCACTTCTTGAGTTACTGTTGTCTCTTCCCAATCTCACGGATGATGAACAGTTATTCCTGCTGGCAGGAAAAATCATTCTGTATTATGCTGAAAATGAGTTGGTGAGTAAAACAACAGCGAGCCGGCCACACGCTCGTGTTGTCCATTAGCCAGAGTCTAGTGAATCTGAAGGAGCTTATGATACGCACCAAATTCCCCAATTGTTCCCCCATTGTTCATTCATCTAAATACGAACCCCCTACATACGGACACCTCGCCAATCCAGGCACTAAAATTAGTGTGGTCCCTTTGGTGTACGTATAACAGTGTTTGACCGTGCTTTGTATTTTCAGGCCTGTCAGAGGCTAGTCGAGGCAGCAGACTTGAAGTTCTGTTTGATGGAGTTAGCATATAGTTTTGATCCTCTCCTTCAGAATGTAGTGGCAAAGATTGTTTTGGCTATGATTGAGTCACATGAGAACAAGTAAGTGATATACTAGGCGGTCGTGAATGCTAATTGTAAGAGGACATGCTGACATTTTTTGAAGGTATATTGTTGTGTACCACTCCTGATACTTTGCCTGAAGAACACTTTTGGAGAAATACCTTCGAAAATGTTATTGAAACTTTCTAAAGATTTATAGTTTTCGAGAAATACGCAATACAAGTTTTGCTCATTAATTGTGTATAAATTACGGTGAAAATTGGCCAAGTTCAATTCGAACTTTCAAACGAAAGTTCGAGCCTGTCCAGCAACTCTCGATATTCTCAGTCAGAGTCTCGTACGATATGGACAAAACCCCCAGCCTACCCAGCTGGATCGCCTTAGCGCTATTCAGGCAAACCGGTTAATCTGACCAGCTCCTCGGTTTGGCTGTTTACGGTGAGCTCTTAATAAAGATATTAAAAGTAACACGATGTATACTTAAAAAATTCAGGATTTTAGTATTATTTTGCATATTAGGGTAGTCCACTAGAATTGGGTTAGTCCAGTGACTGAGGTATCGCTATATACAGGACCCTCAAAGAATAAATGTGCAGTAAATGAGTTAAATAAATTGATTGACTTTTTCTAACAAAGGTAGTACCAGTCGTAAAACTGTCATGCCCTCGGATACCCGATCGAATTGTTGTTGTTGTTGTTGTTTTGTTGGAAGGAGAAAAATTGGAGAACCCAGAGAAAAAACCTCGGAGGAAGGTCGAGAACAAACAACAAACTCGACCCACATAATTATATGACAGTCTTATGAGAGTCTTAGGACCCTAGCATGCATATTGGCGAGCGTTGTTCTAACCACTGAGCCCTCCCTGTATCCCCAAAATTTATGGAAGGTTTACATACGAGAACTTTACTACGAGCGATGCTTTTCAACTTGCAATGCAACAGTCTTGCGCGACAAGTTGAAAGAAGATGTTGCCCGTATTACACAGTCTTAGTGGTTTTAAATTTGCCGGTGTTATTAATTGTTATTTGCCCTGTTTCTACAAGGGATGAAATTGCTGAGCTTGGCTTGGATGAAGTATTGATTCACATTAGGAATGAATCGACCGACAGAGATGCGTGGAGGATGGCAGATCACGGCCTCATGATTCTACACAACGTTAAACCTGTGGGAAAACAGACTTCTGGTTCAGGTGGCAAGTCTAACACCAGTCAGTCCAGTGGCAATACGCTAACAACAGACCTACCAAACAAAAAAGCTCTTTAAGCTAGCTTTTGCTTTGTTTTAGAGAGCCCTACATAATTCTAAAAGTGTCGTGTAAATATACAAACACTACCGCACATTAACGCCAAATTCATTGTACATTATTGTGGAATAGTGTAGATCCCTTTGCGGCGATAATGCCTCTTTCCTTACCGAGTAGTATTGACGGTACACAGGAAGATGTAGAAGATGGAAAAATTCAGGAACTGTATATAGCGCTTAGAGCTTTTTATGATAACTTGTAAGTAAACACGCCGCCCAATCACAGTAAACGTAAATTATACAGTGGACCAATCAGAAGTGGATACCGAATTCTCCCATGGAACAGGCACTAAACGCGGGAAAACGCACGTGAGCAAAACCAAGATTGGTTTTGGGTTTTGCTTTTGATTGGGTACAAAAAATGCATGGTGATTGGTTAAAAGACGTTATGTGATTTTTTTTAACCAATAATAGACGTCGGCAAACTCCAAACCAAAGCAAATATCTTGCTCATTTTGGCGGGAAAACGCCGTTGCGTACAGCCGAACTTGCCACATCCTCGGAAACCCAGGGCTTTAAAGGGGATGGGAAGGGAAGGGAGAAACTGGGAGCGGGAAAAAAAGGAGAGGGGAGGGGAGGGGAAGGGAAAAAGGAAAGGGGAAGCCCTGGGAAGCTTCTCTATACAGATCATTTCCCGATCGAAGAGCAAACACCATTAGCGAGGTGTGAAACAGAAGCGCTCGTATGACAAAAGAGACCGGCGAGGTTCAATTAGCACCTTCAAAACTGCACAGCAAGATATGTCTACTGACCAGATGATATCCGGTAAATCGTTTTCGGTGGCTTTTGTCCGCGAGCATAACAGAACAAATTGTCGCCGCTCTTCGATTTCTTGCTTGCGTTCCGACCATTTAGAAATTTTCAGTCTGCTTTTGTTCGTTTCAGTTTTTTGTTTAATACAGTTTAGATTGGACTGAAATATTCGAGTAATGACGGAAGGACGTACTACGCCGAAGAAATCGGCGCAAGATCTTTGCCAAATATAAATTCTGTTGTTCCTGTCGCAAGATTTCGGTCGATGTCGGCGCTTTCGCCTATACACGCTGTCGTGATCTTGTTATTTCTCAAAGACTGGACTTGTTCCATCATATTGAACTTTAACGGACATGCGGCAAACACCAAAGGAAATTTTGGGAACGAATCTTTGCCTCTCTAAGAGCTTCACAAACGCCAGGCAAAATTTGGTCCGAATCCTGTTGGCAATTCTGCATACACATCTCTTCCCTCTACAATTTTCCGGACGATCATGCTTTGTTCCTCTTTCATTTGTCTAACGCTTGGAAACGATTCCAATGAAGTGCAAACTCCTTGCTCGAAGAACTCCATGTAGCGAAAATGCGAAAAGTGAAGAAATAAATATAGTGTCCGCGTGATGTCAAATTCTTTTGTTTTGAAGGTGTTGCAACGCGTGGGCCATGTCATCCGCTAATGTTTACAATGCTAATTCGGCCGTAATTCGAGAGTTCGTAACGACTTCCAAATCAGCGTGTGATCGCTTTTCATTGGCCTCATTTTAAATTTAATTAAAAATGAGGCCAATAACGGCTCAGAAAAGTAATTGATCGAGAAATGATCTGTATAGAGAAGCTTCCCAGGGCTTCCCCTTTCCTCTTTCCCTTCCCCTCCCCTCCCCCCACCTTTTTCCCGCTCCCAGTCTCTCCCTTCCCGTCCCCGTCGAAGCCCTGGGTTTCTGAGGATGAACTTGCCAAGGCTTTTCTGATTTCTGATTGGTTGGCTAGTATAGGGGTGATTTTACTAGGTGAATTTACACAAAATAAAAATCATCATGCATTAAATTTTTTTTTTAACTTGTAGATAACGAAAATACAAACCTTTCAGCGCCTTTTACTTTTTGCCGTTATTTAAAGTACAAAGTATTTATAGTTTCACAAATGTTTTGTTCTAAAACAGCGCAGATCTGGTTATTTGTATTATGTGAAGTAAGTGTAAGCAGTTAGTATTTTTTTACCGTTTTTATGTTTAAACTATTTTAATAGATATTTTTGTTAACAAAACAAATAAAATGGACTTTGACTCGTTTGTCGCGTCTTTTAGATTGCAAAACATCAGTCAAGTCCGGCAATGGCTGTTTTCTCTGGAGGAGCGGGGGAGGGTGGGGGGAGGGGGTAGTGCAATTATAATAGAAAAATATGACAAAATTTTGGCGGAGAGTGATCAAGGAAGAGGGCCCTCATCCTGTAAAGCAAACATCTCACATTGCATATTGTTCTCATCAAATCAGTGAAGTAATCCATGATCTCGAAAATTCCCTTTCTTTGACCTTTCTTCGAACCGTTCAAGTGTTAAAGGGACACTGTCACGGATATTTTTGGACTTTTTTAGTAAAACGGCACCAAAATGTACGACTAAGTACTTTCAACCATGCAGGAAATGCTCCTAGGACGAAGAGGGAAGGATATCTAGCAAATTGTTTAAAGAAGAGGGTGACTGTTAATAGTTTTCATCAATTTTTCCAAACCACAAGCACAAAACTTGAAAAAGTCAGGCTGACTTTTTCAAGTTGAGATCAAAAGCTCCCGATGGTATCACAGTGGTATCACTCTATACTTGACTTCAGTACACTGGTATAGTAATTTTAAGAGAACTTGACCACTGTTAATAGGTTTCCAGTAGTGTAAACACGTTTTTGGGCTGTTGAATTTTTGAAGTTATGCTCGTGACAGTGCCCCTTTAATGTTGTACGTAAGGAAGGAAACGTGCGTGTAACAGCTGTTTAAATCAAGAGAAAAAAAACTTGTATATTTTTACAAAACAAACTTTGCAGTTTTAACAGTTCACTTTGCATGTTTAGCTTGAACAACGAAAAAATAATAAAACAATAAAATCACGGAACAGTTTCTGGACAAACCAATCGGAAATACCACAATAGCCAGGCCGACCCGGCCCCTCCCGTGTGGTGCCCCTCGTTGATCGGAAGTGACCCTCTCCACCCCATCCCAACCCCATCCCACCCCATTGACATCCGAATTCCTGTCATTCCAGCTTATTTACAATAGCCTTCCAAACAAGGCAAGCGAGCAGTTCGAGGTACTGTTCATTTTGTCAACAGCACAATACGTTTTAGCGCTTGAGTGATCTTGTGTTTGCTGGTAACAATGGCCTCTAGGACTCCGGTTCGATTAGACCCAACAACAGGCAAAAAGATTCCACCGCCTGTTTCACCGAAGCCTGTCAGAATGACAGCAACGAGGTTGACGAGAGCAAGCGTGAAGCCTGCTCCACCGCCTCAACCTGCAGCAGGCGGGCCGAAAAGCACCGAAGAAGAACTTGACGCCTTAACTGATCTTCTTGTGAAGAATCTGGAGAATACAGCCGATCCGGATTTTTTTGGTAAGACTTTGAAATCTGTTGTTGATGGTTCCCCACTGTTTTTGTGTACACCATTGTGTGTGTTTGTCGTAAGCGTGTACTCAAAGTCGAGTTTTGAAGTTGTGACTCGACATTGTGGAATTTGGGGCAAAGCTGTTTTTAAAAGATCACTTGTCTAAGGTTTTTTGTGAACCAGATTAGCATGTTTAGGTTTTACTTATCCTGTAAAATAAACAGATGTGATTCAATTTCACTCTCAACGTTGCATACAGGTACACTGCAGAACAGAAAATACATGAAGACGGTCGTAAATTGTCTTCCAGACTGAACTAAATTCTCCTAAGCCCTAATTCCGGTCAAGTCTTGGCAATGCAAGGTATAAACCAGCTGTATAAGCGACCCCGAGCTCAGTTTAATGATGATAATCCATTGAAACTCGATGAAAAGCCTGATAAACTACAAAATATTTTCACTTTTCGCAAGTATTTTAATTTCTCTTAAATGGAAGGTATTGGAATATTTTTGAAGCATTAATTAATCTTGCATTACTTATTTCTGTTGAAGTAAGGCTTAATTTAATAAGGCTTTTAGCAAAATTTATAACTTAGTGCAAACAGAAACGTGGCAATTAAACATTTAAGCATTTTGTACTGTGCATTTTAAAACACAACAAACTTGAAATGCCTTGTATGGGAAAACTGAAATTCTAAAAATCTGTCACATTCCATTCTTGGGTGTACATTCAAGAATTGCTTCAATCTGTTCTCGATATATTATTATTATATTTTTATTATTATTATTTTATTATTATTTCCAAATTTTCGAAAATTATAACAGCAGGCAAGAAATAATCTCCAAGAAGAAACACACAGATTTAAATTTACAAAACATGTTCTGCATTCATCTTCAGTTGCAAACAACAGTATACCACTAGTCGGTGTGATATAAATACAATGTTAATCAGTTTTAAGTATATATAGTTCATAAAAATTAACCAAAAATTACCTTATTTGTATATTTGGCCAGTTGTCAAATTTTAAGGTCAAGTACTTCACATACTTATTTCTTGAAGGTAATTTCAAAAATCTTGTTTTTGCCTGACACTAATAAGCTAAGCTTAAGTGTATGGAAGTTACTGATGTCCAGAGAGCAGGTCTTAATGTATCTATAGTTTTTCGATTCTCAATCCAGTGCTCTCAAATGCTCTCTTTTGTTTAACCTGATGGACATGATTTTAGAAGCAAAAATCAAAACAAGTCACCTTTAACAAATCCTTTACTATGAACTTAAGTTTTGTGGACACTGACCTTGTGGTTAAAGTGGTATCTTCTTGAGATCACCTTACACACTGAGGTTTTATAAACTCTAAACCTCTGAGCAGAAGGAGGCACTGTGAAACACAAGCATGTTGCTCAATAATACAAATATGCAATGACCTAAGCCAGTGGCGGCTCAGGGCTCAAACCTCCACAACTGTTCTGGAGTCCAGCACACTAGTGGAGGGGGGGGGGGGGGGGGGGGGGCAAGACAGGGGGATCTGACCCTCCTGCTTCCCACCTCTTTGTCCTATGTCAATGTAAAATATTAATACGAATTGTTGGAAAATTTTTGTCGATTTCTCCGGGCTCCTGCCACGTTGGAAATCCTGCTCCCTCCCTCTCTCCTCTCCCCTCTCCTCTCCCTCCTGGACTCCTAGATCCCCAGACTCCTGTTTCCTCCCCCCTCCCCCCCCCCCCCAACACACACACACTAACCATTAGGTGACCATGTCTCCCAGTTATAGAGCCTTAGAGGCACATAAATTACAGGTAAAATTCATATTTGTCATCACTGTCTATAACGTCTTGTGTCCATACTTACAAATTATTTGACTGACAGGTTTGTTATACTTTGGTAATTAATAGCATTTGAACCATGAATGACATGGTTTAAAATGGACCAAGTAAATAAGTTAAAAAACTATTTTGAATTAATAAGTTTTAACTATTGTTCATTTTTACAGGAATGTGCAGTAAATGTGGTCAGAAAGTTTCTGGAGAGGGGACAGGATGTACAGCCATGGATAAACTTTTCCACATCAAGTGCTTTCTTTGTGTCAAGTGTGGTGAGTAGTATATCAGGTAGTCAGTTAGTTTTCCCGTGAATCAGTTGATCTTGTCATCCTTCCAGTCTTTCTAGTTACATAGCAATTACTTACGAGATTTTAACTGTGGTGTTTGGCAGCCTGTAATCTTGCATCAGATTGAGATTTTTGACTGGTTTGCATTGCTTGACATTTCTTTGGGTGACTGAGGAAACTTAAGACATCTAAGCTGTTTACAGATGCCCGATATGACCAGTTGTTCACCTTGATGGTTGGGGCGAGGGCCCTGTGCTCCTTGTGCCGGTCTTCAGGACCTGATCAGGTGCCAGATTCTCCCCTCTCTCTGGTCCCTGTTGTAGCTGGCCTCACGTGGTATTCTGCTTAGCAGAATACCTACCTGTTTCAGCCGCCTCAGAAGCCTTAGAGGGGGGATTCTCCAGCATCTGATCAGCTGCCCCAGTTTCCAGCGTGATGAACATGAGGCCCTCAGCCGACCATCCTGTGTGGCCGCCTGTTTGTATCAAACACCTGATTCATCTTTTCTGTCTTTTGTTTCTAAGGTACCACTGAAATGTCCTGTCAATCACTATCAGTTCTTTTCAATCTGGTTGCAAATACAGTGCTGACAATTCACTTAACACAGTTATTTTTTCGGCTAAATCTGCTGTGCCTCTGTTGGGCTTGGTTGATTGTGTCAGACTTCTGATCACGTGGGTTTCTTTCTTGACTAATGCCTCTCATATTCTCACCAGTTCTCAGAGCTGATTCCATTTAATTGTTGTTAAATTCTTAGGATGTCAGTTAACTGGGAAGGTGTTCTACAAAGTGGAAGACAAATGTTATTGCGAGGCTGATTATTTGGTGAGTCACTGACAGTTGTCAATCATAAATATTGCCTTAATTCACCTGAACATTTGTTTGCAAGTTAGAATGAAAATACAAAAATTGACATTGTTTCCAATAAGGTCTCTACAAATTTTGGTGTTGACCTACCTGGAAAATGTAATAAATTTGCCAAGGACTTGAGTTAATTTGGTGAAATTTGAGTATGGCACTTTCAGTGTGCAAAGCTAAATGTTACTTTTTTGTAGCAATAAAATTGAATAAAAAACATGCATTTAAATCGCCCAGTAGTTATCTTGATTTGACCCAAAGAACTCTAGATACTGATGATATGGCTCTACATAGATTTCTCTGACTGAAAGCTTGGTCCCAAAAACTGGGCATATCATCATAATCAGTGTATGGAGTTTTTCAGGTTAATTTGAATTATTCAGGTTAAATCTGGCCTGCTGGAGGGCAAGCTAAGCACCGCTCTGGCACATTTAAAACAGATTAAGGAAAGTTGAGCATGGCTGGTTGAAGTTGCTTTGTTTTGGATGCCTGCCCTCGGCTCTAGCAAGATGTTATTTTGTACCTGTCCATGGGATCATTACTAGCTGCAATGGGCCCATTGGGCATAAACTATGAAGCAAGATGTGCTATTGATGACCTGTAAGGCAGTATGCTGTGGTCGGAGTTAACCAAAAAATGGCTTTGATATGTCTCAAGTTTCCTTCATTGCCACAAATCCCAATAACGATTTAATATTTTGTTGTTTTAATACTTGCTTTACTTGTGTTAAATTGCAGGATACACTGGAAAACTGCTGGGTTTGTAACCAGCATATTACTGAGCGGGTGAGTGAATTGTACTCATAATTAGATAAAGATAATAAGTATTTTTGTAGCAAAGAAATAATCCTGTTCTATACTTCTGGAATGGAGGTCAGGTGAAGAGCTGGAGGGAGGGAGAGAGGGAAGGAGCTTGTCAAACCTTGTTTTAATTCATGACATTTGTTGTATAGCCCAAGAAACTGCGTCAAAACTAACTTGCAAGCAAACCAGGCATATTTGTTTGTCTATTTTTTTGGTGCTTCACAAAATAACCAGCAGGCAAACACAGGCTACAATGACCTCTCTCTTCCCCCCCCCCCCCCCCCATACCTGTATTTGCCCCTGATTCAAGTAACTGAAGGTTGTGTTGGGGTGTTCTGTTGGCTATAGAGAAATACATCAGTACCAATGCTTAGAAACGTTGAAGGGCCGCAGCCAGGATATATAAGACATATTAGAAAAAATTAAAAACGATCTCTGGCTAAAACTATTAAAAAAGTACAAGCTGTCGACTGCTAGATCTACTGTCTTCGACGGGTAAAATGTAAATGACTAAAAGTGAAAGAAATTACAACGCGATTTGTGAAATTGCAAGATAAAAATATAAATAATTAAGAAAATTTGTTAAGAAGAATGTTGTATTGTCCAGGCAATGGACAGGAATTGTTATGTAATGTAAATATTGTTAAAATTTGAATGAAATGATTTCTTACGACAGATTTTACGTGCAACTGGAAAGTGTTTTCATCCAGACTGTTTCAAGTGTGAAGTTTGTAACAAGAAACTTGATGGACTTCAGTTCACTGTGGACAACTTTAACAAAATCCACTGTATTGAGGACTACTATAGGTAAAATAACATTTTTGACACACATATATATATATAAACTATGATTTCATTGGATGGTAACATTTTTGTCAGCTTAATATTGTGCAGTTCCAGAAAAGATCCATACCCACCCCATGGAAGGTCAATGGAAATTCTGAGGGGGTGGGGGGTCTCAAAAGCCAAAATTTTAAAAGGAAAGTATGGGGCTCAAGTGGAAATTCCAGAGGGGTGGTGGTGGGGTTAAACCAAAAAACCTTCCATGGGAGGTGTATGGATATTTTATGGAACAACACATTTTGGACTAGCCTGAATATCAGACATCTCCCTCTGCTTCTGAGAAGAGACATCTGATCAAAATAGCTGCTGCTCAAATGTCCTCTGGTGATGTCATGACACTTGCATTAATTCATTTCGAAAAGTTTCTGTTGAGGCCATCAGTTTGTGAGAGAAAAATCACTTGAATAAGCAACAACAGGGTACAAAACTCACTTTGTCTGTCGCGATCGGTAGACATTATTTCACTAGAATGATACAAAATTGTTTAAAAGTAAACCGACATGAAATGTGTGAGAATATAATCGAGTGGAAGCTAAGTAGTATATACCGGTAAGTTATATTCTTTACTGCACTGATTTGCTTTTACATACTGGTGCCGCAGTCAAAATAGTATAAGCTTATCCAAATACACTCTTGAGAACTAGCTTCGCTTTTATTTGAATGAATGAAGCTATGTATACAGTTATAAAGGCAGCAAAAGGGAATAATTCAGTACAAGAATATTCTGCTTTGCTGTGGAAACGCAACACTGAGTTTGAAAATATTCACTGGTTGGACATAAGCATCGAGCTTGTTGATAAAACAAGAAAAATTTTTACTGCTAACTAAAAATCTCCCGGCCATATTGATCCTGCATCTGTTGGTAAATTAACACAGGCATGAATTTGAAGTAAATATCTGATAAATAAATTTTTTGGAAAATTTCCCAGCAATCAATGATGTTTTCCTAATATTATAATATTACATGTATCATAGATAAATGTTGTTGTATTACAAAATTATTTCTTTATTTCTCCTTTCCTCAAACTCATGCTGATCGTAAACTCATTTTAACTCACCAATTAAGTAACTGTTCTTTTGACAAATATCATCTGAACTGCAGCTTCTAAACTAGTCTTTTATTCTAGGAAATATTCACCTAGATGCGCATTTTGCAGTCAGCTGATAGTCCCCGAACAGGTAATAATACCAATAATAAACAATGATAATTTACACTAATGATCATTTATTATTATTTGTGTCACATTGTAGACATGAAGAGAAATTCTTCAGTGGCCAGTATATTACCACTTTTTGCATAATAAATACAAGTCACATAATTTAGATTCTGATATGGTAAAGACAGAGATGCCTAGCCCTGATGGTTAACACACTGTGCTCTGAATGCCCAGACTCATTTTGTTGTGTTCACTACTGGCTTCATTTTGGTCAGGCGTAGCAAATTTTTTACATACATACTTGGTCACACTAAATAATTTATATGGGATGAATGTTTGTTATTATTTCAGGGTCAAGAAGAGACTGTTCGTATTGTTTCAATGAACAAGGATTTTCATGTCAAGTGTTACATTTGTGAGGTATGTTTATTAAATGCAATTAAAAAGGATGCATTTAATTTGTACATCAGACACTTATTATGTGAACATCTCTATATAATTATGGATATCTAACAATCACATCTCGCAGGATTTGCTAAGGCATCCCTGGGAAAATAACTGACAACACTCCTGCAATATTGGTTTGTTTATTACTGCAGTGACCTCAATTAGCACAGTAGTGCACAATAAATTGACACTTAAATAAAGTGATTTATTTTTATTTTTATTTAGTCCTTTGTCCTCCCCCATGGTCATGCAACTGGCAAGTCATGACCCTTGTGACGTGTGCAACTGCAGCAGGGAACCTTTTGAACAGGGAACCCTTTCCTTGTTCTTCGACCACTGAAGTCTAGCTAACTGTAGGTGCCAAGAGGGAACATGCCCCTCCCCTTGCTTTTGATAGCTATTGTAGTTGCCGGCGGGCAGCCTCGAGCCTGGGCTATACCAACAAATAAGCGTCAATGTTAAGCCCCTTCAACATAAGGTGGTCAGAGGGGCTGCACCAAAGTCGAAGCGAAAAGTTGGCAGGCACATTTTGTGAACCTATTGTGTCAAACTTGTCAGTCCCTTTGGAGTCTTACTAAACTGGGCTGCATCATAAAGATTACTTTCGATGCAGGCCAACTATAACCATGCACTGTTTGCTTTATTGTAGGATTGTAAGGCTCCGCTATCAACAGAAAAGGGTGGTACTGGTTGTTACCCTCTTGATGATCACCTTCTGTGTCAAGACTGCAATGCAGTACGTGTACAAAAGATGACAGTGGAGCTAGATTCCAAGCCAGCACGCCCCTTAACTACTGAGTTATGAGATGTGAACAGTGATTGGTTATAAGGGATAGCTGACTTTACAAATAAAGTCAAGAGTATTATAAATAGTTATGTTATTACAATAAACTATTGATGAGAAGTAAATCTTGCTGGCAACTGTAGGCGAAGTAATGAATGATTAGTTTTTTTAGTGACTGATTAGGTGTGTTTTAAACTATGTGTTATTTTTAAGGTCCAAAAGTGATAAAGGTGAAAGAACACAATAAAGCTAATACCCCATTCACACCAAAGCTTAAACATGTTTACATGTTGTTTAGTTAAACACGGTTTAAAATTGTTTTCTTCATGGAAGTTGCTGACTGATGTTTATCAACTTCAAATTTGGCACAATGAAAGCACAAGTTAGAGCATACTTGAACCCTATGTAAAATTTAGTCTGTCAGTTGTCTGTTGCTGATTAACATTTTCTTACATGTAAACCTGGTTTAACTAAACATGTTTTGTTGGTGTGAATCAGGTATAAGATAGGTTTTGTTTCAGTTAGATTATGAACATTCCCTCAGTTTTTGTCTTGCCAGAAAATATCCATACCCCTCCCCCTCCTGGCCTGCAAACGCAGACTATTTCCGGCTGTTGCTTGTCTGAAATATGCCCCCCTCCCCGTGTAAGGATTTTTGCTTTGAACGCCATACCCCTCTTGAAATTCCAGTTTATACTTTCCTTTTGACAATTTTGGCTTTTGGGACCCCCTACTCCCTTGGATTTTCCAATGACCTTCCATCAGGTGTATGGATATGGATATTTTCTGGTGCCACACAATTTGGCAAAAAGAAAAAATCTGGGGAAACGACCAAATTACTTTGGATAACTGCCCAGGTAGGGTGTGGAGACATCAAGGTTTCAGTTAAAAATACGAATTTTTTTTTGTGCAAACAAAATGCCAGGTATGTCACAATACCCATGTAAACTTTATTTAGCACCAGTTCAAAATGTTCCTTTTCCTTATCCTCCTTAAAGACAACAGTAGTAAGAGTAGTTGATTTATTTTTTCATATCATCTCTGCTTGACAATGTGTTGGTATTTTGAAGAAATCAAATGCCGATCAGAAATATTTATAATTAGCAATATTGTTCAAGAGGGAAGGATAGTTTTGGCTGGGAAGAAAATGCATTTTTTCATGTTTTATACAAATAGATATAACGTTTTCTGTAGACATGAATAAAATACTGTAATGAATATTATTTTCACACAGTCATTAGAAAATTAGGGACCCCTTGGTAATTCATTTACTGGAAAAGCATACTGCATGCTTATGAGTGGCAGTGCAATGTGAAGCACCAATGATTTTTATTAGCAGGCCTACTACTATATTTTGCTGAAGGATGTGGTCATAACAGCTGAACTTGGGAAAGAAGAGTTGGCTAGAGATTGGCAGGGGGGATGAGGAACATCAGGCAAAACTCCACTTGTGAACCTTATGGGAAACTTTGTTAACCAGTTGAAAGGAAGCTATGGCAATAGCTGTTATTGCAGGTTATCTTTGATAACATATTCCTTTGTTAAGAAGGTATACGAACAAGGTGAAAGGGTCAACACATAGATTACTGGTAAAACAATGCAGAGTGATCCTTTTGCCTTGCTGGTGAGTCAAACGGCTGAGAACTGTAATAACCGCTATTCGTGTATAAAATAATACTAGTGCCGATTTTTCCTGTTAACTCTTGCATCAGTTCTTAAACTCTCCTACTCTCTCTCTCTCTCTTCTTTTAGGTGGCCTAATTTATAATGCACTTATTAGAAATTTGTCATAGTGGGATCATTGTAACATACTGTGATGTCTCATTTTCTTATTTTAGATTTTAATAAAGCATTTCACGATTTTCAGTTTTGTGTTTGGGTATAATTTCTGTAAATTATTGTGATGCATCACACTCTCATAGAGAAAAAAAAATTAAGAACTTCCATTCAGACATCTTGGTTAGGTATGACAAGACTTGCTGTGGTTTGTCTTTTAAAGTAATCCTTTGATAACAAATCATCCCAACCAGCTGGAGGCTCTGTGTTACCAGAGAAAGTAGCAATGTGAATTGTTAAAATATCCACAAAAAGCTTGTCACGTATTCAAAAACAGCACTGTTAATTCTTGTCCAACATCCTGGATCCCAGATGCACGCTGTAACATCTCTCTGTGTGTTCATTTTGACAGACAAACTGAGTAAAGGTCACTCTTCATCAATTTCGATGGAAACAATATGTTTCCCTGGCACCATGGCTAAACCAAGGATTCTTGGTTCCTCCTTCTCGTCTGCCAAAATATAAAATATAAAGGAAAATTAAGCTATTTCATAACAGTGCCTCTTAATGTTTGATAAATGTTTGGACAGGACTCTCTGAGGTTAAAGATTTCAAAATGTTACACAAGGCAGTTTTGAGTACCCTTCTTCTGCCCGAAAGTTAGTATTTAAAATCTTTAACCTCGGTGAAACATTTTAAGGCTAAACTATTTCACACCAATAATATTTCTTAATGCAAATAAACTTAAATTGTCTCACTGTGTGAAACTTTTGTCAATTAACCAGTGTGCTCTGCAAGACAGACACTTCCATGAAAGAGTTTTGTGGAGAAGAAATATAAAGTTGCCATCTTGACATGCCCCTATTCATCTGTGGAGTTTGGGACATCTATTGTGGTTTTCAATAACATGCAAACTCTAAAATTCAAACCTCAACCAGTGGTTTACGTTTTTTGCTGCTTTCAATCATCTAGTAAGTGGACCTCAGACAGAAGTTCACTTCAGCCAGGTCAAAAGGTCATGTCTGTTGGTTGTGATTGGTAGATTTCAATCCACTTAGTAGAACTGTTTTTCAAAGTTCATCGGCTGTCGCCATTGTGCTTGATGGTAGCAAAAAACGCAATCAGTAGTTGGGTTTTGAACTTCAGAGTTCTCATATTATTGAAAGGTGCGATAAAATTACACCCCAGAACTTCCACCAGTGTGATGTAGACGCAGCTGTACTGAAATCCACGTAGTCTCTGATTGGTCGTCACATAGGCTTGCAAGTAGGCTCACGTTTAGAAATACATGTGCGAGTGGTGAGGTTGTGTGAATGAGTTGGAGTGTGAAGCAAGCCGGTGAGATGCAAGATATGAGAAAAGTGAGCCTGCTGTGATCTCTGATAGAAATCCAGCAGAGAACTCTGTCTATTCTCTTGAGTAAACTTTCTTGTTTCGTCTCGTCACCCACAGTATTTAAGATCTAGCTTGTATGTTAATTTTCTTAGTCTGATGATGGTATAGCTTATACCAAAATATTACAGTTTATTTTCCAAGATCATCATTTGTTGTCAAAATTATTGGGCACAATGAACTTATTCGGATTATCCTTCATCCTTTATATAAAGGCTGAAACTTGGTTAAAACATCAGAAATAAACTCTACCTATAACTCTATGTTGTCGCCTGTTTATATTAATGAAAACCAGCAGTCAATAATAACAATGGGGATCTATTTCTTTTCATCAAACATTAACACCTTTCTCTTTTTTGAGCCAATGGTATTTTTCTATGATCAGGTTAAGCAGGAATGAAAACTTTACAGAGATCACAGCAGACTCACTTTCTTTACGCTTCCACCCCACACTTCTCTTAACCGGCTTGCTTCTCTTACCGACTTGTTCTTGCAGCTTCGCCCCTTATGTGTAAATTCCCAAAATTATGCGACTCTGCTCATAGGCTATTGTTTAATACTTGTACACAAAAATTCCTAACCAAGTAGCTACCAAGTATAGACACAGCAAATCTCTGAAGCTGATGGGTCATCAGTACAGAATTTTTCAAATCTCAGACACCACAAGATATTAATGGAGAATGCAATAAGAGATTTCTGTTACTCAGTAACATCACACACCTGAGGAGCCAACAAACTCCTGACATGATCCTAAAATAATATTTCTGTCCTGGTCAGTGCAGAGGAAGGAGCCGATTAATGTTCTTCCATCAGAAATCTTTATTCTCATGATCTTATTTAGCCATGACTCTAAGAGTTTCCTTTTTTCACTCTTTTCTGAGCTATCACTGTTAACATCAGTCTCCTAAGGTAAAAAAAAATAAAACCGTTTTATGAGCCTCGACCAAACTAAAACTTACAGTGATTTTACAACCCATGAAATAGTTATTACACTTTTAAATACTATTAGACACTAATTTCGTTGTTTTGACTATTATGCACTGACTGTTAGATATTGTTTCACTGATTCAATGACTCAAATCACTCTAAATATTACATGTAGGGTAATATTAATTATTATTGTAATTTCTGGTACATGTAGTTTTACTGCAATCCATTCAATGAAACATAAGTCTTAAGCTTATATCAGACAGAAAGACCTTCGCTAAACTTGTTTTTTTCATACCACGTTAGATGTTGACTCTGATCCTTCAATGTCTTCAATAATCTGGAAAAAATAATTTGGATACAACGTTTAAAAGATTACAAAAGCCTATCAATAAACTGCTGTGAAAATAATTACCAAGTCCGTGGCCTCTTCTTCTGCAAGTCCGTCCGCCATGTTTTCTCGCAATACTCGGCAGGGACTAAGTATAAGCATTCCCGGATGCTCGGGTGCGGTACCCGGATATGGCGATTGACCAATGATCTCTTTATGACGTGAGTTTTATTGCGTCGTTAGTTTCTTCGAGGAGTCCATCTTTGTTGGTTGTTGTGTAATTTTCGGGAAGGAAAATCCATTTCCATCGAACTCGACGAAAGGTTTTTCACTTGTGTAATACAGTAATCCCGCTAATAGTTATCCCAGTTTTCCATATTTTGTCTATTTGTTTACCATTGATGCCTCTGAACCTGAGAAATATGGTTCTAAAGTTAAGAATCGCCGTCGTTTGCTCCAGCAACCAAAACCGCAGTATGGAAGCACATAATTTCCTAAGGTAAAGAGTTTACATCCAAGAAAACGTCTGGAGGGACGATATTCTATCTTAGTTTGATAAACAACGAAATAGCTTCGTTCTGTTAAGGGAAGAAATACGGTAGGAATATTGTTTCGTTTCTTTTGTTTCAGCAAGCGCGGTTTCAACGTCAAATCATTTGGTTCCGGAGTTCAAGTGAAGTTGCCTGGGCCAGCACCGGATCGACCAAACACTTATTCATTTGAAACAACCTACGACGAAATGTACCGAGATTTACTGAAAAAAGACGCTCAACTGTATCCAGTCGATTTTCGCAGTTTAAGCGTTATTGCTATTCAAGAGTAGCAAACAAAGGCGGTAATCTGGTAAAAAAAAATTTGATCAGATTCTATTTGCATACCATCACGTACGACACACTAAATCAGGCCCCTTTGGTCTATCATTTTCTATTTTAGAAAATAGGGAATTGGAAAGGATGGGTAAATTCCATTTAGCCTTGTGATAGCTTAGATTGGTTGGTTTTTGTTCTTTTAGGTAACAATTATGGTTAATGTTTGACGTAAGTAAATTGGGATGAAAAACGCAAACGACGTCAAAGCGTTGTTTGGCATCAGAGGAATTTAATATCATTTCTTTTCAGCATTCCACTAAGAAGTTGTCCAGAATGTCCCCACTCAAAGTGTAAAGCCTGTGTAACCGATTCAAGAATGAAATGAATTTTCATGACGTTCTTTGTTTTTGTGAAAGTAATTAAAAATTAGTGTTATCGAGGGGCACAGAGCTTTACATAGTTGAGGCAGACTTCGACAGTGTTAGACGGGAGTGAAAGAAGAAACGGATCTGATTGTGGCAAAGGTAAAACCATGTTTCCTGAGACAAATTTTAGTGTGAAATTTTGCTTGCAAAAAGCATTTGTGTTAATAAATCTTCAGTATGGATCACTGTGTTCCTAGTGAAATAACCTGCTGAATCATCAACCCTTGCCAGTTCTTTCCCTGACCTCACCTTTTGCCCTCCTGGTGCTTGGCTTAATGCTCAGAATCCTAAATGTGACACCTTTATTGACTTCAATACTTTGAAGCCAAAACAAAACCTGTGTTTGCAATATTATCCTGCGAAAAATACTGTGGGTGGAAATACAAACTATTACTTTAACAATTTTTTGGGCAAAGGAAATGAGTCTTGGAAAACAGCAACATATTCCAGTGAATCTGATATTTTTTTCAGAAATACTTGAAGCCCATGTTGCAATTTTTCTGAACGTGCAAAAATGCGAAGAATTTGTCATCAGCATACCCCTCCCTAAAACACTTCAGATTTGAAAACCAGGCCTGCACTGAGCACTGCATGCTTGCAGCTTCAAGCTAACTTGAATATAAATGTTCAGGTACCAAAAGAACATTGGGTCCTTGTCAATCCATGTTCTGATTACCCCAGATTCGTGTTTTAAAAAATGGAAATGCATGACTGAGAATCCACAAGCAGATTTCATAATGAAAGAAACAGTTTGCTCAGTCCTGGCTGAGGGAATTACTTGGTACTCTTGCCTGTTTTGGTTGTCCTAAATTTGGGCTGGAAATGGCCCAAAACCCAGTCAAATATCCAAGCAGAGCCAATGGTGACTACTTATCCCAGCGACTGAGTGCCCACGAACAGCAGAGGTACAGTTTCGAAGATGTTAGAACAGACAATAGCAGGAAAAAAACATCCGTTGGATGAAGTTTTCCTTCCTCATCAAACATGATATATAGGGCAAGAAGCCACTGTAGACTGATCAATGCATTTGTTGTCAAAGTGCAGCAAGGAATTCTCAGACTCTTGACCGGTAGGATGACTGGATAAACAAGTCGTACAAAACTACTTAATAGTGGACAAAACTGTCCTTCCACTTGCCAGACCTTTGGAGTTGTTTGGGACAAAATATACACTTGGAGAAAAAGCATGTTTGACAAGTGGATTGTAAAGAGCTTTGACTCGCTTTGGTGATGGACCGACTGGAAGTGACTTGCCACATTTGTTTTTCAGTACCGTGCGTGCAAGCGCACCGCAACATTTCCTAAGACAAATCCTCTGATTTTTGGAACGTGATTTTGCATACAGTAGTCAATTTGCCATCTTGAAACCCCTTTTGCATTTATGCTGTCACATGTAGTACTAAACAAAGTTTCAAACAAACATTGCATAATACATCAACTGAATTTTGGACAAACAAGAACCCAGATTCCCCAGTAAGATAGGAGCCCAGAAGTATGGGTCGTGTACTAGTGGAAATGTGGGCATCTTTGAAAGGTGGGCTCTACAAGGTTAGCATGGCTGATTATAAAATTTCTGATAAAAATTTATGAATTGAATTGATTTTGGCATTTCCACTTGGAAAAACATTTCAAGAAAATATAACTTGTAATTCAAGATAAGTAATTCTAGTGATTTGATTGACACATTTGCTCCCCCACCCCCTCCTTAAAAAAGAAACTTGCTAAAATGAGTTGGTCATTCAGTGAAAATGTCAGGATCTTTCAAGGGCAAGGGCCAATTTTGTTTTTCTTTTTGGCAAAAATTATTTTGAAACGTTTGCTTTCCAAGTGTGGCCCCTATTGGATCTTTCTTTAAAATAGTTATAAACAAAAGATCTGACAGGAAGTTTGTGGATGGGTTAATTTTGCAGAAATGCCTTACCAAAACCAATAGCTTGTTAAGTGTTGAAATGATTTTTCCATGATAAGAAGCCTGGGATTTTATAGTTTGTTTGGGTTCGGGAAAAGAAAAATTAAGGTGACTGAACACAGTTCCCACATGCTCTTAAGATTCAGTGGTGAGTCTAGTCCGAACATGCACGCCGAAGACTTTGAGAGAGAAAAATGTAAATGCTGCGTGTGAATAGTTGTTAAAAAAAGTCACTATTGGGCGTTTAATTGTTTTGCCAGAAAGGCATGATTTCAAACGAACCAGGTATTAGAATTTTGAGAAATTTTACAAACTGCTGAATACAAAAAATCTGAAAATTTAACAAAGGAATTGTGAAACACTATTACTGTACATTACAGAAAAACAAAGAAAAAAGCTTTGCTACTTTAGTGTAAAACATCAGAATTTTTTGCATTTGTACACAAACGAAAATAATTGGATGGCTGAATTTTCTGAAATTGAGTGGAATACAAATTTTTTGGTTGATTTGTATTAAGTTGGGTTGCCATAGTAACAACACGGTCTTGAGTGACATGCAAAAATTACAAATCCAGTAGCTTTTCAACTTGCAAGCTGCCAGTTGTTTGGATGTGAAAGCAAAATAAAGGTACTCCAAAGATTGGAAAACTGTGCTTGCCACCTTATTTGTGCAGCAAAAACTTCATGTGAATTTATTGCTGCAATTCAATAGACTGGTTTCTACAGCTGTAGCTATAGCTAAGTGTTCATTAAAAATTTTTTCTTGATGTGTGAATACCTTTGCAACAAGGTAGCAACTGATGGATTGTAGGTCACAGCCAATTAACAAGTTTTGTTGGTCAAAAATAGGGGAAAAATTTTGCATTCCAAACTCCTAAGAGGGGAAATATTGTTTGGAATCCTGTCGGTGGCCTGAGAAAAACCTGAGAAGTTTTATTGTTATTGAAAACAGGCAATTGACAAATCTTAATTGGTTTGTCAGAGACCTTTGCTTATGATTAGTATAATTTTTGTAGGAATTACCTGTTGTACTCAAACTGGATAGGTTATCAATAGCAGATCAAAATTAATTTTGTGATGCAGTGTATAAGAGCAATTGAATGGTATTCCTCACCTTGGCCCAGTGTGTATTTGATAGACAAACTAGCATGCAAAATTTGCCTATTTGAATTGGCAAATTAGAAATAATTCTTTAAGGTACTTTGTTACAGCTGAGTCTAGTGTTAAGGTTTGCCAAATAAGGTATTACTTCTATGGATCTGAATGGCAAAAACATAGCTTTAGTACAAACTTCTCCCCAACATTCTAATAAAAAGTTACAAAGAAAAGAGATTAACTTTGAAAACTGTAGTCAAATACTTAAAAGATCATATAATGCATTTATGATCTGTTTTAAGTTTTTCTTTTTGTGCATCCATCTGTTCCTTTTTTATTTGCTCTGTTATTGAAATGTCAAGTGGCTGTTTGTCTAAATAGGCCCAGTATTAGCAATCAAATTTAGAATTTTCAATTCAAGATTTGAGAATTTTCACATACAGATTTAGAAATGTAGAAAGTCAGTTTTCATTTTCTTTGTGAATTTGTACTGCTGTGTGAAAAGTATGATTTTCCTTGACCAATAAAACAATATAAGTATTTTAAATGAATAACTTCATTATTTTTTTCCTGCAATTTGTTGTTTTTTGTGGTCATTAGTTGAATGCAAATTCATCCGTTCTTTGTTATGCCCAGTGCTGCCATGGTATTTAACATGATAACTAAAATTATTTACATGTATGCTGCCCTGCAGGTTCTTTGTTATTTAATACTGCTTGCCTGAAGTATTTATTTTCACAAGACACGGCCTTACTTAATTTGCATATACCATCCTAATGAGTGGGCAGTCTAAATTGTAGCTGAGCGCACCTTCATGCATAATTTGAAGTTTGCAAACTGGCAATGCTGGCATATCCACTTACCGTCAAAAGTATATAAATTAAATGCTTTCATATTAAGTTGGGTGCTGATTGAGTTCATATAATTTATGTAATGTAAAAGTGCATTACACTCTAAATCCCACCTCCAAGGTGGTGGTTTATTTTGCGGGGTGGGGTCCTTTTTTCAAAGCTTGTAATATAATGGACAAAAGGAGATGCTATTTCATCCCATTATCCCCCACTGGGTTAAGAGAGAAGTGCTGTGGAGGAGACAAATGGCTAAAGGCCTGGACATCAAGCTCTTGAACCATGACATGCTACAAAGCAATATAGTTTTGTGGAAGCAAATCATACTGAGTCACTGAAAGAGTGCTTACAGCAATCCCATGTTAGCGCCTCACTTAAACTGTATGGCTGTCAACCATGCAAGGAATCTTCCAATCTGACCAAGTGCCGAACGTCTTACATAATTGGATCTGTTCACTTCCCTGTTGTCTTAGATGAATGTGGGTCTTGAAACTGGTATGAAATGGCCTGTAGGAATTAAAGAAGTCTGGCCCCCTGTGTCATTCAAGGTTTTGTTTGGAATTTGCCAAACTGTAATCCTGGGGCTTTGCAATGGCTCTTTATATTGGTGACATTTTGCAAAATGAAATTAACATTGACCACACTATGTCAAAGTGCCCCTGCTTGATCCCACCCTGCACAGGCTGGCTGTTTCGCACACTGTTCCGGTTTTCACTTGGGTCTCCTGTGTGTTAACATGTGGACTTTAAATTACTATATTAGGCAAATAATCTGGCAGTGCAGTGTGATAATTATGCTAACCACGACTGTAATCCAAGGCACTTTGTCTCCCGAGGCTATTTTAGTTGAAAGATTGTCGAAATAGCAAAAGTGATCCTTATTTAGAATATTGATTGGAAACAAGATTAGGTTAAGTCTAGCCCTTTTGTTTTTGAAAAAAATATGATAGTTTTAACTATGATAATCACTTAAAACATAAACTGCTATTGACCAAAAATGTAGTGCTGTTTCCCATTCTTTTTAAGACAAAAATATTTTATTCATCCATCTGATTCACTTGACATATTATGTGCTGTTTTTAGGAAATTTCCATTCCTTGCTATTCTTTGACTGAGGTATCTGTGAAGTTGAAATGGCAGGATGAATATGTTTTGTTGCTTAGCAACTGTTTTCTGATGAAAACTGCTGACTCAGTCAAGTTTTGCAGAACATATCATGAAACTAATTGTCTACAATTTTCTAACGAAAACTGCTGACTCAGTCAATTTTCAAAGACAGGATTACAACTTAAAAGGTGCTAATATTATTCTCTCGGCTCTGACTTATAAAAATATTTTACTGTAGCTGCACTTTAACTGATGGTTACCTTAAGTGGCCTGTTTTTATTTAGCATTGTTGTGCCAATCCATACAACTGGGCCTTGGAAAAGCCCAGTTCATAAAATATGTGTTTAAATTGCCTGTTGTTGACGACTAGACCCAGACCACACCTGGGGGAAAAGAACTGGGAATTGAGCTTCTGTAGTGATGTCATTTGCCCCAATTGTACCAACTTTAGGGTGAAATAGTCACTTGAGAAATTCAACGACCTTCAGTTCTGCATTTGGGTGTAAATCATGCATTTTAGTTTACAACTATTGCAGACTCTATATTTGAGAGACATTCTGTCTGGGTATTTACAGTAAATTTTACAAAATTTAACAATGTCATATTAAGGAACATAAATATAATTTGTCAAATTTGCTCACACAAACCCCAGACTGTGGGACCTGGGACGTTTCCAAAGGTTTTAACTATATTCTGCAATGACTCCCTTTCATGAAAAAAGAAAAATCACAGTTATGCTTCCAGGTCCAGTTCTAAGCTCCTGTCTCCTTGTATTACGTATTTGAGGCCTTGGCCATTTTGAACAGGTTCCTCGTTATTACCTGTATTTCACATTGCCCTTAGATTGCTGAACTATTATAGTAATCTATCTTACCATTGATCTATTGATCTATAAATCTTCTTGGTGAAACGTGGTGAGAGAATTGGAAGTGAGATAAATTTGCATGAAATGAAAAAATATGTGTATTATTAATATGTGTAGCCTGCATAGACATATTTCTGGCTGTTGTTTCTTCGCTCCACTGAAAAATTACTTTTCAGTGGAGAAAACCAACAGCCAGAAATATTTCTGTGTTCGCAGGCTACAATATGTGTGTGTGGGGATCCACCATGGTCAAACAACAAAAAAAAAACATTAGAAAAGTACTTCAAAGATAAGGTTTTCATTTTTGCTGTTCACAGTTTGATACTTAACCAGTATTCCACTGATTAACTCAATTTTTTGGAACCTTACAAAGAAAGTTCTCTAAGTGTTTGAAAATGGCAAAATGCCGACAGCGCCATTATCAAAGCAATTTTGTTTCAGTGTGGGGCATTTTAAAGTTAAGAAACTTGGTTATTTGAGAGAACTGATAATATATTTTCACTCATGTCCATGCATAATTGTGAATGATTTCCTCGAAATAAGAAAACAAAAACAGCCCCAGACATTTGACTGCGGTGAAGATACATGGGGCGGGAAAAGAGAGCAGGCGGGAACCGGCAGAAAATTAAGAAGCATTTAATTTTATTTTGCAGTAGAAAAGGGAGAGAGGAGAGAACCACTACAGAAAGGGAACGGGAAGCGGGAACCCCCTGTCCTTCTCAACTTATGTAATGTCGAGGATTGAATAAATTAGTCTGGGATAATTGCCCAATTATTATAGATCAGTGATAGTTTTTTTACAACATTTCCCAGCATCTACAGTGATTCAGATGTTTAAAACTTTTAAAAGGTTGCAGTATATATTTATCCTCAAAATCTCTTCCACCATTGCCAACTTAATAAGTGAGTGGGATCAGTTACTGGGAGATAGACGATGGGGACAATTGTTAAAGTTTTCTTTACCATTGAATCTGACAGACATTTAATGTGCAAACTATCTGCAGCAACAGTACATGTTGAAACGTTTAAAATTATTTTGTTTACTTAAATAGGTTGGGTAATATTAATGCTTGTGCCTGTTCACATTTTATGTTATGTGATAGACACTGTATAACATTTTCAAAGTCGACAAATAATCCTTGACTCGAGGCTTATTAGATACAAACAAAATGGAATCCTTCACATGCTGGACAGGAACAGGAGAATAAAACCGCATCCCGAGAGATTTCAAGAAACTGACGAAGAGTTTGATCTTGTGGTTACAGTGGAGGAGAGGGTATATGACCAGGTTATTGAGTGTGAGTACACTTTTATCTGTTTTCTTTTTATTGTTTAAACAAGCTAGGAAATCTCTGTTGAAACCAAGGGAAAAGTTAAATATGTACCCCAAGCAACTATTATTGAGTTCCATTTAAGTATGTGGGAATTTTACTCAACTTTATTATTGCTCTTGTCAATAACTTGCAAACTCTGGAATTCAAACCTCAACCCAATGGTTCACGCCAATCATCTAAGCGAACCTCTGGGATCAGCCGGGTGAAAAGGTCATGGCTGTCGGTTGTGACTGGTAGATTTCAATCCATTTTGTTTGTTTCTCAGTTTTTTAAGGTTCGTTGGCTGTCGCCAAAATTTTGATTGACAGCAGTGAAAAACCCAATCACCAGTTGGGCTTTGATCAGAGTTCACATGTTACTGAAAGGTGCAATAAAAGAAGTGCATACAGAAGCACTGAAGGTTCAGTTGAATGCATGATAAGCAAGCTAACCACTTTCATAAAATTCTCAAGAAATTGTATACTTAAAGTGGTACTGTAAGCCATATGCACCAATGATTATTAGTTGATAAAGCATGTGTGTAACAGGGGGACTCCCCCATAAAATTGACGGTGTGCTTGTCATACATTTAAGGGGGTTAAAAATTGGTTGATTGGTACCACTTAGGGTGCTTTAATGTAAATTGACGGTCTCAGAGTTGTCAAGGTGCCTTTTAGGGGCCTTCAAAATGACAGAAACTGAATCATATTCGTTACTATACGGTGACAACTTCTATTTCTGAGTTACTTACTTGAAAGCAGTCATTCCATTGACAGTTAATTTTTATTAGCACTGGTACCTCTTAGGGGTGAAAATAAATTTGGGCCACACCCACAAAACAAGATTCAGGTACCTTTTAAGGGTGTTTTTGACATTTTCCGATGAGCACCGCCATCATTCTTATAGGAGAGTACCCCCCCCCCCCCCCCCCCCCCCTGTAACTGATTGATCATACCTATGCCAGGTCAGTTTGTCCAATTACGGGCAGATTGAATTCTTGTGATTCATTTATGGAGGCAGGGTTCAAACTTTGCTGCTGCAGTATTTTAAATTGACATTAATTTGTTGGCTTTTTCAATCAGATCTTGAATCAAGAGGTGCTCAGAGCTACTCACCAGTTCATGTGATAAACCTGGATATTCAGGATAACCATGAAGAAGCAACATTAGGGGCCTTTCTTATTTGTGAAATGTGCCAAGCTGTAAGTACTTATTATATGCCCTGAACTGCCAGTGGAGTAGCTTTCTTCATATTTTGACCTAGAGCTGTCACTACCTCTCTTCAAAGCTTTATGTGTCAATCATAAGGACTATTAATATTTAAGGTTAATATCTTGGCTTTAGTCTTGTCTTTTTCCTGGTATAAGTTAAAAGGAAACTTTCAGTTGTACTTGGTTAATCGTGGAAAAGGAACCACCAGTCATTTCAGAATGGTGCAGAAACTTAAGTTTCCCCTAAAAAAGTGGGGAACCCATGAGGCTTTGCAGGCACAATGTGTAGTTCCAGAAAATACCCATATCCCCTATCCGTAGGGGGGATCTCAAAGACCCAAAACTTTAAAAGCAATGTATGAAACTAAATTCATTATTGGAATTTTCAAGAGGGGTGGGGGGGGGGGGGGGGGTCAAAGGGCAAATCCCTTCCATGGGGAGGGTATGGATATTTTCTGGAACTGCACAATACTCACAGCAAAAAAAAAACAGCTGATTTTAGTTTCTCTTGAATGCTAAGTATTTCTAATCATGTCATAATATGCTATAGTATGTCATAATCTAATAAGTTGAAGATAGAAACAGTTTGACACAGATCATTAACTTGCTGGGACTACAAACAGTCTCAAAGGTAAAACATTCAGCCCTGGATAGCTCGATTTTGTTTGGAAAGTAAAAAAACTTTTATTTAAAATACTTCTTTCAAACAAACAGGTTTCTTTGTTTCTGTGGTGTTGCTTTTGACTGATTTAAATCTATTGGTTTTTCTTTCAGATTGAAAGCCTAGATGACTTAGAAAATGAAATTGATGAAGTAATTCCCAAACTAGAAAAGAAATGGACAAGAACTCTTCTCCATACAGTAGCTTTCTACTAAATATTAAATATTTGTACAAATAGATATATTTTTATTTCACCATAACTGTAAATAGGTATTTACAATTTTGTGATGTACTGGTTATTCCAAGATATCTCAGGTTGAAGGTGCAAAATAGGCTTGCTCCCCTATCCTGTCAGTTGTAATTTAAACCCTGTGATAGGAATTGGAATGAATGAATGAATGAATGAATTGGTAATGGTATTAATTATGTAGAAAGACATTTGCTGGAAATGGGGGAATAAAAGGGTAAAAGCATCAGAATACTTCATAGCAGAAAAAAAATCAAATTAATTTAATGTAGATAAATAATGTAAAGTGACCTGTAACAGAACATTATAAGTGAGTGAAGTCCCCCTCCCTTTAATTCCCTCTTCACAGTGCCTTTAATCTTGACAACAAGTGGGGATCTTTGACCCCTCATAGGGATTCAGGCCATCTTCAGATATAAGCAACTGTTCAGAGTTGCGACACTACTCAAAACAACGCAAGAATAAATTAAATTATATATTTATTTATGCTATGTACTTGTAGCTGTATTTACATGTTAGCCAGTGTAATCTGTTCTTTGTCTCAAATTTGTTATTGATTCTCCTTTGTACAAAATAAAACCACCCTGATCATCAGCTAAAACACACAGAACGACAGCAACAGCATTAATATTTCAATTTCTGGTATAAATAAGGTCTACCACCTTGACAACTGTTTGATCTGCCCGTAAGGTTAGATAATTATGTAAGAGCAGTTTAATCTGAAGTGTTGTAGATAATATTCCAAAAGGCTTTCAACTTTGAACTACAAATTTGTTGCAGTATTATGTCTGTCAAGTAGGTGTATTTTGATGAACACAATATAATGGGGTTATATCTATAAAGTATGTGATTTGTGCGCCCCTTTAAAATGCTTCAAGTATATTTTCTGGGCTTAATGCTCCATTTCTTGCAATCTTTTAACCACTGTAAGTGGTCTTACCACTACAACATACCAGCAGTAGAGTCAAAAATGTGTAATGGCTTTATCAAAAGTGAAAACTTGTAAATTAATTTAGGCTTTGTGTGTTATATTTTGCCAGTAAAGCTTTATTTGATCAGCTTTTTAACAATATTGAATCTCAAAAAACAATAAAAAATATTTTGTATACAAAATAGTGGTCCTATTTTATTTGGTGCTCATGATGTCTGTCTACTAGTCCACACTCCCCAGAGTCCTGTACCTCAGTGCCCTTGAGACAGATGGGCAAAAAACATACACTTGTTAATCCTTATGTTCATCAGAACACTTGTGATGGAGCTGGAGAATGCAGAAACATTCCAATTCCAGTAAACAAATACCAAGAACGAAAACTGCATTTCCCCCTACCCCCATTTTAGATTACGGGATGAATCAAAGTGCCCTTTGGGCTATCTCGTGTAACCGTGAAAGAAAAAGAGCAAAAACGTTGAACTGTTTTCTCGCTCAAAAAATTCATGACATTTAGGAACGGACCATTATTTTTCTGGAGGGGGGATGAAAAATATTGAAAAAAATTGTTTGCAGGGCCTAAAAAGACAAAATAATTGTTTGCAAACATCATATGTTTTAAAAAAATAGTTTGCATAGAAGTCAGAGAAACGTTTTTTTTATTTTTTTAATTTTTTAACGAAGACTAGTGAGCAGCACAAGGAAAGACTTCTTGTAGTTGTAAGGTTGTCGTTTATTTCCGACGCGTTTCGTCTCTAACTGAGACTTCTTC
This sequence comes from Meandrina meandrites, assembly GCA_963693305.1. NCBI lineage: Eukaryota > Metazoa > Cnidaria > Anthozoa > Scleractinia > Meandrinidae > Meandrina > Meandrina meandrites. The sequence goes on from OY855906.1 coordinate 16,825,168, forward strand.
AGGGAATGAATTCAACTAGCAAAGAACAGCATATATAGCACATTCGCGTGCCTAGCTACAACTTCCCATGGAAGTGAATAATAACTAAAATATGCTGTAAACGAACGTTACAAAAAACGCCTTAATACGCCTTATTGCGTGTTGTTATATTTTGGGGGGCATACGATTAGCGTTAATCGTATGCCCCCTAAAATATAAAAATATGTATTAAGGCCAATCTTTGTAGTGTACGTCTCAGAAAACGAAAAAGATGAGTTCAGAGGTGTTTATTGGCCGCCACCATAAAATATTGAATTAAATAATGATTGATGGCAGCAAAAGCGAACCTTCTTTTTGTGTCAGATCGTGGTTAAAAAAGATCGGAAAAAAAATTGTTTGCAGGAAGGTGTTGTTAGAAAAAAATTGTTTGCAGAGGTGCATAGATAAAAAAAAAAAAGTTTGCAGAGAGAGATTTTTCATCCCCCCCTCCAGAAAAATAATGGTCCGTCCCTTACCACGCGAGATTTGCGTTAGGGGGGGTGCGTCCGCATCCCCTCACGCGCCTCAAGTTCCGCTTAATCTGAGAGGGTGGGTTAAAATGACTCGGAATGCAGGAAGAGTGGACTTCAACAACATGATTTTTCAAAATTTCCAAGGAAATGTACCCCCGGATCCCCCCCTAGACGCTCGTGCTTCCGGTGCTCGCACTCGCCCAAGCAAAATCCTGCCTACGGCCCTGTATGCCACGCGATTTGCATTGCAATTGGCCATGTTCTAAACGAGCAGGGGACTGGGTACGAACATATTTTTTCTTGGTACGAATGTTCAATATCGATTGAATTGAAAATGGAGCACGTCATCTGAAAGAGCATCCAAAAATTAGTAAATTCACCAAATTTGATGGTTATTGGTTTAAACGCAAAGGCATGGTACACTTTTAAAATAAGAGAGCTTAGTATGGATTGGAGGATGCCTGTCCCTCCAATCCATACTAAGTGTACCATGCCTTTGGGTTTAAACCAATAACCGTCAAATTTGGTGAATTTACTAATTTTTAGATGCTCTTTCAGATGACGTGCCCCATTTTTCAATTCAATTGATATTGAATGTTTGTACTGAAGAGAAAATATGTTCGTACCCAGTCCCCTGCTCGTTTAGAACATGGCTAATTGCAATATATGTCAGGCGATTTGACTGTCTCATTGCGTAAATAAACAAGCGCTTTTCCTGATCTGTTTAGTTAACGCGTGAAGAGGAAATGAAATTTCCGTAAAGCATCCGCCTATCAATTTACTGGAAATCGCTCTTCCTTATTTTAGAGGGCGGTCTGGATCACGTTTCGCGATTCGCGAGTAAAGAAGTGTCTTTCACGGATCACGAAAAAAAACCTTTACAACGCACCCTCAATCACGTTTCGCGAGAAAAAAACCCCAGCTATTTCACAATTCACGAGGAAAAAAGCCTTTCATGGCTCACGAACCCTTCACCACCCTCTATTTACTGTAAATTAAACCTGTATTAAGAGGACGCGATCACCGTTTAGACTTCCCAAATGACTTATTTTTTGGTCTTTTATTTTATAAACGGTCACCTGGTTAGATGAAAATGCGATATTTTGATACAACGACAAGCAAGGCATGTCCAGTTTCACGAATCAAATTACGCAGCTCAAAATCAGTGACGTTTAATCTATTTAGAACGACCACAATCCAAGTCCAGTAATGAAAAAACAGCAAAGAAAAAAACGACCAGAAAATTGGTTATCCCGATATTTCGCACAGTCACACTGGAAGGTCTTTACAATATATAGTATGTAGAACCGTTACAGTTTGATACAAGTGTTTGTAATTTAACAAAGTAGGCCAATTGGTCGAAATGACTGATATAAACATGGTAAGAGGATACATAACGCTATGGTACAAAAATAGAATAATGGAAAAAGAATTAACAGTCATCTTCCTTGTTTATACCATATGATGTGGTTGCATGGTTTTAGGTTTCTCAATGTAGAGTCCTTCTACCTTGAGTCCTTCTTCTGTAGAGCCCTTGAACAGGCGCGGATCCAGACCGATTTTCACCTTTTTACGCAAATCGGTCAACATCTTGTCCGAGTGACTCGATCAATACACTCTTTTTGCGTTCGACGAAGGAGAACGCACTCTAATCGAGAAAAACTCTTGCTTTTATGGACTATACGACGTTGTCAATTTGGCCCCCCCAGAAAATTTTTCAGGGGCGAATGACGTCATCTCCATGCCATGTGCTTCTGTTTTGCTGTTTGGAGTGATTTCTCTCGACAAAATTGTCCTGTGTTATGGTCTGTTATCGCTGCTGTTTGGAGGGTTTTCATCCAAGGTAGAAGAGTTTTAACCAGCCACCGAACGTCGTAAAAGGAGTGGAAATCGAGTAACTCGATTCGTTGTTTTATAGGTAAGGTAAACCAGCGTGTTTGCATGCAAAACGATTCACAAAACTAGCTAAAATTTCAAATTGTTAGGATTTCATGTAAAACGAGTGAGTAGAATAAGGATCAAAATTGTTTTATCGCTTCTTTGAATTTGTATTCTATAGTTATTCGCAGAATGTTTAGGCATTTTGATGAGGAAATCATTATTGAATATTATGAGTGTATTGACTATGAACGAAAAGTTGATGTGCTGTGCCTCGATCTATTTTCAAATTGAAGTGAAAGTATTTGTAGAAGTCTGTGGAGTTTTAGAAGTTGTGTAGTAATGCCAAAAGATATTAAACAACTAAAGTGAAATAAATAATTATTTGTCGTGTACATGATAATTCATTTCTATTCCATATGAATTTTAGTGTAAAAATGAATGCAAATTGCCCATTCATTTATGACTTTGTACGTTTCTGCTTTGTGAGTGTCACATGAAGTGCTAGGAGCGATTTCTATTTACGTTGTTTTACAATATTCTGACATCAATGAGAATTTGCCGTGCCATTCATTATTTGAGGTTCTTTTTGACCTTTGGTAAACAATCACTGCTATGATGACAGATCATGTTTCTGTCCGGTTGAATGGCTTCTTGTGTAACAGTGTAACACCCAATTTACGATAACATAGCTTGCAAGCAAAGAAAAATTCTGCTTTAACATATCAAGAACTGCTACAGTGTCACAATTTTTTCACAGTTTATTGAACCCCTTCGAAAAGAACACAACCCATTTCTTGATGCGACAAATTCCAGTTTATTTTGCCGAGAGATGTTCTTTTGGCTCGTCACGCAATCTTTCCTCCAAAATGTTGTGTGATGAGATTCCTCTCCATTTGAGGCATATTAAATTGCATAGTTTTCCTACAACCTTGCTCCTTTGCTACTACACCTGACTCTCCATCTTAGGTCGAACGCACTCCCCTAATCGCTGATTACTACTAGTTTATAAGAACTTTTTTTATAAGAACGTTGAGGCTGAGATTTACCAAAATTATAAGAACTTGCTAAGAACATACCCCAGGCTGAGAATCGGAGAACGTCTTCACTTTGCCCAGTTTTTTAAAAATTTCTTGTTAAATAAGCAGTAAAAGTAAATAAATGAGGACTAAAGAGCAACTTGATACACCACATTCGGCGAACAATGCTCCTTGATACGTTTCCGGGTGTTACTAATACCGGGAACGGGGAACGGGGAACGGGGAACCGGGAACGGGAGTCTGGGAACGAGTGTACAGCGGTAATCCGTATAAGAATTCAAAATGGCGGACGAAATCACGGAAAAGGGTCTGGAAACTAATTTTGAGCACTCGGTCAGCATGGACGATAGGTTTAGGATTTATTGAATGGTTTTACATGATTTTAACTTGAGCGTTGGATGTGATTGATGCAGCGTAAACAGTAGTCTAAATGTGACTCAAGACAGCAAGGGACCGCCAACAATAGTGCTGCCAACGTAGAGATCCCAGCCGGAAAAATGAAGGAACATAACAAACACGAACAACGTGATGTGCCAGCGCGCGATTTTGTAGATTAAATGAAATGAAGAACATTGTCCAAGAAGGAAATGCTATTTACGACAAAGAAAAGTAATTTCAACTTGGGTTGGTAAACCTTATACCTTTCGTATTTTAACATGTGTTTAAAGCTCTTCAGGGCCTTCCAAAGAAGACAATTGACTAAAATGAAGCATTTAAAAGTTCTGTCCATGTTTTCATTTTCTATACTGTTTACTATTTTCTTCGATATAAATATATAATGTAACTTGTATTTCCTGATGTTACTTTGCGTTAATCATGTTAATCTGTTGGGTTATTAGGAAGCAAATTTGTATTCGCACAAACAAGATAATCTGCTAACGTTGTTCGATGGTAATTATTAGCTCGTTAAGCAGATCTTCACATTGAATTATTTGAATAAATTTGCTTTTTATTTAGTTTCCTATACGACTGCCTTATTTAACTCTGTTAACACTGCCTTAAATATTGTGTTAGCACCATCCATTATCGACATCCCTGACAACGATGTTGGGCTCTACACTTCATACGCTTAAAAAAGCATATCGTCTAATTACACTGCAAAAGGCAACCTAATTAAGTAACAGTAAACATTTACTTTTATCAGTAAGCTACATATTTACTCTATTTCCGTGTTTTCGTCCGCCATTTTGAATTCTCAGAAGGATTACCGCTGTACACTCGTTCCCAGACTCCCGTTCCCCGTTCCCCGTTCCCCGTTCCCGGTATTAGTAACACCCTACGTTTCCTGATAACCTCTGCGTTGATTTAAGTATGGCGGCTATTTACGGACAAAATATCGAACAGCCATACATCAATGTTATGTTGCATACATCGGTGTTGTGTGAACTAAAAGATTATTGATAAAACTAAAAGATGTTCGTTACAACTAAAAGATGTTTGATATAACTAAAAGATGTTTGATTCAACTAAAAGATGTTTATTACATCCAAAAGATGTTCGATACACGTAAAAGATGTTACTAGTTACAAATAAAAGATGTTTCGTTACAAATAAAAGATGAGGAAGCGGAAATGAAGTTACCGTAAGAGATTGGGGCACGTGAACGTGTGACGTCACTAAATTCTCCCGCGCGCGAAGCTTCCCAGAGCAAGATGGCGAGCAGTACCGGTAGTTTTGCTGGCTCTGGCTCTGATATTCAACAATTCATCAAAACTGTGTTGAATACAGTAAACAATTTACAACTACGGGGCGGCCAGAGTAACGAAGCTTGTAGCTCAACGCAACAACTTTCTTACGTTCAACACGAAATTAGTTCGCGATTCCGTGTGTCGAGAGGTCGAGAAGGAAATGCCAACTTACAGTCAAAATACTCAGCGCATGCCGCTTAGAATTCCGGAATGGTTTTGATTAACGGCGAACGGATTGCATTATTCGTTTCAAACATTCAAATTTAATTTGGATATTGTAGATCATCCAACAGTGAACACGTGAGCACGTGAACCTGTAAAAAATAAACCAATCAAATTGCTTCATTTCTGACAGGCTCACGTGTTCACGTGTTCACGGTTGGATGATCTACAATATTCAAATTAAATTTGAATGTTTGAAATGGTTGTTAGTAATCCACGGAACGGCGGAACGACGGAACGAGAAACAGCGGAACGGGATTTTTTTTCTGTTTTTTTTTTTTTTTTTTTTTTTAACAAAAAAACAACAACAAACAAACAGTAAATATATCTCACATAATAAAGGGCATGCATATATTCTTTATCCTTCGAGGTCGATCTAGAGCCAAGTTGTCGAGTTTATTTCGAGTGAGGATTTCGAGAAGCGTGACTGCCCTTCGGACTTGCTTGGGCCATCCCTTTTTTTTTCGTTTACTGTCGAATGCGTTTTCTGATTTTGGGTCAGTCGGTTGGAAAAGAAAAAAAAAAAGAAACAAAAAAAAAATTGGAAAAGGAGTCTGGAACTAGGAGGCCCGGTATCTCATCGTAATATCCGTGGAGCCTGGAAACAACAAGACGTGGTTATAAAGTCAACATGGCGGCAATGGAAGAAGGAAAAATCGACGTCGTGGTTAAATTCAAGCGAGAACAGCGCAAAAAGGATGAACGACCAAAACCGTATGGCAAAAAATTGCCTATGTTTCGGATTAAAGTGACAGTTGTTTGAAATAATGTGTCATTGCCTTCTACATAATTTTTTTTTCTTGAAAACGCGAAAATCTGGGTCGGTCGGACGACGCTAAACAGAGAAAAAAAAGGGGATGGCCTTGCCCCAATCGAGACAATGAAACGTACAAAGTCGAAGCAAGTCAAAAAAGCCGTTGACAAAAAAAAAATAGAAGGGCCTGAAAAGTTACTTATTTCGTAAGAAAAAAAAAGGAAGAGAAATGAAATGCCCACAACAAGGGGTATTTTCAGTTGGTCACCCATCCAAGTACTAACCCCGCCCAACAGGGCTTAACTTCAGCGATCGGACAAGAACCGTTGCTTTCCATGTGGTATCAGAAAGCGCGTAAATCAGGTAACGAAATTCCAGTTTCGGCAACGAAAGTGCCAAATTGTTCAAAAGATCTACCGGTATTTCTTCCATTTTGATGGCCTCGTGAGAAAGTGAGCCCGCGAAAAATTGCGCCGGGGAAATCACGCAAACAGGCGGGAAAAGGTAGTAAATCGCGCCAAATACGAATTCTTTACCAATTAACTTTTCTTAAATCCTTAACTCGTAATCCTGGGACAAAATCGACCCATCGAAGGACAAAGAATATATGCATGCCCTTTATTTTGTGAGATATATTTACTGTTTGTTTGTTTGTTGTTTTTTTGTTAAAAAAAAAAAAAACAGAAAAAAAATCCCGTTCCGCTGTTTCTCGTTCCGTCGTTCCACCGTTCCGTGTTCCGTCGTTCCATGGATTACTAACAACCGTTTGAAACCAATAATGCAATCCGTTCGCCGTTAATCAAAACTATTCCGGAATTCTAAGCGGCACGCACTGAGTATTTTGACTGTAATTCTCATCAAAACTACAGCTGTATTCCTCCAGCAAGAAGACCAGTACAAGGCGCGGGAAACCGCCGCAGAAGGGGAAACTTTCGGCCGATTCCAACTGCTCTTGAGCAAGTTGTAACCTTGGTCTTCCAACTTCACCTTTCCTCGTTACCGACACAATAGACTGAGAGGCCGAAGTGACTAGAAGTGACTTCGTAGCTCGCTTAGGATGTCTAGCAGTTGTGTATGACTCTTCTATTCTCACAGTTAGAACATTTAAAGTTCTTTCGTGTTCGTCCAGTCTACGAATAAAGAACTCTGAAGAATGGAATTGAGTAGCAGCGTTGTTTAGTGCATTGGCTGGGTAGCAGGTGGTTTCGCTCCTAATCGTATTCGCACCCACCGAGTTCGCACCCAACTTTCAGAGTACACTTACCGCGTTCGCTCCCAAGTACGCTTACTATATAGAATATTTATCGTTATTTAAGCGTGAGAAAAGACTATCTAGAAATATTTCTCGTTCTTTAAGCGTGAGAAAAACTATCTAAAATGTTTCTCGTTCTTTAAGCGTGAGAAAAGCGAAACTACGTTAGTGATCGGTGGGGGCGAACTCGAAAAAGGTAGGGAGCGAACTCGGTGCGTGCGAACTCGGTTGGGAGCGAAACCTGCAGCATTCCGTTGGCTGCATTTGTTATCAGCCTGCTTAAATCCAAAAAAACACCTTTAGTCCATGGGCCCGAGCAGATTTTCTTACCATTCAAAGGGACAAATTGTGAATGGTATCAGATTAAAGTTCATCTGAAGAAGTTTCAAAATTGAGCTGATAGCAATCACGAAAGAGTAGCTTAGTAGGATTTTTTAAGGGTATAAAATTCTCCTTCTGCATGAAAACGAGGCTAAAATTGAGATAGAATTTACAACTCCTATTATGGTCTATTTTTGTTCAATTTCATCTTGCAGTATTGGAAACATGATTATTAACTAGTTTACTCAATAAAATAGTAAAAGTTTGAGTTAATCACTAAAACAGAAGAAAATACTGTTTGAAGGTCCTGAATTGCATTCTGGGAAAATCCAAGATGGCGGCCGTACTAAGGTGTACGGTTATTTTGGTCTTAATTTATCGAGCTAAATCCCCAGTAAAGGACAAATAAATCTCAAAAAAAGATTAAGATTGTATTAAAAACTTTAGAAAACTATTTTTGGCAATTTTGAAGGAATCTAAAAGAGAATTATTTCTATAATTAACTTACAATATCAGTCCAGAAATATTTTCTCGAGGCGTGAAAGGGTATCAATATTGTTCTGATTTTTGAAATAAACATTTGTTTCGCAGACGTTATTTAGCTCGGTACTGGTTTCCCGATGTTTGTGCACTGCTGCCTTTTTTCGGAAAAGCTAACAACTATGTTGGAAAACACAGTTTGTTCCCTACAGTCATACGCAAATAATTCAAAAAAGTTTGCGCGCGCCAAGATGCCCGCCAAGATGACACGTGCACGTGTTGAACAAAAAGATGACAGAAAAAAGGAATCGTGGTTGTTGCGAAGAGAAGCAAGTGATCTAAATTAAAAGATATTTCATTGCGCTGTCGGGAAATACTTCATTACTAAACCTGATTGCACCATGGAACAAGGACGTCTTGAATTGAATGGGCTGAGGGATTCATTATCATCGAAATGTTGCATCAGATGTACATGGAGTCTCTGTTGTGGTATCGCACCTCGAGGCGATGTTTCCTAAAGGATTCAGTCAACATGTATCTTGCATTACTTGTGAAAACTTCTTTGGGGCATTTACGGCAGAAGATGTAATATATAGATTATATTTGCTGTAATCAAGTTTGAGATTGGTTAAATGCGAGGACAGGTGCGCAAAAGAGGGAAAGGAACCCGGTTGGTGGGGTGGGAGAACTCGTGGCGAGCTCAAAGAATGTCAAAATAACCATGGAAGAGTCGTCACTGACCAAAATGATAAAAATGCGTCGTAAAATATGGCAGACAGATACATTCTTCGTTGGTGGTAATCACCGCTTCTCAACTTTTACCTTAAAATCCTCTGTACATCGGAGAAACACCATTCAGCTTCAGTTGGGTAAAAAATCAACCCCTTTCATATCATTTATTGCAGTTATGACAACAGCGACGATTTAAAAGCACCACAATAGATGAAGAATTGAAATCAGTCCTCAACATTGCTGGAGAAAGGGAAATTCTGTCTGCTTTTTATCACCGCAAATGTTGCCGTTAAACCGGGAATTAGATAAGCTCCGAAATAGACGCGAGGTGGTTCAAACCCCGCCAAAAAAGAAGATTTTCAAATGCAAAAACACAATCTACGATTTGAACAAAAATTGTAATAAGAAAAGCATATATATGAAACGTTCCAAAAAATATACAGCCATTCAAATTTTCGAGCAGACGAAACAATCGACATTATTACAACATTATCTGTCCTTTTCGCGCTTGGCGACGCAAAAAGCCTCAAACTCTCCTCGAACTGTTTGTAATTGACTACAGCTAGCCAGAAATACAACATATTCTTTAACATCAATTATCACAATAAGGGAGCAACACGTAATGCAACAGTGTCGATGAAATTAAGGAAGCTAGTTAATATATTTTATACTCAATTATTTCACAAGAAGCTGTTGAAATACCGTAAAATTCCGGTTATAAGCCCTGGGCTTATGCAACTTCGTAAGGGTCTTTGGGTGGGCTTATAAACGGAGGGGCTTATATCCGGGGGGCTTATAAGTGGAATAAAAAAGCGCTTCGAAACGAGCCATGCCAGAGTTGATCGTAAGTTTTAAACTTAAAAAGTCATAATAAAGCAACATTTAACCCTGTTCAGCTGTTCAGTACTGTCATCCAGCATAGGGGGGCTTATATCCTTGGGGGGGGGGGGGGCTTATAACCGGATGCATTTTTTTGTTTCCAAGTAGATGGGCCTAGCAGTAACACCTTTAAAGAACACCCAAGGTTGGTGGTCACCCTAGCCGTGAGAGCTGTGCAAAAATGCAGTAAATGTTTGAACTTGAGTTACATTGTAGTAATTAGAAGTGTAAACCGCCCAGGAGGGAGCTATAAGTCCTTCTTGCAATTAGGAAATTAAAACGGCACTTTGTCTCTACAAATCCGGTCCTGTTCGACCCAAGAAAATGAAAACCACTACCTTAGAGTAACACCTCCCTTGCCTTTCGGAAATGTTCCACAGGGTCAGTGGTATCGCTGTCCAAGCCTGACACTTTGAAACCCCACTCCCCCCAGCGACAGTGGCTAAATTAGCAAGAACAAAACAGAGCATCGTTGACACTTAAACAATGCTGGTTAAGTGCTGTAATCCTCGAGCAAGAAAATTATGGAATAATATTTGAACAGACGATAGACCACGCATAGAAGAAAAAGTTGCTTTGAATTTAACTGCACCTTCGTGCAAAAGTGAAAAAAGCAGAACGTAATTAGTTGGACTGGGCTGACTGATATATCAGTCCGCGAGGAGGAAGTGTCAATGTGGTCAATGTGCCGCCGCTGATATGCCACAATTTTCGAAGTTCCTGTTCTTCATGAGCTCTTTGGAAGATTTCTTTTAAAAGACGTCAACTTATTTATTTTAAGAACGGAATGAAGTTAGGTACAAACAAACTAGACAGCTTTAAGTTCTATGATGTTCTAATTTTTCAGAAAGGGAACAATGACTATTTCTCAGTCAGAACCGTTAATTAGCATTCAAGCGTAAATGCCGTCTCGTTCCGAATATTTTGTGGGTTACACTACCACATTTCACAGGTTTCGAAAGTTTGACAAGCACGCTTTAAGTTGCTCGTGTCGACTTGTGGTCTTTTCTTCTGAGTTGAGTTGTTCTCTTCTGTCTAAAGAACTTCGGAATTCATTGAATAATGACCTCGAGTTGTATCCAGTTTCCTTGTTTTCACTGAAAACAACTTTTATCATTTCATGTAGAACTAATAGACCCGTCATAACATGGTCATAACAATTGTTCGTATGAAAAACGTCCTTGAAAAGTATGGGTTTATGGTAAGTAGGAAAAGTTTTTGTTTGAGCCAAGTGACCTATCAGGCCGGAGCTTATCCAAGTATCTGCAGCATTAAGCGACTAGCACTACTGCTAATCCCCCCTGGATGGGATGCTAATCCATCACAGGGCTCCCCCCCCCCCCCCCCCCTGCAGCAACTTCGCCAGTACCATTTATACACCTGGGTGTGGAGAGGAATTGGTTAATAGAGCAGGCCAAATTAAAGCTCTGTGGCATTCTTTACAACTGAGTTCTTAAGAAAATAATTTTGAGACAAAACAGTGTTGAGTATGCAGTTACAATGTTTGTTTCCCTCTTTAATTTGGGGCACAAATAGGGCGGCAAAAGAAATGTATAATCAGTCGAGAAACTCTTCCATTGATATTATTCATCTTCACTTAACATTATTTTAGATGTCAATTTGTAATTGATGTAGCGTCTGTAATTGAACAACACAATGAAGCCGGAATACACGTTTTTGTGACAATTAAGAAACACGTTAATCCGGGACATCGCAAATGTCAGGATGCTTTATCCTCTGAATCGATATCAAATTTACAAGATTTTTATGTTCTTTATGGCAAGAATATATAAAAAGAAAACGTTTATAAGATACACTGGCAAGATTTGTAATTTCAATGGCGTTAGATAAAAGCCTCCACGTGCTTTAGTCAAATGAGGCCGCCTCCCGCGCGCATCTGTTGACTCGAAATGCTTTCATTTTAATAAGAGAGAGAGATCAGTATAAATCTTATTAACCTCAAATAATCGGTCTGTACTGTAAAATACAAATCCTTGTGTTTTCTACCTGATTCATTTAAAAACTCGGTCCATATTTTGAAATTCTAACATCAGTCTCGATATATAAGAGGTCTATATTGCAATCCGGCTTTGTTGCCATGGAAACCATACAGAGAAAAACCCTTAAGTACGGCAAAAGCGCTTGGCTAGCATCAGCTGCCTTTCTTGTACTTTGTCAGGCCTCTCACACAACATTTACGTGTTTGAAGTTTCGATAAAGGGATTTTTCATTACCCTTCGAGCATTAAAATGCAACATTGATTTTGGAAAGATGACGTCAGAAATCACGTGATTTCAGCAAGAAAGCTACTCTTTTGGAATTGCTATCACATACCAAAATGAACTACAATGTTCAAGGATTCGAAAAATATATGATAGCATTTGTCCCTCCGAATGGTAAGAAATGCCTAATTTTGGGGTCTGGGCCCATGGACTACTTTCAAATGTGCGTTGGATCGCGGGGAACCTGGTTATAATCAATTATGTCACTTCCTGTTTTCAAAACTTCCGCTTCCTCATCTTTTATTTGTAACGAACATCTTTTACGTGTATCGAACATCTTTTGGATGTAATAAACATCTTTTAGTCGGATCGAATATCTTTTAGTTGTATCAAACGTCTTTTAGTTGTAACGAACATCTTTTAGTTGTATCAAACATCTTTTAGTTTTATCAAACATCTTTTAGTTGTATCAAACATCTTTTAGTTCACACAGCATCGATGTATGCAACATAACATTGATGCATGGTCATTCGTTATTTTGTCCGTAAAAAGCCACCATATTTAAGTGGCTGTCCACGTAAGAGCGGCCCGGCGAGTTTGGGGTCGTGAGTAAACCTTCCCTTTATTTTTTGTGAATGAAAAGGACTTAATGTGAAATGATTAAAATCGAACTAAGTTTTTCCAAAATCTTTTTCTGTGCTTCGCTACAGGACAAAACTTATTTTCCTGTCTGAGGGCGGTTTTCAGGCTAATTCGATGGCCGAAATTGGGTACTTTTAAAAGCCGCGCTTGTTCGAAACGGATCAATATCGCTAAATACTACACAGTACATTACAATAAGCTGCATTTGACTTGTGCTATGAAGGAATATGGAATAATTTGACCAAAAATTAAATTAACTTAATAAGATCAAAGACAACCCTGTTTGCGGTATGTTTTATCGCTTGACAAATTCCTCCAAAGTAAAAGCTAAAATCTCCGAAGCGGTACAAAAATCACAAGTAAAATGCACTTCACAGCGAAGATCTAACCTTATTCTGACAGAAAATAAAGTCAAAGGTCCGGGTATCGTTCTGCGTTGGACGCGAAGAAACGTTTTTAAGAGGTCGTTTTGGCAATATTTACATTAGAATTACCCGTTTGACGGTCTATACGCAAATGCGAATGATTAGACAGATATTTTTCCAGCAGCGCAGTATTGTGTCATACATTGTCAGATTAACGAATACTCGTTGCCTTTTAAGCCTTGTAAAGTTTGTACAAATAAAAACGGCATAAAATGTCATAAATAGGAATTCTTCATCAACTCGTACAATATGCAAATTATGCACATTTACAACGAGTTGTCGATTTCAGCTATGTCAAATCTCAAATATTAAAATTCATTTCCTTGCCAACGCACGCGTATTTCTTCTTGAGTCTGGAGACTCAGCAAATGGAGGTCCTCAAATTAAAGATCTAACCTTACTCTGACAGAAAATAAAGTCAAAGGTCCGGGAATAGTTCTGCGGTGGACGCAAAGAAACCTTTTTTTGTAGAGGTCGTTTTGGCAATATTTACATTAGAATTAGTCGTTTGACGGCTTTATCCCAACGCAATAGCTCAAAATCTTGTTTTGCATCCTCAGAATAACATTTTTGTCGTTTTAGCCTTTTTCAAGTTTGTGTAAAGCCGAAAAAAATGCTATAAACAGAAATTCTTGATCTACCCGTCGATATGCAAATTGTGCTTATGCCCAGAGGGTTGTCGATTTCAGCTAAGCTAAAATCTCAAATACCATGTAGGCACGGAAGCATACCGGTTTCCACCGTTTCATGGAAATCGGTCAACATCCTGTCCGAGTGATTCAAAATCTAAAAATTTTTCCGGAGGCGTCCTCCTAGAGGCTCGTACTTTTGGCACTCGCTCGTATAGTCAGAAAACAGTCACCATGTTTTCTGAATCCGTGCCTGAATACGATAAAATACTCATTGTTCTCAAATGCAATCCACCTTCAGCTTGGAAACGCAGCAACTGGACGCATTTTGTTTCCACATGTCTGAACACAGATTTACCATCCTATGTTTGTGAGGTCGCAGCATGCCCCGTTTGATTATTTTTAACTTCCTAAGTCGGCTTTTACTGCTTTGCATTTGCAACAAAATGAATTAGAAATATATATATTCGCAATGTTTAAGTTTGTTTTTATGCAGTTTTTTAGGCGAGTTGAGGCGTGCGAGAGCAGTTCTATGAGTTTAAGTTTTCGACTCGTGTATGGAATACTAATATTTACACAAGGCGTGCAACTTCTACATCCAAGAATCGCCAGCAAAATGTAGCCGAAAAAATATCTTTTTTCTATTCGCTTTGGTAAGAGCTCCCGGTCCTCGAAAGAACAGTCTTTGACTATAAACTGGCCTAATTTGAGTCCGATCAGTTCGCGGATAGTTCTTTGAAAGCGCGCTGGATTAACAAATTAGATCGAAAATTTGCCTATTTACTATGATCTGTACCAGTAGTTGTACAATTTATGCAATTTTCGCTGAATTTCGTCAAAATTACTGCCTATGCCCGCCCCGGCCAGAAAGCAGAACCTGCTCCTCTACAAAACCTCATCTGGGGCACCCCAAAGAAATACTTCGGAAATCTCGACCGCAAAGCCGAAGACACCGTGAAGTGGGAAATAAATTTGACCTAATTAATACACACTGAATATAGAAAACATAGGATGGTAAGCCTGTGGTCTGAAGAGAAAGAAAACATGCAAATTCGCATTTACTAGTATTGTGTTTTTAAATTACATTCTAGCACTACTTGTTGGCTTAACACTAGAGCTTGTAAGTATAAATCTAAGTAGAAGTGCACTTGAAACCTACTTTGAGTGTGAAGGCGCAAAATGTACTCACTTGAACTTTGCTTATACCCTGGATACATTCGTAATTCAAATCCCTATCTCGGTTAGCTGAAAGCGCTTTTGCAGACGAGAACAATCCCAAGTCCTACGGCGATTTCTTTGCCGAAAACCGCGTTGTTTAACTATTCTAGAGATATACAGAAGAAGATATCGCTTGTTCCTTTGTGTTGCTGCCACCTACTCGTTAACAACGAGGTACCTATATATTTCTTTGAGTTCAAATTATATAACGACAAAATAAATAGGAAACTACCAAAAACTATTTTCCTTTGCAAAGGCCTCGTGATTTTACTGGCAAGCAATCGTATTTGCGATATGTATGAGTGATTTTACCGCGATATTGAAGGCTTGTACTTCAAGTAATATAGTTTGTCATAGGGGCGGATCCAGGATTTTTCTTAGGAAGGGGTGCACATATTTTTTTTTTGTGCAGAATACCAGTTGTATTAGAAAGCCGCCCGGTCATTTCAGAAGGGGGGGGTGGGGGGGGTGCGCACCCCCTGCACCCTCCCCCTAGATCCGCCCTTGTGTCATCAGGTGTGAAACCAAGTTTTCTTAAGTGCGACTTGTGATTTTCAAGTGCACTTGCGTCAAGTGCTCACTTGAAACTACCTTTCGGTCTTGTCGCGTGCACTTGTCTGCTATTTTCCTACAACCTTTCGCGAAATAGCTGTATATCATAGCCAACGTACATGATTTTCTACCCTTTCCCGCTGTACAAAGTGTTCAAATGGCGTTCAATTTCCGGAATGTGTTTTGATATTGCGGATGCAAGCTCGTAAGGATGGTTCGAGCTACAGGAAGTATTCTTCGGCTCCTTTGAACAAGATATGTTATATACCATGGTCACAAAGTAGCCAGCTACTTGAGCTGAAATAAGACCCATTCACATTTGAAGTAAGACTCAAGTATACTTGAAGTCTACTTACTACGCTTGTATGAACCCACTAAATGTTGGTACTAGCTATTACTCACGTCATCCAACAGTAATGCCAAAAACTTCCATCACTTCTCGTGCGATTCTCGCAGTCACTACTTGGTCACTTTTTACACCTTTCTACTTGCCTTTGATCTAGACAATGGCATGCTGTTTGGCCAGTTCGCGCTGCGTAATATTTTCTTTCGTTTAGTAATATTGCTTCAAATGAGCCGTAATGTCACTGTTACATTCACTAAGAGGCACCAACTTGCTCTTTCCTTTAAATTCTACACATCCGCTTTCATTCTTTAAAGACATGAAACAAGAACTTCAAAAACCCATGTATCATACTCTGCGGAATGTTGATTGCGTGACAACTCTTAGCATATGACTTATTATAACAACCTAAAACGAAATCGAGTTGAATTACGTCTTTTAAAAGGACTCCAGTTACTCCAAACTCAAGAGGAAATACGTTTGAAAGGAAATTAATTTTAATATTTGAGATTTGACATTGCTAAAATCGACAACACGTTGTAAATGAGCATAATTGAGCCTCTCTATGGGTACCCATGATCTTCGTTTTCTTCGCAATTGTTTTGCAAATCTTCGTGTGTTTTTTTTGGCATCATTTAATATCATTAATGATGACATTATCAGTGGAGTGTTTTTGTCGTTTCAGCCTTGCAATGGCTCAATGTGGCTTCGTGGTAGTGACAATACACCTATTCAGAAATTAAAGATATTTTCTGTAGTGTTTACGAATTTTGATAGTTGTATATCTGAGTGTTTCAATTTGAACACGCGAATTGTGGTCAATGACAGATCTTCGCTTCAATCTTGAGATCTTCGTTTATTCCGCGGTGGTCTTCGCTTCTTCGGAAATACCCATAGAGAGGCTCATAATTTGCATATTGTACGAGTTGATGAAGAATTCCTATTTATGACATTTTATGCCGTTTTTATTTGTACAAACTTTATAAGGCTTAAAAGGCAACGAGTATTCGTTAACTAGTCTGACAATGTATGACACGATACTGCGCTGCTGGAAAAATATCTGTCTAATCATTCGCATTTGCGTATAGACCGTCAAACGGGTAATTCTAATGTAAATATTGCCAAAACGACCTCTTAAAAACGTTTCTTCGCGTCCAACGCAGAACGATACCCGGACCTTTGACTTTATTTTCTGTCAGAATAAGATTAGATCTTCGCTGTGAAGTGCATTTTACTTGTGATTTTTGTACCGCTTCGGAGATTTTAGCTTTTACTTTGGAGGAATTTGTCAAGCGATAAAACATACCGCAAACAGGGTTGTCTTTGATCTTATTAAGTTAATTTAATTTTTGGTCAAATTATTCCATATTCCTTCATAGCACAAGTCAAATGCAGCTTATTGTAATGTACTGTGTAGTATTTAGCGATATTAATCCGTGGAACCCCGCCTTACGGCCACCTCGTTATTACGGCCACTTTTTTTTGTCCCGGCAAAATGGCCATACATTTTCTTATAATAAAACCCCGTTAATGCGGCCACCCCGTTAATACGGCCAACGGCCACATTCGAATTCTGAAATCCCAAACTATACAATCCTTTATAATATTACCCCGCTAATACGGCCACTCGAGCCAAATATCCGTTAATAATTGACCAAACGAAACAAATACAGTACTTGAGAAACAATATTGAATGGATCTCTTTGAGCTTTTCTCCTCTTTGTGAACATCTCTTACAGAAAGATTGTTATCAAGGTCCAATAGATTTGTTAGCATTTTGATGTGGCTCTGTTCAATTGTGATATGTATCTGTCAAGAAGTCACTTGAAGTAGACCAGTCATGAAATTTGACCCTACCCCGTTTATACGGCCACCCCGTTAATACGGCCAAATTTCCATGGCTCGTGGGTGGCCGTATTAACGGGGTTCCACTGTACCCAATTTCGGCCATCGAATTAGCCTGAAAACCGCCCTCAGACAGGAAAATAAGTTTTGTCCTGTAGCGAAGCACAGAAAAAGATTTTGGAAAAACTTAGTTCGATTTTAATCATTTCACATTAAGTCCTTTTCACTCACAAAAAATAAAGGGAAGGTTTACTCACGACCCCAAACTCGCCGGGCCGCTCTTACGTGGACAGCCACTTGATGAAATTCTATAACATGCAACCTAAAAACGTCTTAAGAACGTTTCCAGCCTCAAATTGTCAAAAAAAGGAACGCTCTGCCTCAGCCCCCAAATAAGACGTTCTTTTATAAATAAAAAAAGAGTGTGCCCGGAAATGAGTGTCCAGTCAATACCGAAAACGGTGAACATTTTTCCTGGATCTGCGCCTGTTGAACAGGTAATAACTTAATTTTTATTTATCAGCTTTTCCGTTACTGTTGTTGTTAACAATGAACATCGTGTGAACCATGGGCTCGCCCCTAAAGAGTCTAAAGAAATCCGTTGGAATGTGTTTCCTCCTGGAGAATTCCAAGGGGTTTCTGAGTTTTACCCCTAAATAATTCAAGCACACACACACCTTCTATCTTTTTTTCCGCCGCGAAGTAGACCGCGAAGTACTGGAACAACTTGGTCTCCAGACTCTTTCCAGAACAGCGTAGAACGCCTGACGGATTTTACCTTTTACATCACCTTGCTCTCGCCGTACTTGCCCACTTCTTCTGCCATTTGCAAAAGCCACGATGTCTTCCGTTCAGGGTTTTGCAGGGGAGAACTGGCAAGCTCTTCGCCCTACCATAAGAGAGAGAAGTGCGTATCTTTTTAACAACGAACTTTTGAGCGATGTGAACTTTGTGGTTAACAAGTCTTCAACTAGTTCAAGTGACAGTAACGATCACTGCAGTGTGAAAAAGAGCAAGATGGTTATTCCAGCGCATAAATTCGTCTTGGCAATTGGAAGTCCTGTATTTTTCGCCATGTTTTACGGTGATTTGGCGGAAAAGAAGGATTCTATTGATGTTGTTGACTGTGAATACGAGAGTCTGCTCGAATTGTTTCGTTTTCTCTACAGCGATGAGGTGAACTTCAACGCAGATAATGTCATGCGCATATTGTATTTAGCCAAGAAGTATCTCGTCCCTGCGCTTGTTGATAAGTGCATTGAATATCTGGGAGAGATCTTGGATGGCTCAAATGTTTTCAGCATGATGGACTGTTCTCGAATTTTTGATGAGGAAAAGCTTATGCAGAAGTGTTGGAGTGCGGTTGATAAATATGCTGAACATGCAGTGAAATCGACTAGTTTCATTACAATTGAAAAGCCTGTATTGGAAGCATTGGTCGAGAGAGATACGTTAATGGTTAAAGAAGTCGAATTGTTCAAGGCCATTGACAAATGGGCAACAAAGGAATGTGAAAGGCAAGAATTAGTGGCTAATGGAGCTACAAAAAGAAGAATTCTTGGAGAACGCATTGTTAAGGCAATACGCTTCCCTATAATGGAACAGAAGGAGTTTGTAGCAGTCGTCCTTGACAGTGATATTTTAACATCAAAAGAGGTTTATGATGTTATGAAACATCACAGTTTAGTGTTAACATCTCCAGTAGGATTTCCAGAGACTATAAGAGTTGGCAATGCCCATCACTGTTGCAGATTTAGCTCAGTGCAGAAGAGTGGATGGTTTTATGATTCTGATTTGCAAGATGGTTTAGTTTTCTCTGTTTCCAAATCCATAAAGTTGCACGGGATATGCTTGTTTGGGAGCCAAAATAACAAATATTCAGTCAAGGTGATAATTTCCAGGTATCCAAGCATGCCCGCCAGAAACACTGCCAATCCTGTCCAAGAGCTTGCGTGTAAGACAGGAACATTTTCATCTGTTAGCATCGAGGACAATTCCCTGCACTATGATGGCTTCAATATTTTGTTTGATCAGCCAGTTGTTATTCTGAAGGGTATTTCACACAGCGTGAGGTCAGCCATATCTGGACCACCCTCTTGGTGTGGAGAAAATGGTGCTTCATCCCTTGAATGCTCAGGTGTAACATTTAATTTTAAGGAAGCCTTGGAAGATAAAAATGGCACCAGTCCTAAACTGGGACAATTTTCACAGTTTTTGTTTACCGTGATTTAACTATACCACTTTGCTCACATTGGTCTTAGCAGTAAATGCTTGGACTAGCTAGATAGTATTGGACATTGAAAGAGGTGGCAAATCTGAAATGGTGTTTCAAAATGTTGAGTCTTGAGATTTAAGCCAAGTCTTGGAATCTTGCAAAATTGGATCCAATTGGAGTCTCAGATAATAGCTTTAACTTACCCTATTTGTGTTTAGTTCCTTGTACTAGGTCAAAATCTCTTCTGTTTCCTCTGCCATTTGCAGCAGTCTCAGTGAAAGCTGCTCATTTGTAGATTTACACGTACCAGGAGCCAACAGATCAGAAGGCATGTGAATTTTCATTCCAGGCAGAATGTCGAACCATTAGTTTATAAGTAACTAACCTTGCTAACAAGTAGACTATAAGCAGTCATATGTCTATATCTCTGAATGGTTGAATATATAAGTTAATAGTTTTAATTACAAAACCAGTGTTTAGGTATGATTGTAATACTATATTTTTGGGACACTTCTTGTATTTTCGGATCAAGTGCCTCTCAGGATCGGATTTTACAAACAAATTCAAGTCTCCGGCTCAGATTATTAAGTAAGGGTCTTGGCGTCTTGGCAAGTCTCAGCTTTAACCATTTGCCAGCGCTATTAAAGAGAGATGTTATAGATTTTTAGCTTGCTTTTTTAGGAGTTTGTGAATTCTTTGTAACTGTTTTTAGATTTCAGATAGTTAAACATTAATGTTATGAATCCTTTTGGGAGCTGGCAGTAACAGACTGTCATGATAGGCTAGTTTACAGCTATATTTCCATGCCAGTATTTTGACAAACAAGTTGACAAATTGTCAACTTATATATTATATATTTTTTTTTTTATTTACCCCTTATTTAGTAGATGTTCTTTCTTACTACTTTCTTTTTAACATCATATTTCTAAAGTATTTGTCTTGTTATTTGTGAAGAAATGTCAAATAAAATGTAAAGATGGAGGAATAGGATGTAATATGAATTCATTCATGTTATTTAATTTACATTTGCAGCTATCATCACCAGCTAGAGCAGGATATGACATGCAGTGGCTAAGTAACTGGATGGAGAAGAATCCTAGTCAATGGCCATTGATAAAACCCGGAACATGGAACATTCCATCCCAGAACATGAAAAACAACAAAAAATTAAGATACAATAAAATAAATAAATAAAAATAAAGCAAATGAAAAAATATATAATTGTGTGTATATTTAAATAACATGAAGTTACACAATGATAAACACGTGATGAAAATGGTGGCAAAGCACTTGAGCCTTCATTCAGTGTGGTCAACACCTCATTTATCTTACTGTCCCTCCATGCCTACTCTTTACATCATCTTTTATGAATTTCTTTCAGATACATTTTAACTTTATTTTATACAAGGATATAAATAAACACACCCTTATGTTTTTTCTTTTCATTTTTTCCTTTATTTTTATTTAATTTATTTTTTTATCTTAATTTTTTTGTGTGTTCCAGGATGTTCTGCGATGTTCCATGTTGTGGGTTTTATCAACAGCCATAGTCATTACCTATAGCTAGTGGCACAGCAACCAAGCTTGAACTCGGAAACATTTTTCTTAGTGCCTCTCAGAATCTACTTCAGGGCAAAAAACCTTCAACTCATCTGCCAGTCTGAGATGAGTAGATCTCAGACAAGTGGGATTCCAAAAGCGTTTGTCCAACAGGAAGAGTAGATTTTAGCGGGAGAAATTTCTCCATTGAGTGCTGAGGTGCCCAAGCATCTCTACACTTTGTAAACTGATCTGTTCTCCACAAGTTTGTTTTTTTAATCATAAACTTACATGTAACCGTTTTTGACACTGTTAAATGTTGAAAACTGATATCCACATTCCATATTAGTTTAGAAAGTAAATAATGGCGATAATACTGCCTTGTTTGTGGCCTCTGGTGACAAAAAAAACCAGGTGTGCAGACTGTATGACAAATACATCTTGTTGAGATCATGCAGGACCCTTGCTGTTTAATAAATTTATTAGCCAAATCTCTTGAGGGGGTGTTTTCTTGTACAGTATAGCTTTATCCTCTGAATTTTGAACATCAATTCCTCTAAATCTTATTAAATTAAGGATATTAGGAGATTATGAAATTGCATCATGGTTGCAGCTTTACTGGCACCTCGCCAGATACGTTGATGTTTCGGATCATAAAGTTTTTGAAAATTTCATTCAAGAACCTGTTGGTCATCGGGGCAATGCCTTTCAGCACGTATGCCTCTTCATATAACAGGCGATTTGGCTACAACAAGGCAGACAAAAGCGAACAACACGCACCTCCAGTTAAAAGAATGAAACGGTACGTAATTTTTTGACAATACACAATTCGTATTATTTTTTCAATGAAATGAGAACTTGCAAAAGAGACGTTACTTCATCTCAATTGAAGTGAAGTACCTATTCCAACACTAAATTACTATTCTACTCTAAATCAAAGGCAGGATTTTGTTGTGTCACAGAGTCAAATCTACATGTATGTGATTTTTCTTCTCAGAAATCATGAACCTCCTCCTACAAGGTCACTGATTTTTTCAATTATCAGCAAAACGTTGTGTTCAACCATTGCTATAAAATATCATCTCATGGTACTGCTTCATAATATCTCACTGTATCTCATTACCATTATAACAATAAAATAAACTATTTTAATTCAGTATTTTTACTGCACAATACAGTGAAACAGCAAACCAGCTACAGGAACTTCTTGTACAACGAATGAGCCTAGA
The DNA here is from genome assembly GCA_963693305.1 of Meandrina meandrites. Taxonomy (NCBI): domain Eukaryota; kingdom Metazoa; phylum Cnidaria; class Anthozoa; order Scleractinia; family Meandrinidae; genus Meandrina; species Meandrina meandrites. The sequence continues at coordinate 16,847,764 of OY855906.1, forward strand.
CCGATGTCGATTGGAAGAAGCTTTCCTGTTATATGCAACTTTGGAAACAATTCAAAAACACAACCTCTGGCAACAACTTCCTACACTGCCTTCAGACCGAAATGAAATGCTTCAACTAGTAACAAAGGAATTTAACAAAGCCTTTTTGGATGAGTGGAGAGGTAAATAAAAGCTATCTTTCATGTACGTAGTTAACTTCTGACCAACTTAATAGTAAATTACATGAATCTATTGATAACTTATTTATTAAATGCAGTCAACTTTCTGTGATGCCTGGCTTAAGGTTTATTTATTTATTTATTTATTTATTTATTTATTTATTTATTTATTTATTTATTTATTTATTTATTTAAGGATTCGTACAAAGTACAGGTGCTTAACAATAGGACGTAGGTCCCCTACTTGGTAAACAAGGCTACGGCTTAAGGTTTGGCTTAAGGTTTAAGGTTTATGGCCTGGCTTAAGGTTTATTTATTTATTTATTTATTTAAGGATTCGTACAAAGTACAGGTGCTTAACAATAGGACGTAGGTCCCCTACTTGGCAAACAAGGACACAATGTTGTGGACACATTGTTGCTCATTATTGTTTCTATGCGGTGCAAACCCAGAAACATTCATTGCAGGCACAAAATGTTTCTGAAAGAAATCAGAAACATTTTTGTGCCTTGGAACACCAAGAAACATTTGTGTCTGCAACAATGTGTCTTCGTTTGTCACCGACTTTAAATGCCGAATTATACCATGCCAAAAACAATAACAATTTCAAGTGGACTTGGATTAAAAAAATTCGGCATTTGGTTTTAAATGCTGCATAATTTGTGTTGCATTAAATTGCTGAGCTATTGCTGAGTGTACAGTTCCAAATATAAAACCAAAAAATATCCTTTTTGGTTCAAGTTGTCCACAATTTGCAAAATCAGGTCATCTCAAGTTGTTGTTCTGCAAATAATGGCTATACACGACAATGAAACTGGAACACTAATATTCTACTCAACTTGCATTTAATTCAAATCTTCCAAATTTAATTGTTTTACAAGTCACATTTTACATGCACTTAATTCAGCAATTTGATTTGGCGCATATGAAATGCGACATTTAAACCAGGCCGAAGTTCTCTAACTGTTTATTAATGATTAATTTTCTCTTTACCATGCATTTGAAAATTACACATTTTAAATTTGTCCCATAAATTTCCTTTCTTCTAATTAAACTTTGGTCCGGCTGTCACAATGTCCTTGTGCTGGATGGAAACATGAAAAATGCAAGGCAAGTGTGTATGTTGAAACAAGCAGGGGAACTTCATTTTTCCACCATATCAGGCACAGTGCTAATTGGTAAGTTTTCAAAAAAACTAAATGAATTATTTGCATTCTAAAAGAACTTTTTGTTTAAATTCATTACAATGTAGACAGTCAATGAAATAACAGTAATGCTTTCTTTACAAAAGCTCAATCAGGAATTCTACTGCACCAAAATCATGTGCCATAAAATTGACAAAAGTAGAAGCAATTCTTGCAGCCTCTTTAAAATTATCACTGCACAAAAATAAACAGATATCACTGAACATGACATACTTCACTTCAGATGAGTGTTTGTTCCCACACCCACACCGCTCCAATATAAACAAAACATATGATATGTCAAAGAAACCATACAACTCATTACATTAACATATACCACTCTTACCAGTAGACCGCAACGGTCTAAATTTATTTTGCAGTCTTTACTATGTTTGAACATGCATCACATGATATGATTGATTAAATCATGTGATCAACTTTTGGCATGACGTAAGCTGCAGGTTCACACCAAAACGTTTTACTTAAGCCACAACACCAAAAAGTCACCACGAGTAGGAAAATTGCTCAATTGTGTGTTCTTCTGCAAAACACTTGGCTACGCCCATGATAGACAGATAAACTAAAAACAAAAGAACCTCAATAAAACTGACTTTTTTTTTTATTAGGATGTCAAAATACACCTGCAAAGGCATCACGATACTGTACAGATCACAATCAAACAGCTATGGTATTTTGCAACGACCAAGAAAATGATCACAACCAAGCCCCAGGCACTAGAGAAAACAATCCTGATTCATGTTCATTGATTATTAAAATCACCAATCAAAAACCACAAGACAAGGCCACATTTATGAGGTAAATAACTTAATTTTAATTGCTGTGGTTATTTATTACAAATGCAAACAAAGCAGCATCAGTTATTCAGACTCAACCAAATTCACAACCTTTCCTGTTCTTTCATACATTTCAACAATAATACATGATTCTATATATTTACGCCTTGTAATAATAGATCATATAAAAGAAAAGATTTTACATAACACGATGCTAATTGGCCATGTTCTAAACGAGCAGGGGACTGGGTACGAACATATTTTTTCTTGGTACGAACATTCAATATCGATTGAATTAAAAATGGGGCACGTCATCTGAAAGAGCATCCAACAATTAGTAAATTAACCAAATTTGATAGTTATTGGTTAAAACGCAAAGGCATGGTACACTTTTAAAATAAGAGAGCTTAGTATGGATTGGAGGACGCCTGTCCCTCCAATCCATGCTAAGTGTACCATGCCTTTGGGTTTAAGGGGGGTCCTTCTTAACTACTAAGTTGTTGCTAAGGAAGGTATCTAACCGCCATATTTTGGAAACTTGACCTGCTACGGATAAGTTTTTTTCGCAACTTTGTTCAATTGAAGAGTCCTTCAAGAGTTTCAAATCACGGCCATATTTGACAAGTGGCATGGCCAGAATAGAAAAAACCCTAAAACTGAAAGAGCATATAAAACTGAAAGTTAAAATCAGTGCCAATAGATAAAGAATGTCCACATGCTTAATGCTTCGTATGGGTTTTAAAAAATTTGCATTATTGTAAAAGTTATGACATAATAAACACCCGTATTTTCAGACTTTCTTCAGTAGCGTTTTTTTCTTTCTTGTAAACGGTAATCCCATACATAGGATTATAAAGAAGGCTATGTTATCTCCGATTCTTTAAAAAATTCAGAACTCTTCCTGTTTTCCTCCAAGTTTTAGGGATTTTAAATTCCAACGCGCGGTTTAGGACTGGCACTAGTTATGCAGGCGCAATGTCAATATTTCAAGCAGGTATTTCCTGCCCCACAAAATTTACCATTTAGCGAGACAAAACGGTCTAAAATGGCTTACCACTAAAACTGGTCTTCAGGAATTCCCTAGCAACTGCTCTAGATCTGTAGTTAAGAAGGACCCCCCTTAAACCAATAACCGTCAAATTTGGTGAATTTACTAATTTTTGGATGCTCTTTCAGATGACATGCCCCATTTTTCAATTCAATCGATATTGAATGTTTGTACCGAAGAGAAAATATGTTCGTACCCAGTCCCCTGCTCGTTTAGAACATGGCTAATTGCTAGCTTATCATTTTGTACAAACTGCATGAAATTATATATTAAACAACTGCACTGAAGTATTTCAGAATGAATATAACTTTTCATATTTCAAACCTGCAATTTGTCAATAAGCTGCAGCAGTTCATTCTCTATAACATTACTCTACACCAACAATACTGCATATCATATTATTAAATACTTTATTAAATACTATTCTCCTCATAGGTTTTGTGGGCAGACGGCCGCATCAGTTGGGTAAAAGAAACAAACCTGCCACAAATGATAAAAGATTGCCTCAAAAGAGGGGAAATTTATCAACAAGAAATAATTTCCCTAGAAGAATTTGGACAAAAACGCAATGAATACCAACTGCATATCACATCTGCAAAACCATCCACAGTGGACCATCATCACTTTACCCCAACAGTAAAAAGGTAAATAAAATTTTGTAACATTAGACTTTGAATAAATCAAGTTTTAACCAATCATCTAAATATTTCTCAGAAATTTTTTAAATCAACAACAAGAACACACAGAAATCACTCATAGCTTGCTGAAACACCCATGATTATAAAACAACCTTTCAATATTGTCACCACACAAAAACTACATCACCTTCCCCAATGCTGAAGCAGACAGCAGTGGAAAACTTACCTAAAAAAATATACACCCTAAAGAATGAACAATCCAGGCATGGTTGCTTGAAGAGTTACAACTGCATTTCTACTCCCATAATAAAATTTCCCACCCCTGTTTTTTTTTTTCATTACAGTTCAGGATTTGCTGTTGAAACTCAACAAGACAACACAGTACAAGAAACTGATGGAAAAGAAAGAAAAATTGTTTGTGAAACTGAAAAGGGAAAACACAAAGCAAAAAAAATCACCGAACAGCCGGTAAATATTCACTCAATAATTACAACGTTTCGGATATGACAACAACAAAACTTCAGTGATACATCAATTTATAATGTTATTCAATTTCCAACAGGTATCCTTGCAATTGCAAAGCCATGTTCCATAGTGGTGGACATCAAAGAATTATTTGGCTGAGAGTAAAAGTCAAGTCTACGCACACTTGCATGAGCTTATGCAGTCACCATCAATGCAAACCATTGGTATTTTAAGTACCCATTTTCTTAATAATCCTTCTATAAAGCAATAGCTTCCTTAACATGATCATTATTCTTCTTCAATAAAAAGCAAATAAACTAACCATTATTTTTAAGATCACTCCATGATCAGAATAGAATTGACAATAAATTTTTGTTCTGCATATTGGTTGTTCATCTAAAGGGGACCAAAATTTCAAAATGACAAAGAGTAGTCAAACCCTTATGTTTATATACAAGCAGGAAATCTTAGGATATAACACAAAGCCGATTAAAATACTTGCAAAAATTATGCACAGTCAAAACGTGCAATGCAATAATAAAGAATCACCATAACATCATTTAATGTAACTACTTTGTGATATTTTATTTCACAGACACCATTTGTTATGATGATGCCTGCCATCTAAAAAATTTTCCCAAAATCCAAAGCGAAGTCACCTTACTACCACCTCCAAGAAAATGTCAGATATGGTGATGGTCTGTGACAAGTTCCATTTCAAAAACCACACTGATTCCTGGTGCAAAACACACTGCAATCCTTACACATCTGGCAATCTGCAGGTAAAGTCTAAACTTTCATGCTTCATTTAATTTTGATCAAATAAAATTATCCTAAAATGCACTTAAACACATAAATAAATCTACTTCTTAGAACTACATGCCCTGAAGTCCACCCCTAAATCTCAATAACAAGAAAACATTCCTAAATAGACCCTGTTAACTCTTTTGACTTGAATGCTTCAACTAAAACCTGTTAACTTTAAAGGTAATAAATAAACAGTAATCACAGAAAACTCAGGCTAAAATAGAATTTATGCAGTTATTTATGTATGTAAAGGCTGTCATGAATACAACCAAATCCAAGCTTACTATTACATTTCAAAATTAACCCCTTGTATTTTCCTTTACAGGATATCAACACAGAAGTGTGTGAACAACTTTTCAGTTGGTTATCAAAACACGCAACCATGACAAAACATATGAATCGCTGGCGATTTTTGTTTCTAATGTTATACCTCCTTGACAACCACAATGAGGACGTACACCATGGAGCAAACTGGTAGTTCTATACCATTTGCATGTACCTCTGCTATATGCAACTATACCATTTTAATATAAATCTTCCAGAAATTTATTGAAACTTAACATTTTGTAAACTTAATCAATGGCATAATGCAGACATAAGCGCTAAAATTATCATTGTGTGATTGATACAAAATAATTCCAAAAAGAAGTGTAATTCATACATGCAAAAATAATTACTATGGAATGGCAATATTGCTTCTGTCACATCAAACCACTGTCAACTCCATATAAACCTAAAAAAATCCAATTCAGTATTTCATTTAAGCTTTCACTAAGGTGAAAATTTCCTGAAATAAATATTATTATTAAGAACAGTAAATATTGTATGCCCACTACGTAACAAACATATTAAAACTACCAATGGTATATTGCAATTCCCTGGTTTTCACTGGTTAACAGGAACGGAATATAAGCACATATGCTAGCCAGTACATGTCAACAAAAACAGCTGTGAAGCTGAAATATTGCAATTCTTTTCAGCAATTTTAAAAAAAATTATAACACCTGCACTTTGTTGTATATGAGTTCATTATAGCCAACTTGGCACTACATCTCATACTCATGGAATAATTGTTTAATATATGACAAGGCAATCCCCATAATGAGATGCACTTCACCAATAGAATACCAATGGACTGGCCATTCATTCCATTGGTACCAATAGAACCAATGGACGAGTAGAATAAGCCCCTCCACTTGACAAGGTGATGGAGAATATTAATTATCTAAGTCCCAATAATGAGATTGACTTCGCCAATAGAATACCAATGGACTGGCCATTCATTCCATTGGTACCAATCGTACCAATAGAACCAATGGACGAGTAGAATAAGCCCCTCCACATGACAAGGCAATGGAGAATATTATCTAAGTCCCCAAAAGGAGATGCACTTCACCAATAGAATACCAATGGACGAGTAGAATAAGCCCCTCCACTTGACAAGGCAATGGAGAATATTATCTAAGTCCCCATAATGACATGCACATCACCAATAGAATACCAATGGACTGGCCATTCATTCCATCGGTACCAATAGAACCAATGGACGAGTAGAATAAGCCCCTCCACTTGACAAGGCAATGGAGAATATTATCTAAGTCCCCATAATGACATGCACATCACCAATAGAATCCCAATGAACTGGCCATTCATTCCATTGGTACCAATCATACCAATAGAACCAATGGACGAGTAGAATAAGCCCCTCCACATGACAAGGCAATGGAGAATATTATCTAAGTCCCCAAAATGAAATGCACTTCACCAATAGAATACCAATGGACTGGCCATTCATTCCATTGGTACCAATCGTACCAATAGAACCAATGGACGAGTAGAATAAGTCCCTCCATTGGTACCATGAGATACAAATCACCAATAGAATTCCAATCGCGAGTATCTTTATCCATTGGAATCCGTTTGTGTATATTGGACAACCCTCTCTTTCACACAAAGAAAGTACAAAGTCAATATTACAGATACACATGTATATTCCTCGTTCTAAAAGTGAACAACCGGAGGCAAACATTTAAATTTGTGCGTTTGCACGCACAGTAAACACAATAACAGAGTGTACGGTAACCGACTGGGGAAAAACACATACACATGTATATTCCAAAGCCCGCGTCCCCCTTGACCGGCTGACGTCAGTGTTTTGAATATTTAATGAGGTCCTTTCCAGTCATCCCTTTTAACCGCGACCGACCCGTTCACTGCCGTCTGCTGCTGATTTTCACACAAAATGTCGAAAACTTGGATTTCTTTTGCGTTAATTTCACAGCTACTTCTCATTGGTCTCTTCTATCACCTTTTTTACAATGGTCCAAGTAAATCGTTGGAGGCGATTTCAGTTCCCAAGGAGTCTTTAGTAAACTGGAAAGATCTGCAACCAAAAAGAAATCAAGAGTCCAATGGTCAGTCCAATGTAACCATGGAAGACGCAGCAAAGCTTATTAAAGAAATCAAATGGACTGAAATTCCACGAAAACCAGTGCCTCCAGCCAATGAAATGCACGAGAAATGGATTGTTGTCACGACTATAAATTCACCAACAGCAGATGTGAAGAAGTTGGCTGGTATTGAAGGTTGGAAGGTTGTAGTTGTCGGCGACACAAAAACCCCAGAAGATTGGAGGTAAGAAAAGCTTGTTTATGTACATGAATTAGCTAACCCTGAATTCCTTTTTTGTCCAACGCGCTCGATAAAATGTAAAAGTACAAGACGAACCAAACTTTCTACTGGTTACAGTGATAATCAATCACTTCAGAGCGCAATAGCCGAGAGGAAAAGTTGAGTATCAAGTGTCAATCACCTTCGCCTCTTTGCTGAATTACACGAGAATTTATTCAGTCGTCTCAAAACTCAGGAAATGTATTTAACATCTTATGTTAGAATGCATTCTAGGTGACCGAGTCAGAATCGAATAATTTTTCGGAAATGTGAAATCGTGTTCTATTTATTAAACGGCATCTATTCCTCGGCTTCTGTCCGATGGATGGATCAAATGCATTTTTGATCACGCGCAAAAAAAATAAAACTTCAGTTGTAGCTATTCCTCTAAAAACTAACTCACTTATTTTGGGCTCCAAAGAGTATTTATTGGTTTAGTAAATGCATCGAAATTCCCATCTGTTACGCCGCAAAATGTAATAATCGCCGCAAAATGTAATACTAACGCAAAATGTAATAACAATCGCCGCAAAATGTAATACTGACGCAAAATGTAATAACATTGACGCAAAATGTAATAAAGTGTTCAACGCAAAATGTATTAACTTTCCAACGCAAAATGTAATAACTTTTTTAACGCAAAATGTAATACAAGTCTGTATAAGAAGTCAAAGTACCTATTCAAAAGTCTCTCGTATTAAGGTGCACGGCGGGTGTATCTGAAGTGTACTCAAGCTGGACTGGTCCTACGGGCAGAAGGACTGGCAATTTGATGAGTTATGTCTCGTATTTTACACGGGTTCATAACTGTAAATTAAAGGAATAGGCCGATCACGACTCCCATTGGTCGATGTTTATAATCTTTGACCTTCAGAGTTTTGCTTTAACGGGTATATCCGTCTCACTTCTTCTCACCCTAACCTACCCGCGCAAGTCCGTTGACTGTTTTGTGTGTAGTATATGCCATTGCATAGCCTGCGAGCAGACTCCAAAGAAAACGGCGAGCGAAGCAAGCCGAGAAGGGCGTAGGGGAGAATTAAAAGTGAGGGAGCCTGCAGACAAAGGTTTTATGCGGCCGTTCCAAAGCACCCGCAGTGCACCAGATTTTGGTGCAACCTCTGATTGGTCAGATTACTGATTGTTGACGGGTCTTATTGACATCTTGATTTTGCCGACGCCATGAGACGCGATATGATCAAAATTTGCATTTCCCGTCAGCGAAGTGTAAACATGATGGTGTCTTCTGGCGGTGAGCGAGTTACAGATGATCTGTTTCAAAGAGTATTAAGCGATTCATTAAGGGAATTCGTCCACATGAGACGGCTGAAAGAAGACCAGAAACGTTGCTTGCGATCTCTGGCGTAGTAGAAAGGAGGTGACAGGCCTACACGGACCGCTACGTTCGAGAAATTTGCACATTTGCCGTTCTGCATTAGATTTAGTCGTCCAACTTATTTCGCTTCTCACTTGTTTATATAGGGCCCTACATGCTGCCAGCTGTATTATTAGGAGGCGTTTAACGCGGTTTTAAGTTGTGTAGCGCCGCGAGACTGCCCAGCGAAATGTGTAGAGGTCATAGGTCTGCACGGTTTTCCGTCAATAGAGTTTGACACCTCTATATTACATTTGTCTAATGTAACCTATAGCTATTTCGGTTTGTTTTTTTGCAAGATATGTTTTTATCTCTCAAAATGTTCGTTCTGGAAGGACAAGATCTTAAATTTTCCGCGAAGATGTAACACCGGGCCTGGCTGTTTATTTTTATTGCAAGATATGTTGCTTCCTTCACGGATGACTTATTTATTTTTGTCCAGTTCTTGTTGTGGAATATTAATCGATGCCTGGATTTCTCCTCCAAAGTAAGGGGTTTTTCACCGTTTTCCTCGTTTGCTTCATGGGTAAATGTAAGTGTCCTGCAATAAATTTTTGTCTTTGAGTGAGGCACTTTATCCGCAGCGATGCTATCACTTATTTCGCTTAGCCGAAGGTGTTACTCCTTTCGAGTTAACGACAGATTAATGACAGGTTAATTAAACGGGGGCGGAATGGCGGCTACAATACTTTGTCAACAGGCTCTCCCCCGCTCCCTCTCTCCCCACCTTCTTCCCTTCCCCCACTCCCTCCTTTTTCTTGCCGCGTTCTTTTCGCCCCATCCTCGACCGGAGAGCCTGTTCACAGGCTAGCCATTGCATGGCTTAGTTCAGGCAAGACCATGGTTTCGATCCTCCTTATGGATCTCATCAGTTACTGGTATCCTGTTCTCTGTACTTTTGTTGCTAGCGCAACTCGTACATGTGCGAGAATGTAAGACATTCTGCGGCTTGGCACAAAATGCTCGTGGTGTGTACCCTTGGGGCGGATCGAAAATCCCTGGTTTCTATTGGCTAACACAACTAGCCAATGGTGTAATGTTGTTTTCAATCCTTTCTTGTTTCAAGCTTTACCATCTTGTTTTGTTTTTCTTTTACGCCATTTTTCTAGCTTTTCAAGCTAGTGCGTATTTTTCCTTTAACTTCTCGATGTCTGTTGAGTGCATATGTAACTTCTTGCAAGAAGTAGAATGGGGCCTGTCCATAAACAATAAGACATGGTATAATAAAGGTGACAGGCCTAAAAGACTTATACGTTCGTGACATTTGTACATTGGCCGTATTGTTGTAGCTTCTCACTTGTTTCGTGTACTATTTGTTGTATCATTTGGAGGCACTTTAAGTTAAGTAGAGTCGTAAGACTGTGGTCTAGCAAATGTCTAGAGGTTTATATATAGACATGTACAGTTTCCTGTTTGTAAAGTTTGACACCTCTAGCTTTACATTTTGCCACACGTTTCGCTCATTTCTTTGTGCAAGATATTTTGTAAGCTCTCAAAGTGTTCACTCCGGAAATATTCCGTGAAAATGTTGATTGCTTGCATTTATATTTGCGATGCCGGGCCAGGCTTTTTCATTAATATTGTTGCAAGATGTAATGATTGTAGACGTCACTCAAAGTGTAGAATAAACAACTCAAATTGCAAGGCAAGTAAAATGTTAAAAGCTTTTTAACATTTAGGTAAATGTGACTGAGTCATGATCTCACAAGTTATTACATTTTGCGTTGTTACATTTTGCGTTAAAAAAGTTATTACATTTTGCGTTGGAAAGTCATTACATTTTGCGTTGAACACTTTATTACATTATGCGTCAATGTTATTACATTTTGCGTCAGTATTACATTTTGTGGCGATTGTTATTACATTTTGCGTTAGTATTACATTTTGCGACGATTATTACACTTTGCGGCGTAACACCCATCCATCGGCTTTTGTAACAACGGGACTGCCGTAATAAAGAAGGATGTTGTCGGCCGTCATCGATGGTCATTCGCATGCATGTACTTATTTTATATTTCAGGTTACGGAAAACAGAACTTAAACGTGTAATTAACTCCTTATGAGTCTCTGTGTTAACTGAACAACAATTTTTTTCAAGTTTCGAACGCAGAATAATTTTAAATATTCTTGAGATTTTGAGATCAGTTAACCTGGAGTCAGAGATGATTCACATCCATGAAAACTCAAACTTGTGTCTAGACGTTTCGCTCTGAAGGGCACGTGTGATTGATAATCGCTGTAAAATGATTCTTTGGCCAACTGCTATGAATACAATTATCAACTTTATTCGCCAATCATTTGTGACATCTTCCAAAAGATCGTCAGGTACCAAAATCCAAAACTAAAGAGACACCATAGTTTTTATCCACATCAGGCATAAGAGGTACTAAAATTATATCTATTTGCAACTTTTCAGCTCAGCAGCGTCCTTCGTTTGGAAACCAGCGCACTTTGAATTTCAGAGTAATGGCGGTGCGCGACATGCAGTTACGATCGTGTTTGGCAAAAAATATACATTTATCTTGTGATTTTTAGCCATTTGAGAAGTTAAAGTAGCAGGAAATATGTTTATGCAAATGTTTGTTTGTGAAATACCGATAATCAGTGGCCTAGATGACCAAACTAAGTTCCAGATGTTTACAGTATCTTCCGGCCGCCATATTGGTGTACCACGGAGGTACACCAATATGGCGAATCCATACTGGGCTCTGTAAATTTGTGCAAAACATTGCGACGAATATCTAAAGTTTGGGACAGCGCACAGACCTAAAACTTGGAGAAATTACTTCTTTACTTCTCTCCTATAATTTCCTATTTTCTTGACCTCATTCACTCAATAGTTTTTCGATTTATATTTTTGTTGCGTGACAGTGAAAACGATCTATTATTACAATCTAAAAACGTGAGAGCCCAAACACCGTGAACACAATGTATATTCCTTGTTCTAAAAGCATGATAGTGTAGCCGAATCGACTTGTAGGTGAAATGACCGACATCTGCTCCACTGAGTTTTTCAAAGAAGATACCCAGATACGGGAGAGGACAAAACATGGACCCCTGGTCCATGGACCCCCTCTTTGCACCGGGTGCATGGACCCCCTTCATGGACCGGGTCCATGGACCCCAATTTTTTATTTATTTTTTTTTATTTTTCTGTTTCATTTCTTGTTTTCATTTCTTTTTTCTATTCTTCTAGTTTGTCTTTTTTTTTAAGGAAAAAATAATAAAAAAAATACATAAATAACACAAAGCCAAATCACAGTGACTGGATCCAAAAAAAAAATAAATAAAAGAGTAAATAACACAAAGCCAAATCACAGTGACTGGGTCCATGGACACCCTATTTTTCCATCTTTCAAACCAAGTTGTTTTTTGTTGGCAACGAGAGGCGGCTGCAGCGGACTCTTTGTTGTAGATCGTTCCAAAACCATTGTTGCTCCATATAGTCAAGGAAGTAGTTTAGTTTTCGGCTCAAATGCGGGGGAACAATGTGTGGCAATGAGCTTAATAGCAATTTTGTTAGCATTCATCTATTCGATAAGATCATCCTCAGATCTTGTAGAAATAATGAATGTTGGTAATGACTTGTACACATGATTAAAAGAGTTAAGGTAACTGTAATGTAAACACCAGAAAAATCATTGGTTATTTAGCCAAAGATTGGTTGTTGTGTGAGTTTTACGTTGGGTCTAGTACATGTATAATAAGTTTCTGACAAGAATTATATTGGTATATAGCTAGAATTTTTCAGTGCATGCACTTATTGGCTTATTTGAATCAAGCTATTTAAATAATGTGGGCAACACTGCAAAAGAACAGTAACAGTGCAGTGTTGCCCTCGAATGTTGACAGATGAGCCCCATTCTTTTAGTCTTCATCGTGCTTACATCCCTTGGGAACAGTCATTAAGTGAAAATGTAAAGAGATACGTATAATATTTCTTAACTACAGTGACACTAGAACCAAGGTAGAACAGAAGTGTTTTGAACATGCCTCAATATTCTATTCGGGGAGAATGTTTGTCAGTGTAAAGGTTAAAGTTTTATTTGGGGTATTCTAATCGACAGTTCAATACCAAATTGTTTTTAAGAATATACCATATCAATGTTTGTTGCTGTTGTACAAGATGATGATTTTGTACAAGAAGATGATATATTGACTATGATTTAACAAATTTGAGAATTTAAAAATGTTTATTTAAATACCAGTTTTAATTTGTTGATATATAATAAGAGATTGTTTGCAAGGATTTAATATTTTACCGTTACTGTTACACTTGCTGATTCCCACCAAATTAATGGTTTCACTGCGAATAAGTTTATAAATTAAATTTAATATGTCAATTTAGATACAAATTATTTAATGGCATTATTTATATTAATTTTATATAATTTATTAATTTTAATTATAAATATTAATAATATTGACCATATATAAATCACTTTAATTTATTATTATTATAATAAAAATATTAAAAAAAGAAATCACTGTGATTTGGCTTTGTGTGTTTTACTTTTATTTCTATTCGTTAAAGAGAATGAAAATAGGAAAAATAGGAAACAAGAAATGAAAAAAAAATGAGGGTCCATGCAATTTGTGTGTTTTAATTTTTTTTTTAGAAAAAAGAATATATTTTTTATTTTTTTTGGACCCAGTCACTGTGATTTGGCTTTGTGTTATTTATGTTTTTTTTTTTCTTAAAAAAAAGACAAACTAGAAGAATAGAAAAAAGAAATGAAAACAAGAAATGAAACAGAAAAATTAAAAAAAATAATAAAAAAATGGGGGTCCATGGACCTGGTCCATGGAGTGGGTCCATGGAACTGGGGGTCCATGGAACTGTCCACGCCTCCTGCATCAACAATTTCCCTCTTACGGTGAAAGGTATGAGAAATCCGAGGGGATCAAAGATCGTAGCTGTTTTCTTTAATACACTTCTTTTCGTAAATAGCAGTAGCATCCACCAAATACAAATCGCTGAAACTCATACGTTTCTGGCTCCCTCGTTGGGTCGAGATCTCGCCACAGAAATCTGTGGAACGGTCGATCCACGGGCTGTAATACCAACTGATGAGACATCTGGCTGACGTCACCTGCGAGTGCCACTAACTCTTTCCTGAATCTCACTAGTATGTCAAAGATGTTACTTTGTAACTTGGGACCTGGTAAAGTCTCTGTGTTAAGACTTCTTCCTTGATACGTGGCCGAGGCGTCAAACACGATCCTGACCTTTGTCGTTGCTCTGTCTGGTCGAATAACTGGAAAATGGGGTAATAGCCATTCAACTTCGTTCTTTTCTTCAGTGGGCAGTACGCGTCGAATGTAGTTCTTCTGTAAGTATTCGTCAATAACTTGCTGGTAAGCAGTTGCTATCTTTTCATCTTTGGCCAGTTTGCGTTCGAATTGTTGTAGCCTTCTTTCAGCTAGTGGTCTATTGCTGACTAGACAAGGTCTTTCTTCTTTCCAAGGAACTACTACTTGGTATCGTTTCCCGTCAAAGGTTCTCGATTCGCTAACCTTTTCCCATGCTGCTTGCTCATCTTGAGTGAACTGCTTCTTAGAAGATAGGATTCCAATGTGCTCTAGCTCCCAGAATTTTCTTAGTGTGACGTTTAAGTCATCATCTTGTGAGGCCGAAGTTTCTTCAGACTGCTGAATGCGGAAGGTTCTGATAAGTCCCGTGTGGTTCCCTTCTCCCAAGTCCTCTTTATCTATCCGTCCGATCGCCGTCCATCCCAGTGGACAGAGTCTTGCACTCGGCTCGTTGACGTCGCCTGGAACTTCTTTTATTATGGCCATCAATTCGTGGTTGTCTGCTCCAAGAAGGACATCAATCGTTCCCCTTTGGGCAAGCTGCGGGAAAGGTATGTCGCTCAGATGAAACCATTTGTGTTTTATCTTCAGCCAATTGACAGGTTTCATTCCTCCACAGATCTTCTGTGACGTCTTCGCTGAAATAGTTCGCTTCAGTTTGCCATCGATACTCTCCACTCCAACTTGAAAAGTCATTGACATAAACTTTACTTGCTTATCATTCGCGACGTTAACGGTGATTGGTTCCTTTCGGCCTCTTACACCCAGTTCTTCTACTACATCTTTGTTAACATACGTTGTATCACTTCCCTCGTAAAGGAAACAGTTCACTAGGAGTCTCTTGTTCCCATTCTTCAGGATTAGCGGGACAGTCTGAAGCGCTACAACCTTTTCACGTTTTTGTGCTGTTTCCATTGTTGCTGTATGCGTACTTGCATCCCCCTCCGTGGTCTGGGAAGTTACACTTTCTTGGGACAAATGGGTCTGATTAGCACTGCTGGCGCCCTCTTTGCTTTCCTGGATGGCTGTTTTAGTTTCATGACCCGGCACTCGAGGTGAAGGGTTTGTTCTGTTTACACTTCGGTATTCCGTTTCTCTACGCGGGGTTGCTCTTTCTGCATGAAGTAGTCGGTGATGAGTATCTTTGCACCCGTCGATTTTGCACTCTCTGTAATTTGGACACGAGCTTCCAAGATGATCGTTACTCAGACATCTATAACAGAGCCCCAGCCGCTTATCTGTTTCCCATCTCTCTATTGGTTTCTCTTTAAACACCTCGCACCTGGGCTAACATGATGACGCGAGCTTCACTAAGCTCTCGATCTACTTGCTCGTTAACTTCATCTATTTCATTACTCGTTTTTCTTTCATTGTCTTTGTCTTGAAGCTTAGAATAAACCGTTTCTAATTCTTCCAAAATCTTCATCACTTCCTCTCTCAATCTCACTAAGCGTTCCATCCCCTCCACTATCTTGTGCCTATCGTATTTCTCATCCGTAATCAATACAACAAACTGATTTAGCATCCGAGTTAAGTTTGACTTAGCATTCTTTTTTTCTCTGTTCAACACTCCCACTATTGTATGCAGTTGACTAATTTCGTTTTCGTACCTTTCTTGTCCGTCTTCGCTCTCTTCGTTGCTCATTTCGCCTCAACTCCGTTGGGATACACTTCGTAATGCCAGCGGCCGATTCGTCGCTTCAACCCAAAACCATGCAAACTTCGTTGAAAACCTCTCTTATCCGTCTCGAAGGACCAAATGTTCAGGCGATTTCCAAACATACAACAAAAGTCCGATCCGTTTTCCGAAATTCCAAAATAAAACGATTAAACGGTCCACAAATAAACCAACAACCGATTCAATGCAAAATCCAAAAATTCTCCTTTTATTGCTTGCGCCACAAACATTTACACATGACAAAATTTAAATTTGAATAATATGCGCGCGCTTAAATGTTACCAATGAAAACAAAGTATCTAAATCAGCGCGCGCGCGAAAAGGCGTAAAATTGCCAAGTGTAAAGTTCTCGTGGGTTAATAAAGTCACCACATTAAAGTCATAAAGGTCTCAACACCAAGTTCTCTTCATTTGTACAAACATCAAAAATAAAATCCTCATAAATTAACCACCACTGATGAGAAACCAGTTTAGTGTCTTCCAATGCCAAAAATAAACATTCCGCTGTGCAGTCTCGCAACACGCTGGCTTGGGAGAAAAATACGCGAAAAAGAAAACCACTTCAGTCACTTCAATGGTTATGCAAATAAGGAAAACGTTCAAACGAAGTAAAGCAATCAAAAAAACCTTTGTGAGATCTAGTCATCCGAGGATTATGAATTTTCAATGAGCTTATTTCTTACTTTATTTTTTTGATGCGGGCAAGTGGGAAATCGGCTCGGGCAAGCAAGTTTTGAGACTTGCTTGCCTGAAGGGCAAGCTGGAATTCAAGTTTTTGTCGAGCCCTGAAGACTAATGAAGGCCTGGAGGATGTAAGTGGGCTTAACTGTTTAGCATACAGTGTATAACAACAGTTTTTTGCTATAGTGACCACATAAATAACAAAAATATAGGGTTCAAAATAAGATCACAGCATTTAGCTTGAATTTATAGGCTCTTTGTTCATGGCTGTCAATGTGGCACATAATTTCTGTGAATCACTTATTTTCACTTTCTGTGATCTGCATGTGTCAGTATGTACTGCTACACTAGTTAGCATGCAACCAAAATTTTCCTGAATTGAAATTTCACTTTCTTCCTTGAGAAACCTTGAAATTGTAAACTGATTTTAAAAAGATTTTGCACAGATCACATGCTTTGAACTGCTTAAATACTGTCAGCGTCAGAATCTTCATTTTAATTAGCATGTTTCATTGTGACAATTCCCTCTAAACAAAGCATCTTGAATGACTCTACTTTTTAGGTGTTTGTTCAAGCTTAAAATATACATCTTTGATGAGACAAATTATTGCGCTTCTTCACTCACAAACATGGGAAATCCAGTCTGTTGAGAAATATGTACACAAAACTGGCTTGAATTTGAACAAGTGAAAAGGCTTAACAGGGCCACTAAACAAGTTTTTGCTTAAAATGAATCTTGATTACACGTACAGAAACATACATAAAGGCAGTAAAGGCAGTAATGTTTCTCACTTTTGAACAAACATTTAAAGAGTTAAGTCGTTCATGGTGAGCAAGAATTCCCCGGCCATTTAAACTTTTGCAGCAGGCTCCAAATTTCCAAACCTTTTTCTATGCTTTTTACTCATTTTAAACGTTTCCAAAAAGCTCAAGACATGTTGTAAGACTACTGCAAAAAAGAAATAGCTCTTTGTACCTCAGTATGATGAAAGAGCACGATAAAAGACTAAAATAGATACTGCGTGACATGAAAACTACGTGACATGGCTGTGAGAGCAAGGGGGTGGGGCTGGGTAGATAAGAAAATAAGAAACGTCTGTGTACAGAAGCCGACAGACAAGAACGTATACAAATATTCACACATTGTTAATATATTACATGACATCACATAGTTGCCAGTACCTGGATGGGTGCATCCCATTTCCCTGGATAGAAAATGAAGTGTGTCAAACTCATATTGCCACACATCTTGTGTCCTCAAGGAAAAGTCTCAACACCACTGCCTGCCTTTTGCACTCTAGCAATCGTGACCTCGGGATTTTCTCAGAGGCCTTTACTTCTTGCGATTTCTTCTAACCCAGTAAAGGTTTTTTAAGTGCTTCTGGAATCTGTAGAGCTCTCTGTGTTCGTCGCTTAATGGAGCATTGAATTTTTCTCTGTGGATCAATTAGAAAACTATTAACCAGGTACACTCTATAGTTTGGGTAGAAAGGAGAGACCACTTAGGGTGATTCGCTTTCGCCACAAGAACGTTTATTTGGGTTGTGGCAATTTCCCAAAAGACAGGCAAAAAAATCCCGCAACCAAATTTTGGCAAATCCCACTTCCTGGGGAGCAGTCATACTGTATGTAGATTTAGGCAAGCCAAAAACCAGAGCTCCACATTTGTCAATTCTTTACCAGAGTTTACAATGTAAAATTAATGTTTCCATTTTTACGACTATTTTGCAAAATAGGAGTTTAGTAGACAAGCAAATTCACTCGCACAGGCAGTTGATGGGTCATAGACTATGCTATGTCAAGAGCATAGGGTATGAGCATTTTGTTATTTGAATTGTTTCAAAACATTACCAAGAAAGCATTTCTTGGTAATGGTTAAACTGAATATAACTTTTATAACAATGCAATCATTTTTTATCTCCCCACAAACCTTTTTTGTTTGTCACAATTTTACACAAAACAGACTACTTTAGAGTTGATTATGCAAAAAAAAATTCAGAAAGTTCTACATGTCTCGTTTGCTTTTCCTTGCATTTCATTCAACTCACAAATTGAAAACCGTGCAACAAATTTTGTCTTGGGATGCCAATGCAAGCATTTGAATTCCTGCATGATAGGTTTACCAAAATATCTTAGGTGTGGGGTTCCATTTGTGCACACCTGTGGTACATATGGGAGTTCTGCTAAGGCCAGCAAATCTACTGCTCCCGCAGTCCTGCACTCCCGAAGTCGAAGGTTGAAGTCCTTCCTTGCTTTAACTGTCTTGCAAATCATACCTTGTTTCTTTTCCTGATGTAAGCTAGATTCTTTCGACACGTGAGTTATTTAAATTACAATGACTGCAGAACTGTGGTAGGTGCATTTGAAGATGCATATTAAGTGGCCGGGTGTTGTGAAGTTACATGTGCAATAATTTTTGGAACAACTGCAGATTACCCACCTGTGTCTTTACTATCATAAAATTCGAAAATATCCCCCCCCCCCCCCCTCCCAATCCCACCCACCCCAAAAATGTTGCATTTGGTGTTTCAATGTCATACTGGAAATAAAATGAAGCAAGTCAACATAAAGCATACTTTCAGTTGATTAGCCCCATTGCATTCTTTACATTCACTCAATTTAAGTTTGATTAAAATATGTAGTTTACACTTCTTTAAGAATATCATGAGTGTTTATTTCCAAGCATCTTCACAAGAAATTTTGCAATTCTTTGCCTGGATTAAAAAAAAATGAATAGCAAATAATGCAAATAGTCGCGAATAGTGACAAATAGTCGCGAATAGTCATTGAATTGTCGCGAATAGTGACAAATAGTTGCGAATAGTCATTGAATTGTCGCGAATAGTGACTAATAGTTGTTGAATAGTCGCGAAGTGACTAATAGTCACGAATTGTTGTTAAATTAATTCGTGAATAGTGAGGAATAGTTGTTGAACAGCTGCAAAGAGAGACAAATAGTCATAGATAGAGGCCAATCTTAACTTGAGAAATTTCAACACAAACAAACCGCCGTTGATACCTTCGTAACCAGAGCAGCTGAAGACAAGTTCCAGCTCAATGAGGCAAAGTGCAAGGAACTTCGAATAACTTTTAGTACTGCAAACAATTCCTTTGACCCCATTGTAATTAATGGTAGTGAAATCGAGTGCGTTCCCAAGGCTAAGATTCTAGGTATGCACATTACATGTAACCTTAAATGGAATTGTCACATTGAAGAAATCGGAAAGAAATCTAGGAAACAGATGTATTGTCTGTCACAGCTCAAACGCTCTGGTCTCGGCACACAGGAGCTAATTCAATTTTATCGAACTTGTATTCGTCCTCTTACTGAATATGCCTGTCCAGTATTCCATGATAGTCCTCCAAAGTATCTTTCAGAAGAGTTAGAGAGGATCCAAAGGAGGGCAATGCGCATCATTTTTCCTTTCAAGCCCTACCAAGAAGCCTTGGCTCAGGCTGGTCTTGAAACTCTTTCAGCAAGAACAGTCCCTAATGAACAAGCTTTTTTCAAAGAGTGCAGAAGACAGGAATAACAAACTCCATAATTTACTCCCAGAGAGGAACACCTGTCATTACAATTTGAGGAAGAAACGAAAATTCAATGCTAATTTTAAGACAAATAGATTGAAGAACTCATTCATTCTTAGCAATGCGCTCAAATTTTAAATATTTGACATTTCATTGTTGTATATTTTTTTGTATATATAAGGAATTTTAACCTTTTTAACCGTTGTAATTTTTTGTAAAAAACTATATTATTCAACCCTCGGGTTGCAATTTAGTTTTAATAAAGCATCTATCTATCTCTATCTATCTATTGTTCCCAAGGCAAGTACTCATTTGAATTTAATCGTTTTGCAGTTGCAGTACAGTTTGTAGTTATCACAGTCACCTTACCCCCCTAAACGTTGTCTGAAACTCCTTCAACAGATGGCAAGACAAGTTCAATTCCTTGCCTTCTCTTTAATTCAAATCGGGCAGCTGTGATCAGACGATCATGAGATATAAGCGCCTAATTTGAAAAAGTCAATTTATGAAAAAAACTCATATATTTTCCAAACGCGACGATACATTTATTTCTAATTAATGTCAACAAGTTCAAATTATCCAAGTTTAATGTGAACAAGTTTCAACAAAATCGGCCAGGTAGAAATGGCTGCACAGTTGACTGTTGAATTTCTATTTCAAAATATTATGCTTGTGTATTTTTGGGAGCTGTTCCAACAACGTTTAAGTAGTGCTAAGATCCTGCCTACCCTCTGGAAATTCCAGTTAAAATTCATATAATTTTCCCTTTTAAAATTTTGGCCTTTAAAAAAAACCCTCTCCCTCAGAATTTCCAATGACCCTCCATGGGGAGGGTATGGATACTTTCTGGAACCACACAATATATGATCGAGGTTTGTTGCTTGCATTATCAAAATTTTATTTCAAACCAGTAAAACCAACAGTCTTAATTTTCTCGGCCATCCCAACTGTTTTCCTGAGAATATTGAAACCGTATGATGCTTACTTGATGATCCCTTCATTGCAGTTTAACAGGGAAAATTGTCTTTTCATTTTTTCATTTTTTTTTGCAGCCATCCCAACTGTGTCTTCTTGAGTGTTGAGAAACAAAAGTCTTTGGGATACCGCATCCACGACTTACTTCCTTACAAAAGTTATGCTCGAAAGAACCTTGGCTACCTCTACGCTATTCAACATGGCGCCAAAATTATCTATGACACAGATGACGATAATTCACCGACAAGTGGTAAAATAACTTTTCACCAAAAGGAAAGTGGCGACTTCTTAGTGTACAGAACAGAATCTGTAGTGGTAAATCCTTACGAACATTTTGGACAAAGTACCATTTGGCCTAGAGGGTACCCCCTGGATCACATTGCTGACCCCCCATCACACACATTTGTCAAGTGCGCAGGGGTGGATACAGCTATACAGCAGGGCGTGGTTAATGGTGATCCAGATGTTGACGCCATCTTTCGCTTAACAAGAAAAGACAAAGATGTGGATTTGAAAGTTGAATTTGATCCTGACGCACCACCTGTTGTTCTTCCCCCAAAGATAATGGCTCCATTTAACTCCCAAAACACATTGTTTTTGAAGAAAGGATTATGGGGCACATTGCTGCCAATCACGGTAGCTTTCCGAGTCTGTGATATCTGGCGTGGTTATTGGGCTCAGCGGTTACTGTGGGATGTTGGATCCCAGCTTTCATTCTTTTCACCTAATGCCGTTCAACTCAGAAATGCACACAACTACCTTGAAGACTTCATTGATGAGAAAATGCTCTACCATGATGGTGGGCGATTAGTTGAGTTTTTGGTCAACTGGAAATCAGAGAAACCAGATTTCTTTAGCAGAGTTCTGGATTTAAGCGTAGCAATGGTTCACCATGGCTTCTGGGAGATAAAGGATGCCATGCTAACAGAAGCATGGCTGGCTGATTTAGTTAGCGTTGGGTACGAAATGCCAACTGTAAAAACTGAACCTAAAGCATGCCTGAGAAATACAGTCGGTGGAGAAACGATACTGCACTTTAAGGAAAAACCATCGTCATATTTAAGAGCAGGTAAACAGTTGAAAGTTGTAGCACCAATAAAGAGTGGAGTGGACATTTTTTATAGGGAGGGATGAGACAGGATGTTTAAACTGATGAGTGAAAGAGGTGATGTGTTTCTAGTAACTAATTAACAATTATTCACGGAAGTGGAGGTAAATATCCACCGCTTTCACCGACACTGAAGTGTTGTTTTAGTAATTATACCACACAAGCTGAATTATTAGCCGACCAAAACATTACTTTCAGTACCCAAATCGACATGCGAGGCCATTTTGTTTCTCTTCCGCTGCTCGGATCGAGGTGAATAGTACTTTGCTGATCACCTCTGAGTTAACCAATCAGAGTGCGCGGAAAGCACTATTCACTTGTGTGGTATATACTAATAACCATTTTAAAGAAGATACGGGGATTTTTACTAGTGAAATAAATTGTGTGGTTCTATTTGTATCTGAACAAAAAAAAAACAACAAGCCAGGACAACAAATAATTAGTTGTTCGTATAGTGTGATCGTCCGGGTGAGAGTAGTTTTGAGAAGAACTGTTGTTGGTGACTGACGTTTCGACAACCTGTGCGGAAGTCATCTTCAGATTCAAGTGAAAAGTTGTTGTCAGTCGATGATGTTATAAGTCTGCTCTGATGAAACTGATTGGTCAGTTTAGCCATGATGTTATTGGCTGTAAGACTTGTGTTAAGTCCGTCAACAGTAATTGGTCAGTTTCGATATGTCTATTGTTAGTCAAATTAAGTCGTTCTGTTTGTGGTCTGTTCGTCCGTTTTGTTTATGTCATTAATTAGTCATTTGTAAGGTGCCGGTAGTTGTTGACATCTGTTGATAGGCGTTTGTTCTAAGTTTGTGTACCAGCTTTCTAGAGTCAGTCGTTGAAAATAGTTCGAACTGTAGGTTAAACTGACTCTAACATCACTCTATCTCCCGGACGATCACACTATATGAACTACTGATACTCCTGGGTTCAAACCATTTACTATGAAACAAGTATAGTTGTCACAAAATCAATACCTTTCCTATCTTAAAAGGTCTTCCATAATGTTGTAACTTATTTCTAAAGCCCCATATTCTTGGTGCTGTTAGCTGTGTCCCAAGTCTTATCCATGTTTATAAATTAAGGCTTGAAGAACCAGAAGAGATTTTGAATAGGCCTTGGCGGATTGTGCTAGCATAATTTTTGGCATAATTGGAGCAAAAAAGCATAATTTTTCAAACAAGCACTGCCACAGCATAATAAGCAAATTTTAGCACTTTTTGGAGCATACACTGTAAATTCATAAAATTTAGTAAATATGGTGTGTTTTCTACAGAAATGAATTAAATTTAGGTAGTATGTTCTTGCAATGCATGTTTTAGCTACACTAATTAGCAGTATTGACTTTGTTCAGAGATGCGAGCAGCTAATTTGGACAGCTGATGGCCAAGACAAACTGCCATAAAACACAAATAAATTTAAAACAACAGTTTATTTGAAAAACATCATAATTTGGTGTCGTTATTGCACGCCTCTAAATACAGAATCTATGTCACTGTGTGAGCATAATTTGGGAATTCTGGCATAATTTGGCAAAATTTCGAGCACTGCTAGTAGCATAATATGCCACTTTTGGTTTCACCGAGGCCTAATTTTGGAGCAAAAAGTTTTTTTTTTTTTTTAGAAATTATGCTAGGGTTTTTACGTTCAGTAACTACAACCATGGTCAGAAGTGTTGGAAAAAATTTATTTATACCCAGTTTGCCCCTCGCCATGCACCCCTATGCAATGTTGATAAAAAACATACATTCTACACATGAGAGCGTCGTACCATTGGCAGCATTGAAAGGGGGAACGGGGGTACTGACATGTATTTAACAGTTATTATGGCCATAATTTCATGCCTTTACAAGTTTTCCAACAGAATATGTCCATGCTTGTAGCTTACTGAATTCTGAGGGTTGTCCAATACTGTCGCATAGGTTCTACCAATTCGATCGATTTTTGAAATGGAGATCTCTTATTTTCGATCGGAAAGGTGCAGAACGAGGAATATACATTTGTTAGTCGTCATTCTTAGAACGAGGAATGTTTATGGATTACCACTTTTTGCATTAGTTTATCAGTTGGTTCGACAAAACTGTTAACCGGCCTTTTGTGTTTTTAGATCGAGGAATGTTTAAACTTTTGTATTAGTCGTTTTTCGCCGGCGTTTATCGGTCGGTTCGACAAACTGTTCAACTCCCTTTGTGTTTTTAGAACGAGGAATATACATTTGTTAGTCGTCATTCTTAGAACGAGGAATGTTTATGGATTACCAACCTCGTTCCCAGGGTCTACTCCGCTTTCAAGATGGCGGCTGGACGCGGAGAAGACCCTGGTTTATACTGATATAACACCTACGCTGATTGGCCCGAAGATATAGACATTCTTACGTTAGTCGTGATTGGCCAAAATACTCTTCCTTGCAAAATGGCTGATGTGTGGAGTTGTATTTTGATTTTCTTCTGTAATTGAAAGGAAGTTATTGCCAGTTAAATATTCCCCGTGTTGTTTCAATTATTCACGGCAATTAAAGGAAGAGCTGAAGTTGATGTTGGACCGTAAATTAATTTGAAATTCCTCAAGGCTCAAGATCAAGAGGTGAAATGAAGGTGATAGATCGATTGATGACTGATTTGAGCTTTTAAATAGATTCTGTCAGCCAGGAGTTGTAGTTGTAGCCCGAAGTCCGTAATAGTAACTGAAACCCGAATGTATAAATTTCTCGCACAAAGGTTTTCACTCGTAAATTAGGTGATTTGTGATTAAATTTATACAAGTTTGAGCGATTCAGGCAATTTTTATCGAATTTTTTTTTCGATAAAAATTGCCTGAAGAGTGTGGTCATCTTTTGACCATACGAAACAGAGCTGTAGCAATAAATCGATGAGATACTATTGAAGCCTGGAACCTTTTTGAATAATTTAGCACCGCTCCTTAAAAGTTGAGCGCTCTCTGAAAACCGTTCCACTCAAGAAAATTTGAACATTTGTACATTTTTCAGCTTGAAAAAAATAAATCATGCCTAAATACAGGAGCAATTTATTTAGATAAGTCAAGTGGAAAGGAAATGTATTATTTATAAGTGGAAGAGCTGTATTAAATCTGTGACCTGTCTTACACCACATTTTAGTCTGTTTGGATTCATTTACACTGAGCCAAACTTAAGTAAATAGTTTCTGGGATTTTGATTATTTTCGTGTACTTTGGGGGACTTTTCTAACAGGGCATTTCTTTCACTTTATGTCCTTTTGGTGATCCAGCCAAAGACCTCAGTTTTTGCTCATTGTGGATGTCAATCCTGTATCCTGGATGAAAATGTGGGAAAAGATTTTTATTCAGTTTGAAATTAAGGGTTCTCCAGTGTACAACAAGATCACTGGTCTCAGAGGTCAGGAGTAGGATTTGTAATTGGCCATGTTCTAAACGAGCAGGGGACTGGGTACGAATATATTTTTTCGTGGTACGAACATTCAATATCGATTGAATTAAAAATGGGGCAAGTCATCTGAAAGAGCATCCAAAAATAAGTAAATTCACCAAATTTGATGGTTATTGGTTTAAACGCAAAGGCATGGCACACTTTTAAAATAAGAGAGCTTAGTATGGATTGGAGGACGCCTGTCCCTCCAATCCATACTAAGTGTACCATGCCTTTGGGTTTAAACCAATAACCGTCAAATTTGGTGAATCTACTAATTTTTGGATGTTCTTTCAGATGACACGCCCCATTTTTCAATTCAATCGATATGGAATGTTTGTACCGAGGAGAAAATATGTTCGTACCCAGTCCCCTGCTCGTTTAGAACATGGCTAATTAGAGAACAGGACTGAGATAGGGTATACAGCTAATATAAATTTGCTTTTGTAAACTAGACTGCAGGAAACCTTTACAAAACAGTAGTGCTTTTTATTCATTACTTTTTAAGCTATTGCTTTTGTTTATAACAGGACTGACGATAAAAGTGTGTTTTCCACTCACTCTGACAGTTCTAAATATTCAAAATCATCATTGTTACATGCTAAATTGGTTCCAAATATGAAATAGATAAAATAGATGTTGCACAATCAAAGTGTGTCACTAGAGGTGGAGAATATTTGAGACTTCACAAGACAGCAAGCTTGTGTTTTTCTTTCCGAGACTGAGAATTTTTTAAGATGAGTTGATAATGCTCCAAGTCTTGAGCTTGAGCTCCATCCTTTTAGAGTTGTGTCTGGCAGATGTCATGCTCATTTTCCCGAAATTGGAATCTCCAGCCAACCTTGATGTGGGAATCTACATCCAACCTTGATGTGAGACAGCTTTTCACTTGGCAGAAGAATCAAATTGGCAGGTCCTTTTAGCCAACTACAGTTCTATGTATGTTTGATATAGTTGGCTGTCCAGACATTTCTCACCCTACCCAGTGCTAGTTTGCTTTGCATTGTACACTAATCAAGTTCTTGAATAAACCTGAAAACAAGGTTACCATGTCAGAATTATATAGGATTTAAGACAGCATGAACAGTTTATAAATTACTGCATTTCTATTTTTTTAATATATGATGAAAAGTTTAGGTCAAAACCAATCACAAACGGCAACTCTGGCAGCCGAAATGTCTGAAAACGTTATTTAAAAACTGAATTAAAACTGATGTTAAAAATAAATCGTAACATATTATTAATTCCTGATTAATTTGTAATTTTCGAATATGGGTTTGGTTATGCCGAGTTTGTATTATTGAAAATAGGAACTCAAGATGTTAAATATAAAGATCAAATGAGGACTCACCAGTTGTACTCACGAACGAGATCAAAATCGATCCAACGAATTTAAAGCCAAATTAAATACAGTGAAAATTAAACATTCGACCCCCACTTGTTTAGGTCGTCTGTAACCCAAAAAATAATATATAGATTTAGGGAGGCCTAAAAGCGGAGCTCCCATTTATCCTTTTTTTTTTTTTGCTCGAGTAAATTACGGTGTTACCAAATAAGAAACCACACTATATTTCTAAGCTTATACGGTGGCCCATGTAGGTACAAAAAACCTCTCATGATTTTGTTGGCGAAAGCGACGTCAATATATTTCGTGATTGACCCGTCTGAATTTTCCTGCCTTTAGTGACAGGTTCTAAAATTGAAATTGACGAGTGCATTTTATTGGGTTCCTCACGTACGCACGTAGGCGCAAAACAAATCTTAGTAAAACTTACAACGTTTACTGTACACTAATTGGTAATACACCTCTAGGACCTCTATGAGTTATTCAATGTAAAAAGAACCTTGACCTTGTTTTGATTACTACAAAACTGTTAGGGCAAGAAAATCAACTCAAGGCAAAAACAAAGCTAAATGAACTCACGCCACGGCAAACTGAGAAAATCACGGCGGCAAAACAAACACTGCAAATTGATGGTGCCGGTTATGTAAGGCCCGGTTCAGACGCCGATCTTTTCATGAGCCGAACCTAATTCCTTGAATTAAGTACATGAAAAGATCGGCGTCTGAATCAAATTAGAACGGCTATTTCAATTTGGAACGGCTCACCCGTTCTTCCCGCCTGGCTTGGCCGAGAATTTCGCCTGTGGAACGCCTTTCGAACGGCTTTGATTCAGACGCCGTAATTTTCATGTGCCGATCCTAATTCATAAATTATTATAATGTATTTTGCCTGGTTTTATTGGAACTGTATTAGGAATGGCCAAAAAGTACGGCGTCTGAATCAAGAGGCGTACTTTTGTCAATTTGGGTCGGTCCAAATTCGAATTGAGTTCGGCTCATGAAAAGTACGGCGTCTGAACCGGGCCTAAGTCATTTTAAAGCAGTGTTTGTGTAAGAATTGTAGCACTTTGTGATTTGGAAAGTAGTGCACGCTAACAATGATGTTTTGACTGTTTTGAACCGTCTTCTTTTCGTTGCGGTTTGGTTGCATGATTTACTAATTCTGTTTTAAATATCGTACCCGTTTTGCCGTTGCTAAATACCTAAGAGAATTTTATGTAGAGAACTGAATGAATTTTCTTCATTTCTGGTAAGTAAGTCTGAACCCACTCAGCCTAGCACAGGTATCTCGCAACGAAACCGGCAAATTCAACACACTCACTAACAAGCAGTGATGTTATAAAGAGAAACAAAACAAATGCAAGCGAGCCGAAATCGCGATTTTGATCCGTGAAGCTAAATAATTTGTTTTCAAAATCCAATAATGAACATCACAGTTAACTCCAATAACTAAAACTGAAAATAATTAGTCTAAACAAAATATTTACTAAACAAATGTGTAAAATGTACAAACATGAACAGGCTTGATAAATATTTACGTGAAGATCTGAAAACCGACACAACTTCAAATTCATTCATAAATGAAGTATAATTCTCTCAATATAAAACAAGAAGTTGCTAGCAACTTAAAACCGCGCTTATATTTTTTGCTAATTAACAGCTTTATTTCTCAAATGTCATTGTTAAGTTAATCTGTTTGCACTATGAGTAAAGGACTAGCAAAGTAGTCACGCGAGTCACACAATCCAAGGTTTACGTTATCCCCGGCTGTCTTAAGCTTGGGGATTTTTCCCTACTAATGACGTAACCCCTGCACGTTCGGGCACGCTCAATTGTTTACTTTAGAAAATATTTCATTTCCCTTCAAATCTCTGAACTCGCTTCGATGAAATTGCCAAAGAATTCACTTTAATTGCCTAAACTCGCAAATTTGCAAATAAATTAATGACAATCGCTTCTAGCGAAATTAACTTGGAAAGTAAACCCAATCTTATTTGTCACGTAGAGAAAGTGAAAGCTGCAACATCAGCGCATTCCATGGTTGACGTAATACCTTTTTTAGTGTATTCAATATTCCCTTTCAATCCAACGCTTCGATAACCACGCTTTTAAAAATTAACTCCATTTTTGCTCATTGACAACTTTCTTCCGCAAAAGTCACCGTTAAGATTAATTTTTTTGTACTATGAGTAAGGACCAGTAAAGTAGTCACGCGAGTCACACAATACGTGGTTTACGTTATCTTCAGCTATCTTTTGCTACGTGGTTTTTTCCCTACCAATGACGTAACCATTTCAAGTACGGGCACGCTCAATTGTTTACCTCAGCAGATATTTAATTTTCCTTTAAATCTCTGAACTCGCTTCGATTAAAGCAGCCAAAGAATTTTCTTCAATATCCTAAACCCACAAGAAATACTCGCAAAATTGCAAATAAATTAATGACCATCGCTTCTGGCGAAATAGCCTTGCAAAATAAACACGATCTTATGTCACGTAGCGAAAGTGAAAGCTGCAACATCAGCGCATTCCATGGCTGACGTAATACCTTTTTTTAGTGTATTCAATATTCCCTTTGAATCCAACGCTTCGATAAGACCAAAAGAAAAATATTTCATACACAATAAAGAAAACAATATCCGTAACATTTTCCGTACATTAATATTTCAACAGCTTTTGGCGAACAAGAAGTTGCTATAGCAACTTAAAACCGCGCTTATATTTTTGGCTAATTAAGGCGGGGGTACACCTGAAGCCCGTTTTTCCACCGCTAAACTTGGTTTAATGCGAATATCTCGTCTGCGTTTCAAGCAATCCAGAAACTCTATGCTCATTTCACAAAGCTATGATAAGCGGTGTTTTGTAAATTTTTTGGTGATTTTTGGGGATGTTTGGAAAGAGATAGTTTTTCTCAAAGGATTAGTAAAATTTGGAGAAATAAGAAATATTAAAGATTTAATGTGATTTTAAAATTAGAATTTGAAGTTAAAAATTAGTATATGGACACCCAAACAGTTCCCTGACAACCTGGGGTGCTCTTGCGTGGGGGTCAACTGTCTGTTGGTGTTTCAAAAATAATTTTCTTTCTTCTATCCCTTCCTTAAAACTCTTAAAATTTCACTCAAAATCGGGTGTACCCCCACCTTAACAGCTTTCTTTCTCAAAAGTCACGGTTAAATTTAATCCGTTTGTATTATGAGTAAAGGACTAGCAAAGTAGTCACGTTAGTCACACAATCCGAGGTTTACGTTGTGCCCGGCTATCTTTAGCTTGGGGGTTTTTCCCTTCTAATGACGTAGCCCCTGCACGTTCGGGCACGCTCAATTGTTTACTTAAGGTGGCTCGACTGGATTTTTTAGGGGCAACACCGCTCAAGTGTGAGAACTAACCAGACTGTCATTAACAATGCCATCGAAAAACGATCACCACAGCTGAATTAGGTAACGATGAAAATTTGTTATGACCAGTGTTATTTTGACATCGGAGTTGTCATAGCAACATAATGACCTCATCACGTTTATCAATTTCGTTCGTATTGCTCGACACCATGAGATTTTTTCGGAAATCGCTCAAGGGAGCATGTACCTCCTATACCTACCTCAATGTTGGCAAAGTTTGAACAAATTCTGTGCGAGCGTTATCGAAATTTTTGGGGATGAAGTTTCGAGGGTCATAAATACAGTAAATCAAAGATCTCTTCGAGATTCGACTATTTTGCATGGAGTATGTGTTGGGGAAATATTAGTATTGAAAGCGATTTGCGATGCATTAACCCCGGCGTATCTAATCGAACAGTTCGGTAATCGAACCCAATCGAACACCAATCGTTCGATTGCTGAACTCAATCGAACATAATCGAACTCACAATAAAATTTTGCCAATCGAACACAATCGAATGTTCAATTACCGAACGATCAGTAATCGAACTCAATCGAACGTTCGATTACCGTACCCTTGTTCGATAGGACAATATTCACATCGCATGATAGGCATGTGGTCTGTGGAAATTCAGTCTTAAGGTCAAATCATTGCTAGCTTTCCCCCTCCCTTTTCACCCGGCTTTCAGTAAAAATGTCGAAAACGTCAGGGTGCTACATCCAAGGAGACCCGGGAGGACACTGCACGTATCAAGATTTCGTGTAGTGTAAAAGGCTACCAAGAGTGTCGGTTCAGTGAAGATGTGGGAGAAGAGTTTCTCATCTATAAGAAGATTGGCTCCAATCTTTCTGTCTGTCTTTCTGTCTGTTTACAATCACATCGAAGATAATCATATAAGCCATTTCCTATCAACACTCACAGTACATCCGGGAGTACATGAGTATCAATCGTTGACACTGACTTTGTTCTGTTGTGTTTCAACAATTATATTCAGTATGAAGTTATTTTTCTTTATTCCCATTAAATATAGGCTGATAGTGACTAAACCCTACGCGTTTTACTAGTTTCCGGTGTCAAGAGATACCGTCCGAACAAAATTGCATCGGATTAGTTCGATTTTGTTCGATTGGTTCAATTGGTTCGAAAATCGAACTCACAGCAAAATAGATGTTCGATTTTGTTCGATTGCCGAACCCAATCGAACACCAATCGTTCGATTGAGTTCGATTGGATTTTTGTTCGATTTTGTTCGATTAGATACGCCAGGATGATCCCAAACCAAACTTGAAGACGGTGAAAAAAATTTCTTCACCTCCGCGCGTCATTTTAACAACTCGCAAAAACACGAACTCTTGCCACAAAATATAACACTAGTTCAAAACACTCTGGTGAAAGGTTGGTTTTCATTCTGTACAACTGTCACTGACATTTATTTAACCACCAGTGGTATTATCTTGGTACAGAAAAGCGGTAATTGGGGATAATAATTTGCGAATCATGGTGCCGTGAGATAGCGGAAAACTACTGAATTCCTTCCACAGAATTAACACTCAGATTGCTTTTTATGCTATCCATCACTATAACTAATAACAAAAAAATACTTGTTTGCATTTTCCGAAGTACTGTAGTAAATCTTTGCATGTAAAAGGTCGTAAACTGACACAATTAGGGACCTTACGAAACCACGACGGCGACTGCAACGAGAACGTCACCAAACAAAAGGCTTAATGAGCAGTACAATAGCTTAGCACGTGCGTCATCCATCTTGGTACATTTCTCCGTCGCCCTCTGCAAATCAACGACGTGAAATGGCAAAATTTTGCGTAGTCTGGAGAACGTGAAACACGACAACGAATTTTTCTTGTTTTAAGTTTGAATTTAATAATGCGCTTACATATTCAGCTAGAGATTAGTTCTGACAAAAATGACGCACTAAATAAATTAGGATAGTTGCGAAAGTGTTAACTCAAATATAAATTCATTTTTCAGTCGCCGTTGTCGTCAGCGTCGCCGTCGTGGCTTCGTAAGGTCCCTATTATTAAATAAACAACAACGCGATGGTAAGTCGGCCGCACGCTGCATATCAGATGTCACCATGCGCTTGTCAAATCAATACGCTTCAGAAGCCTAAAATTCCAAACGTAAACTGGGCAAATGAAAGAAACTTGAAGGAAGTTTTGTTTTAGATTAATTCTCATTTCAAGATGTAGCTACTAATGTATCAAAGCTTCAAAATTCTGCATATTTTGAAGCCGTGAGAGGGCATTATTCACGCTGAAGCGTAAGTTTAATTTTAGCCCGACGGCTTTTTGTAGTCAATTTTTCACTAAGTGGCTTTACCGATCCTTCTAAAAATTCCATTTAACTTCGAAGCAATATTGTACATTACCATTTTCCTGTCTGAAGTCTTGAGAAGCTGCATTAAGTCGTGATCAAGTCCGTGAATTGTGGTCAAAACAAAAGATTGCGTGACGAGCTAAAAATACTTCCTTTCAATGAAGACGACAAACAATAGACTTGTAACTATAGAAAATAGCATTCGCCAATATCCTCTGACAATGAAGATTCGCAGCAGCTTTTAAGCATGTAAAACTAAGCGATTCAATCGATGAATAGCACAGATCTTTGAAAAATACCTACCTGTAGTTTGCAAAAGGCCAGACAGGCTAAATGACGAGCGACACGTGAAAATAACACTTCGGGATCGAGAACTGCTGACGCATTCCTATCCAGTGACGTTTTTATCGCCCACAGCGAAAAGTATTCCCTTGACAAATTAAAACAGTCCCTTGAGAGTATACAAAAATGTGGGTCAGAGAGTGCTAACCCAATGATCCCAATTCTTACCATTTTCCTTGTAACCAAGCAAAATAGTCGAAAAAACATACTATTGAGATAATAGGGTAATATCTGAAGAACACGACGCGCTTTGCCGGGGGATGCAGTTTCATCTCATAGTAGTTTGATGCTATTTAAAATTGTGTATACAAAATTATGGGGATCGCCACGACCGATTGCGAAAAAAACGGATTTGATGAGCGTGCATTCAGGTGCTCTTGTTGCCACTTTTGTAAATAATTTGGTCTACACCTACAAATGTGATAATTATTTGGAAACCGCTCAATGAATTTTTTTAAAAACTTGTCAATCTCGAGGTTTGTCATCAGTTTATATGGCCTGCAAGTTTCAAGGTCATTGAAAACACATAAGGCAATAAAATCGGGGCTATAATGTACTACTTTTTTCTCCCAGATTTTGTGTTTACAAGTGAGTGTCCTCATTATTCACGGGCATTGTATTCAACTTTCATTTCAAGTCGTTGATTGTTGTAGTCCATTACAGGTTTATTTTCAGCCCATACGTGTAGCTCATTGAGAGGATAATTATTTTTGTTATTCACATCTACTGCCCTATATTGAATAGTTTGTATGTCAGCTTCTGTGTGCTGTGCACCCCTCAGTCTGTTTAAGAGCTCAATGAAAGGTTGATCATCCTTTTGCCTCATGATTTCAACCAGTTCTATCATCTTGAATTCGTACCATGGATGTGACAAGTTGTATATGTCATTAGCATATCTACAGAAAATAGGTTTTTGTTGAATGGGTGGAAGCTGATATAAATCACCCACAGCAATAATGCTTATACCAGCAAATATCTTTGAGCTCGAAGTTCCAAAAATTTCCTTTAGTCTTTGATGGATATGCAATAGTCTTTTATTTGAAACCATCGATACTTCGTCAATAATCAACAGCTTCAGTTCGCTTAAACTGAGCCTTAACAATGTTTTCTTTTGATCTGGTAACGGAGTAAATTAATTCCAGCATGTTTTGGAATAGCTAGAGCTGTATTAACTGTCGTGCCACTAATGTTAACAGCTGCAACACCTGTAGGTGCCATTAGCAGAACTGCTGGTAAAGACGGATTCACCGCACCGTGCTTAAACATATTCACTGCAGTATGATAGATTGTTCTGATTAAGTGGCTCTTTCCACCACCACCACCACCTGTAACAAAGATATGTATAGGCTCAACAGTTTCCTTAGTGAGGCAATTAACACTTTTAATCAAGTTTCTACACCAAGACAGCACTACATCGTACGTAAGGCGCTGTTTGACATTTAAAGATTTTACAGCATCACGTAATTCCTCATCTCTAATAGCAGATGGCTGGTTATAAGTAGCTATTCCTGCAAATCTTTGGCTTGTTTCAGGTGGCAGTGATACCAGTTCCTCAGGTAAATCGTCATCACATTCTTCGTCTATGCTATTCATTGTTTCTGTTGACAAGTCGTCGTTTTCTTGATCATTAATAGGATCATATGATTGAAGATCTCTTACTCGATTTTCCCTAACCATCTGTAATGCGATGTCAATAGCCTCGGCATTTGGTTCACACGCTCTCCTGTTTGCTTCTACTTTACTAAAAACTTCAGGCTCTTGGAATTTTGTTGAATAGGATTGATCATCCCCAAGAAGATCAGTTTCTTTTTGCCATGGAAAGTAGAGCATTAGTAAATGGTGGTAAAAATTTTTCAGGCTCTTTTGCCTTGCTGGGTGTGTGGAATCTTATTACAGCCTTAATCTTACGACGCTTCATTACTTCTTGTCCGTTATTGAGCTTAATTGTTGGCGGAAGAACTGATTCATAATTAGAGATATGGTTCGATTCCACTAAATCGTCAGAAAGAACATTAGGTTGAACATCGTTAAATTCATCAGGGTCTCTCTTATAGTCTTTATAGTAGTAAGCTGCAAATTCAGCTAAGCATAAATGGTCAACAATATTTGGCCGATCACTGTATCGCTCGATTATATTTGACATAAAAATGTCAGTACTGTCGTCATCTAAAGCTTCAATTTCCTCTTGAGATTTTGCCACTCGGCATCTTTCTTCCGGTAAACCAGTATTTACAAACACTGTGCAAGGAAAGGTCTTTCGTAGCCAAAGCTCAGGCATGCATCTGTAAACGCATTCTTGAGCGCTAACTTCTCTACACGACAAAAATGCTGTACCAACCTTTCTCAAGCTTTCCCTGATGTTCAGGTTATTGTCTTTAGCTTCTCTTGCTGCGTTCATTATTGCTTGAGAGCATTCCGTCTCGTCTTTTGAGAAATACGAGCACACGTACGTTATACATTTGTAGTGATTAAAAACAGGCTGCAGATCCACATTGGTTCTGAAACCTTTTATTCCTGCTTCGAAGTAGTTATTGATGAAGCAACTGTCGACTGCTCTTTTATGATGCAGCTCAAAATCGGAATCCGCAGAAATAGATAAAGTCCAATTATACTCGTCTTTGGAAACTTTGCACACAGCCAAAACATCTTCCGCACTTGTGCTTGAATCATAATCTGGTTTACTTGGATCTAACTTTTCGTTAATTTTCTCTTTGACACAACATAAGATCTCTATGGTGGCCGACAACTGCCATTCGAAAAAACGACATATTATTTTTTTTTACGATAAAAATATAATAAAAATCATCTGTGTTTTTGTTTTGAAACAAAAATAAAAACGTTTTTATTTTAAAATCAAAATAAAAGTAAAAGTAAAACAAAAGAAAAATCATTGTAAAAGTAAAATTAATATATTCATGGCCGAAAACTGCCATTGAAAATTTAAAAATTTTTTTTTTTCATGGCCGAAAACTGCCATTCAAAATTTAATTTTTTTTTTCATGGCCGATAACTGCCATAGCGCAAGGGACTGATACCCAGTTTGACGGTACAAAGATGGCGGCGTACTTTCGGAATGATGGTTGGAAAGAAGACGCCTTTCTTAAAGAAGAAATGTCCAGATACACAAAGCAGGGTCTTCAACGACAAGAAATTTTAGACTTTTTGAAAACGGACTTTGCCCAATATGCATGGAGCATTCGCACTGTCGACAGACGCCTCCGTTACTTCGACATATACTATCTGACAAAAATTTGTCAGTGGACGAAGTAAAAGAAGCTGTGAAGAAGGAGCTTGACGGGCTAGGGAAACTTCTAGGATACAGAGCAATGCATCACAAGGTCCGGCAAGACCATGACCTCAATGTTCCACGTGATTTAGTTCAGTTCATTCATTAGATGGACATGAGAAACTTATGGGATACCAAAATAGCACTTTTCTATTAGCGGTTTATGGCTGCATCGATACTGCTAGTAGAAAACTCTTATGGCTTCGCGTCTGGGTCACTAAAAGGTGAACCCTAAAGTCATCGGCCGTTGGTACTTGGAATATTTATACGAGACCAAAATTATTTCTTCCATGATAAGGTTAGACAAAGGCACGTGGAACATTGAGGTCATGCTCTTGCCGGACCTTGTGATGCATTGCTCTGTATCCTAGAAGTTTCCCTAGCCCGTCAAGCTCCTTCTTCACAGCTTCTTTTACTTCGTCCACTGACAAATTTTTGTCATGGTAGTATATGTCGAAGTAACGGAGGCGTCTGTCGACAGTGCGAATGCTCTATGCATATTGGGCAAAGTCCGTTTTCAAAAAGTCTAAAATTTCTTGTCGTTGAAGACCCTGCTTTGTGTATCTGGACATTTCTTCTTTAAGAAAGACGTCTTCTTTCCAACCATCATTCCGAAAGTACGCCGCCATCTTTGTACC
The DNA here is from genome assembly GCA_963693305.1 of Meandrina meandrites. Taxonomy (NCBI): domain Eukaryota; kingdom Metazoa; phylum Cnidaria; class Anthozoa; order Scleractinia; family Meandrinidae; genus Meandrina; species Meandrina meandrites. Next base: position 16,884,904 of record OY855906.1, read on the forward strand.
GTCAAACTGGGTATCAGTCCCTTGCGCTATGGCAGTTATCGGCCATGAAAAAAAGAATTAAATTTTGAATGGCAGTTTTCGGCCATGAAAAAAAAAAAATTTTAAATTTTGAATGGCAGTTTTCGGCCATGAAAAAAAAAATTAATTTTGAATGGCAGTTTTCGGCCATGAATATATTAATTTTACTTTTACAATGATTTTTCTTTTGTTTTACTTTTACTTTTATTTTGATTTTAAAATAAAAACGTTTTTATTTTTGTTTCAAAACAAAAACACAGATGATTTTTATTATATTTTTATCGTAAAAAAAAATATGTTGTTTTTTCGAATGGCAGTTGTCGGCCACCATAGATCTCGTTACGCCTTTTCAATATGACTGCTTTATGTTCATCAGAAATGTCTTCTCGCAGCGGTTTGGACACAATTGTTTGGTTGCTGAAAAACTGGCCGAAATTGAATCTGCATGCAATGTTCCTATACTTCTTACAACTTCGAGAATGTCTATGTTTTTGGAACATGTTTACTAACTCATAGAATTCAGAGGCACTTTCCATATTTGGTAGACTTCCTTGTACATGTTCATCAATGTACCTTATGTAAGCTTCCTCGTTACCATCTTTGAGCTCAGGACAGTCTGAAGTCCATATCAGCGAGTGCAAGTGTGGAGATAATCGCATTTGAAATTCGATCCTGAGGGCATAATAGACAATCTTTCCAATAGGATTTGCATTGCTTAGTAAAACATCCTTAAAAAATGTTTCTACTCTATATTGGAAGTGCTTTGTAACAATAACAGGATTGAGGTTCAGCAAAGAACATTTGTCATTATATGACAAATTGTCTATTTCCTCGTCCGTCATATTTTCTCCTTTGACACGAGACAATATGTGAAAAAGTTCACGCCATCGAAGATCAGCACATGACAAAGTCATAAACCACGTTGGGATTCCAAGTTGTTGTACCATTGCAATCACTTCAAACATAAACTTTTGCCAATACGGTGGACTACCTGGGATACCTCTGAGAAAAAGATACGCCTGGTCCTTAAAGATAAGATTCTTCACACTCTGTTCATTTGATCTAAATTGTAATGCTGTTATGGGCTGCCCATGTAGCTTTTTCAAAGCAATGTCAATGCTATCTGAAACTTTTTTTTGTTCTATGATAAATTGTTCGAAAAAAAGATATTCGGGATTCATAGCAAATCTCGCACTATGATGAAGTAAACGAGCATTAAAGTATCTGACCGGTGTTAATTTTTCTTTCCTGTCCATTTTATACCCAAATCTACCCTTAGGAAACAAAACTGGAAAAGCTAATTCCTCACAATGTCTGTCAGTCATCATTGACACGGGATGCTTATTTTCTCCAGGTGCAACACTGAATATTTCGTTTCCTGCAGATCTCGCCCTTCCCTCGTCATCGCATGTTATAGGGTAATCTGGGATAGTGGACTGTAAACACGTTTCACAAGTCGCTGCTCTGTGTTCATTAAGGGGGTCTTCCCTCTCATAATCCTCATCATTATTGGCACAAGTATTATCTAACTTTTCATTCTGAGAACAATTTCCCTTCTCTTTTCCAGCTTGTTCTTTTATTCCATCTTCGTTCCCACAATCGTCATCATTGCCCTCACAATCACCAGCTAAAAGTCCGTTCTGAGAACAGCTTCCAATGTCCGATTCAGTTTCTTGTTCTTGGACACAAAGACTCGATAGTTCATGATCAATGTTTTCAAGTTTTATGGATACTTTTTTATATAACTCATTATTCTGTTGAAGCCACTGCAGAGCATGCAACACTAACTCTGGACGCACTGCCTGAAAGTAAACATGACCTCTGAATTCCAATTTCTTTTTTAATTTTAGCATAATAATTCCAGAACTATCAGGTGGCCTTGGTAAAACTTGACACGTTTCTTCACAAGACACTGGCACGTTGCATATCGCTCCCCTGATTTTCCTTTGCTGGCCTTTCGGCATCACAACAATTTTCTGAAATACTATTCGTTGACAAATCAATATTTGTTCAAGTTTTTCTAAAATTGCAAGCTCGGGTGGCACATCATCAACTGCGAGATTGTTGTAGACTGCTTGACACGGAGTTTTGTTTTTCTTCTTGATTGTGATATGGCAAGTGTTTCAAATGTACATTTTTCCGTTAAATGTTTGGACACTTGTAAACAAACTCGAACTACAGTTGTATTTTTCCTTTTTAAATTCTAATACAGATTTTCTGTACAAAAGTCTGTTGCACACTACACAGATATAATAAGGACCTTCCCTTATACCTCGATTGAACTGTTCTATGTAATAGTCTAGTGAACGTGTAGAGGAATTTTCTTTCTCTTTTAATTCTTTTCGCTTAGTTACGATTTGATCTATTACGTCATTCTTCTTAGCAGAATCCATTTGTCTGTATTTCTCAGCATTTGCAACACTTAAAGCTCGCTTCTTGTCGGGTTTCATAGCGCTGTATTTTTCTGCGTTTGCAATACTTAACGCTTTTTTTTCACAAGGTTCCATGTTCGCATACTTGGCTCGTTTTTTCTCTGGTTCCATTGCAGCATAGTTTTCCCTTCTTTGCTTGGCAAGTTTCTGTTTCTGGTTTACTGACACGTGTCTCGGCCTTATAACATTCTGGCGGTCTTTTTCTGACAGCTCGCAATTGCATTTGATAAACTGTATTTCACAGCTTTTTGCCTTTAATACACCGATTGCAAATATGGCGACGATCGCTCCAAAGCGAGGCTATTCGGTAGCAACCATTGCTAAGGGCCGATCGCGTTTGTTTACAAACGAAAATTTTCCGTCTATTAGAGTTTCTTAAGGCCGATTCCCAGTGTTTTTCTCTTCTGAGTTGAGTTATTTGAAAAAAATTAGATCAAAGTAAGGCAATTCTTTACTTTCAAAGAGTTTACAGTTTGGAAATTACGCATTGAATCCTGTTTTGTCGCGCTAGTGGCAAACGCTCGATTTCGTTGAAACGGTTGCGTACAGAATACGTTCAGATATAAACACAAGCGTTATTTTTATATTCAATGCATTTGCGGCTCTAGTAAAGCTTTAAATCTTAAAACCGCGTTCTTCAATATCTAAAATTTGAGCTGGATAAGTGCCATTAAGTTTTTCCAACATTAAAACATGCCTGATAATTGTTGCGTGCCACTGTGTTGTAAGAGTGGATATCGAGTAGGGCCGGACGGAGAAAAGATCACATACCACAGCCTTCCAACGACAGATCCAGAAAGACTTAAGGTATTTTTTTTTCGATCTCTATTGATTTGATACACTTACTGTTACATAAATTGTGGTAATTTCGTTTTACTTGTCTTATTTCATAGACTTGGCTTGTAAAGATTAAACGAGATGTATCCACAACATTCCAGATCACGAAGCGAACTAAGATCTGCTCGTTGCATTTCAAGCCAAATGATTTTCGGAAAGGCTTAGCAGGTCGCCGAGCTTTAAAACATGATGCCGTTCCCTCGATTTTTCAATGGTCTGCACCATCTCCTAAGAGGAAATCGCCACGTAAGCGGTCACAACCTCCATCTTCATCGGCTGAAATGCCATCCTTCAGTGGCGCGAGTGAAGCAGATAGCGATACTTCCGCTCCTGATGAAATCGACAATTTACGCGCGTACATTGCGAAGTTAGAACAACAAGTCAATTCACTTGAGCTGGAAAATAAACAACTTTTGAAGAACGTCGACGAACTTCTCGAAAGCCAGTTTGGCATAGCACAATTTAAAGACTCGCAAACTTCATTAATGAGCTCAAAAGCAAAATACCCGAATACAAAAATAAACACAGCTATCTCGCTGACAAAGGCCTGTACTGGGACATGCTCAAAATGGAGATAAGAGGATTTTGCGTCCAATATTCAAAAAGGAAAAATAGAATAAAAAGAAATAAGGAACGCGACCTTCAAAAAGAAATTGACGACATGATGACCTTACTGCAATCAAATAGATCAAAAGAAAACATTGCGAAGCTTTACCAATTAAGAGCCCAACTCAACCAGATTGCTGAATACAAAACTGAAGGTGCAATGATTAGAAGCAGAATACGTTGGCATGAACAAGGGGAGAAAAACACCAAATACTTTTTAAATCTCGAAAAAAGGAGGTTCACAAAAACACATATAACTAGGCTTAAAACGGACGAAGAAAAGGAAACTACCTGTGAAAATGAGATTTTAGAAATGCAAAGAGCATTTTATGAAAATTTGTATGCAAAGGCCCCTTGCAATAGTGACACACATAATGCCTTCCTACAAGACCCTAACCTGGTTAAGTTAGAAGAGCACGACCTGCACGAGCTTGAACAGCTTTTATCTAAAAGCGAGTGTTTCAATGTCCTCAAACAGTGTGCTAAAAACAAATGCCCAGGCAGTGATGGCCTCTCGGTTGAGTTTTATTTGCACTTCTGGCATCTACTCGGCGAAGAAATGGTAGAAAGTTTTAATTACGCCCATAAATTAGGAAAACTAAACATCACTCAAAGACAAGGTATAATAAAGGTCATACCAAAAAAACGAAAGAACCGGCTGTATTTAGAAAATTGGAGACCATTAACGTTACTTAATGTTGATTATAAAATAGCAACAAAATCAATAGCTCACAGAATCGCTAAAGTCCTTCCCAAATTAATAAATGAAGACCAAACTGGCTATGTCAAGGGCCGCTACATAGGACAGAATATTAGACTCATCAATGACATCATGAAGATAACTGAGCTGGAAAACATTCCCGGCATGGCGATTTTTATTGACTTTAAAAAAGCCTTCGACACCGTTGACTGGAACTTCCTTTTTAAGACCTTGGAGGCTTTAAATTTCGGCCCTCAGTTACAACAGTGGATTCGAACCTTTTATGCTGACTGTTCAAGCTGTGTAACAAATAATGGTTACGCCTCCGCTTTCTTTAATCTACAAAGAGGTGTTCGCCAAGGGTGCCCACTTTCTGGCTCCCTGTTTGTGCTCTGCGCCGAAATTCTTGCTAACGCAATAAGGTCTAATGCAGGTATCCAAGGAATCAATATTTACGGAAAAGAATTCAAAATTTCACAATACGCAGACGATACCACTGTTTTTGTTTCCGATATTAGATCTGCCCAAAATTTATTCCAACTGCTCAATGCCTTTCAAAACTGCTCAGGTCTCGAAGTAAACAAAAGTAAAACAGAGGGCATGTGGCTGGGCGCCAACAAAAACAACTTGGAGGAACCTCTAGACATAACATGGCCAAAAGATCCCATACTTGCGCTCGGTATACACTTCTCCTACGATGAAGAGGCTGCCTTTCAAAAGAACTTCGAACAGAAATTGTCTTCAATGACTTCCCTACTTAACCTGTCGTACCCTAGAAACTTAACTCTACATGGCCGTATTGTCATCCTAAAAGCACTAGCCCTTTCCAAACTTATTTATAACACCGCTGTCCTCCCTGTTACATCTACTTTGATTCAAAATGTTAATAAAGTTATATCCCAATTCGTATGGCGCAAGAAAAACCCAAAGATAAAGCAAACCACAATGATTGGACCGAGAGCAAAAGGAGGTCTTGGAATGCCTGATTTTGATGCAATAAACAACGCTCTCAAAGCGACCTGGATCCGAAGACTTGATAACGGTTACCCTTCCGCGAGCTGGACGCATATCCCTGTTACCATGTTAGAAAAATGTGGTGGCAAATTTCTCCTTAAGTGCAATTTTGATCTCAAAAATCTCAATGTAAGAATTCCTCTCAAATTTTACGAGAAAGCCTTGTTGGCTTGGCAGTCAATCAATTTTTTTACTCCGTCCTCAGAAGAGGAAATACTTGATGAAATTCTTTGGAACAATAGATTCATCAGGATTGGTAAGTACTCAGTGTACTACAAAGAATGGCATGAAGCGGGTGTAGAAAAAATTAGAGATATCTTCAACGGCGACACATTTACACCTTACCGAGATTTCTGCTCTCACTTTGCCCTTAAAACTAACTTTCTAACCTATTACGGTTTATGCCAAGCAATTCCATCTAACTGGATTAAAACTTTGAAAGGCAAATTACAGCCGCATTCGAAGGAACCTACAAACATGGATAGAATTCCCCTTGAAAAGCTCTCTTGCAAACTTGCTACTAACTACCTTGTAGAAAAGAAGTTCGTTTCTGCCACCGCCGAAAAAAGACTGAAAAGAGCTAAATTAAACGACCAGCAAATTTATCAAACGTACATGATGCCTTTCAAGGCCACTAAAGATATTCAACTCTCGATGTTCCAGTTCAAGATTGTACACCATATTTTACCCACCAATGCTGCATTACATAAATTCGGTATTAAAGAGCACGACCGCTGTCATTTATGTGCTGAAAAGCAAACAATTACACATCTCTTCGTAACTTGCCCCAACGTCCAGCTGTTTTGGACAGAGTTTACTGATTGGTGGTACAGAAAAAACAATACTGTAATCAAGCTCTCTGAAGCACAAATACTTTACGGCATCACAGACACCGTGCCTCTGTGTCTCGGTTTAAACCTCTGTACAATAATTGCAAAATATTATATTTACACCGCTTCAAAAAATGAGGAAGATTTTTTTTTAGACGCTTTCTTGGCTATCCTTAAAAACAAAATAGAAATAGAAACTAGCAGAGCAAAGGTGCAAGTTAAACTGTAAATATAGCTATATATACTGTAAATTGTCGCTTTTTTGTCATTTTGTTTTTGTTTTGTTTTTTTGTTTGTTTTTGTTTGTTTTGTTTTTGTTTTTGCAGTTTTCACTAGTTCTAGTAACCGTAGTAAAAGTTTGTAGTAATTGTCCGCGATTAAAAAGTAGTGTAACGTAAGCGGTTTAAATAATACTGTTGTTTATTCAAGCATTGTAATTAGAGCAGGTTGTAATTAGCGTAAGTAGCTGTATTGTTGTAGTTTTATATGTAGTTTTTTTGTAATTAATAATGTAAGTATGCGTGCTGTAAAAAATAGATAATTAAAAAAAAAAAAAAAAAAAAAAAAAAAATTTAAAGACTCGGACTCAGATATCAATTTTTATACGGGATTTCCTAATTTCCAAACCCTTCTGGCTTGCTACAATTTTTTAAACCCAGGTGAGAATGGTTCAAACATTGTTTATGTTAACAGTGCCAAGGAGGACCTAGAGTGTTCATCATCAACGAATGCAGATGGCTTTTTGGGAAATAAACCGGGCCCACGTCGAAAACTTAGTACCCTGGACGAATTTTTCCTGGTGCTTGTGAGAATGAGACTTGGTTTATTTGAACTTGATTTAGCCCACAGATTCAGGATACATGTTTCGACAGTAAACAGGATTTGTATTTCCTGGATCAATTTTTCGTACTTAAAATTTGGTTTTCTAAACATCTGGCCAAACAGAGAGGCAATAGACAAAGCAATGCCCCAGTCATTCAGGGACAAATATCCTAAAACAAGGATCATTATTGATGGAACAGAGATTAAATGTCAGACCCCTTCTTCCCTCGTTTTACACAGTGAAATGTATTCTTCGTACAAGAGCCATACGACATTTAAAAGTCTGATTGGCATCGCACCCAGTGGCCACATAACATTCATTTCCCAACTGTATGCAGGAAGTATTTCAGATAGGGAGCTCACAGTAAGGTCAGGATTACTCAACTTGCCTTTTGATCAAGGTGATGTAGTGATGGCTGACAAGGGGTTTACCATTTCTGACCTGCTTGAACCTATTGGTGTTGGCCTGAATATCCCCCCATTTCTTGGTTCACGAAGTCAACAGACCCCTTCAGAAGTTATTGCCACTCAAGAAATAGCTTCAGAAAGAATTCATGTGGAAAGAGCTATAAACAAAGTGAAAAACTTCCACATTTTTAATCAAGTCATTCCATTGTCTTTAGCTGGTAGTCTAAATCAAATGTGGACTGTTTGTGCCATGCTTAGCAACATGCAAAATCCCATTATTACTTAGCTAACAATTTTAACATTAGTATATACCACACAAGTGAATGGTGCTTTTCGCATGCACTGTGAGGTGATTAACAAAGTACTATACACCTCTGAGCAACTTAGAGAAACAAACTGTCTTCGCATGTCACTGTGTTTACCGAAAGTGATGTTTTGGTCCACTAGTTATTCAACTTGTGTGCACTGATTATTCACCTCAGTGTCAGTGAATGTTCACTGTTCACGTCCACTTCAGTAAATAATTGTTAATTAACAAAACTATTTGGAGTAACAACAAAAAAAGGTAAAAAAAACTTGAACATAATTATGTTAATGTGTGATTTCAGAAAATATAAATACCCACTCCATTGATTTTAGGGAAGTCAGTTGGCAGGGTTAGGGGGAGGGGGAAAAGGCTCAAAAGCCAAATGTTTCAAAGTGACAATTCCAGAGAATTTTGAAGTGGGCAAGGGGTTTTACCCAAAAAGCCTTATATGGGGAGGTATCTATTTTCTGGAACAACACAATAAATAATTGGTGGCTTATTACAGTACATATTACAGTACATCTACTTAATTTCCACTGATACCACTTGATGATGTTGCCAACACATTAACTGTGCCAGCTGCGCTTGCAGAACATGCGTCAGCTGGCACTGGCAGTGCCTTGAAGAATTTAGCAAAGTGCTTAAAAAAGAACTGTTCTAATTTTAACAACATGGCAGCAAAAAACTCAGCATCAAAATAGATACGTTCGATGAACATCCCCTGAAAGGTGTAGGTGACAAAGTCACACCACTTTGCCCCTGTAATCCCCATCTGGCCTTGGACCTGACAGTAGTATTTGTGGTTTTCCTTTAAAACTGGGAAATCATCTTTCATTTCCAAATGAAATTGACCATCACCAGCACATGCTGTCTCGGGTGTGACATTTCTATGTTTGTAGGGACATTTAATTTCAAGGATCCCATATGGGTTGTCCTCTGTCACATCAATAACTTTTGCATCTGGTGAGCAGCCAAGGAATGGAAAAGCAGGGTTTACCACAAATCCCGATGAAAATGTTTTTACAGGATGCCCACTGTGCTTTAGATAGTTCTCATATTGCTCTAGGGCTTTACTTTCATACTCAATCCCATGTCTCAAGGGTTCAGGTAAATTTCTTGAGTTGCTAGAGGTATTTCCATCCCCAACAAGGCCCTTGAGAAAAGCATTACTGACAGATTTTCGACTTAAAATGTCTCCAAATGTCGAAGCTGTCAATCTGGGTCTCCTTTCACTCCACCATCGACTGTTATTGCGCTGTAGCTGCGTTTCAGATTCAAGTGAATTAGCATCCTGTTCACTGATTCGTAGAGAATCATAAAATTGCTGATGTTCTGAAGTGCATTGTGTGACAATAAACAGGGGAAGATATAAAGATACTGGCAATGAACGATAATTTGTGATAGGTACAGTGTTGCTGTTACATTGCTTGGACAAATCAACATTGCATGTAACTTTGAAATTTCCTTCAGTGGGTGCCATTTGATAGCTAAGATATCCTCCCAAGGGTCCAGGCCCAGCTCTAGTGGGTACACTTTTACCCCCAGTATTCATGTACAAACTAAGCCCAAAGTTCTTGTTGATGTTTTGCAAATGGGCTTTGAAACTTTCAGTCTCTATGTCACTTGGGGCTGCCTTAACTGCAGGATACAATGAACAGGCAATACCAGGTGAGGACTGTACAGAAGTGCTTCCCGACGCTGTTGTGCCTAGTTTCGGTTTTTTAAAGACCATATTCATCAATGGTTCTGATGAGATGCTCTTTCCCCTAGGCTTGTGCCACTGCTGGGGAAGGGAGGTGCACACCAAATCATCTGGGACTGATTTAGTTTTAGTCAAGTAATAATGCGAAACAAGATTCATTAGGCCTACCGCATGATTACAAAACCCAAGAGATCCAGCCACACAGGTGCATGATGATGCCAGGACATCAAAAGGTTGTTCAGTAGAAATTGCTAACTTGATTTTATGCGGGGATTCGCTTTTCCTAAGGCTTCTATAGCAACGGGCCCTGAAGTAGAAGGTTTTGCTTTCTTTGTGGTGCTTGACTAAAACATTATGGAGATACCCTTCAATGAAAAAATTGACGCCACGCTCAAACGGTTTCAAGACCATGTAGTCCGGGGAATGCTGAATATTTTTGCCAGAGTTTCTAATATACTTGACAATAGAATTGAACGTGAATGGGGGAAGGTCGTTCAGCATTTTGTCCATATCTTTTTCTTGGGGACAGAACCGAAATTTTTCTTCGTTCTCTCTAACAAGATCCGAATCACTCTTGCTGATTTGAACAGGGGAAACAGCTTTCGCTTGATCGCCATTATCGTCTTCCCGATCGCCTGTTGCCACTGCAGGGAAATTTTTTAAGACTTCTTTTACTCTACAAAAGGAAGTGAATAAAGGATGCTTAACTTAAACTAGTAATCAGACGGACAGAGACAATGAAACGAACGTAAAATAAATGAGTTGAAAATTTATTGATTATCAACAGACCTGTCTCAATAATGCTTACTTTGCGACTAGCTGTGCCTTCACTTTTAATCCTTTGAGGCTCACATTTCTGCTGCGAAGAAGCTCTTTAAGTTCGTTTACATGCAAGTTCTCCACTGGTCTCTCCATGCTTATTTAGGAAAGAAAAAATATACAGTAAAAGTAAATGAGGCATTTTAATAAACGTCGCCATTGTGTTTCACCGCGAGCTCAAATATGCATAACAATACAAATGCAAACGCTGCTTTTATAATAGCACTGACCTTTGCAACTCCTCTCAGATGTAACTTGGTAATATTTCTTCGAATATCTCTTTCAGAATGGGATTTTCTTTCCGTGTAAAGCTGTAAAAGATGTCTAAAACGTTCATAAATCGACTGGCCTTTGCAAAGAAAACGCAGAGCAAATCCGCCTTAGCAACGGTTACTACCGAAAAGCCTCGCTTTGGTGCGATCGTCGCCATATTTGCAATCGGTGTTAGTGTTCTGACAAGAAGTTTAATTGCACTAGCTACGTCTTGAACTATTTCGTAAACATAACCTTTCGAGTTGCTACTGTCAAGTCCAAATACTGCGTAATATGTTCTCCCTTTACTTCCTCTTTTAAAAATGCAGCAAGCATAAGAAGTTGACGTGGACATCAAAAAGCCAGTATTGCATTCCTGATTTTCTTTAATAACTTTTTTCATTTCTTCAGTGACAAATGACGATTCTTCGTCTATTTCTCTTTTGTATACTACATTAAAACGTGCTTTAACGTTAGCAACGTCTATTTCAAGAGAATTTGGAAGATCAATGACCATGCACTGTTGACTCAAAATACTGTTAGTGCATTGATTTTGAGGCCATTGATTTTAATGCCTCAATTTTTTAAGTCAAAATGTCACTCTTGCAACGAAATATTGCAAAGCTACGCTAAAATGAACAAACATTACGTTTTCGAATTCAAATTCGCATTTACAAAACTATGTGAAAATATATATACTACATTTAAACTTTTTCAATCTTGTGTTTCATCAAAGACGGGATCAATAAAAAGCATTCTTCGGGGGTATTTTTCCGCAAAAATTTGAACCACAGCATCATAGTAAACAGGCTTTTCGTAATCCCGGGGTATCCAATCGATGACAATATTAATTAATCGATTGATATTGATAATCGATGACCAATCGATGGCGAAGATTCGTGTGGATATCGATTGGTTGCAGATTTCGTCACGTTTCAAAAACTGAAAGCTGACGGAATAGGCAGATAAATATCACATCTCATTCTTTTAATTGCAAACAGATTTCATTTTAATATTTTCAACGTTGTTTGTAACAGGTTTAATAAAAAACGTTTCACATTACACAGAAATATTTGCATGTACAAGTGGCAAAGAGGGTCCACAAGCTCGGATTGTAGGTGGCCGAGCTGTCCACGATTGTTAACTACTTTAAACGCGTTTTCGCGTTCTCCCCTCTTTTTGTTAGCAGTAAACACTTCACCGACATTCACCTCAAAACGGCAAAGATGATAGCCTTTCTCAATGCATCTTATATTCAGTAGAGCCTCTTCCTGGACTTCTTTCGTGAAATGAAATGGAAAGGCAATGACAGGCAAGTGAGTAATTTGAGTACATGTTCAGCGGTGTTTGTTCTTTGCATTGAGAAGACTGGGTCGGAATTTGTTACCAATTTCGTCACCAGGGCTTCCTAAAATGGCGGATGATCGGACAGGTGGCGCGCGTGACGTCTGTTCGAGTTTAATGTGCCAATCGATACCAATCGATGAACGGTTTTTGTGTGGTTATCGATTGATCATCGATTGACCGATACCAATCGATACCAATTAACTAATTTTATCGATTGATATCGATTGATCGATTGGTTTTCTGATCATCGATTTTCATCGATTGGATACCCCGGGCGTAATGAATGTTCATATCAGTGCCAAGCCTGACAGTCTTTCCGTTGTCAAAGTGGTCCTTGAATATCCTTTAACATGCTTCAAAGTGCTGTTTGCTCTAGCCTGCGTAGCTGGCTGTATTGTTGGGTTAAAGCGCGCACAAGCAAGCTGCGAAGCCGCGAGAGGCTTGGGGAGGAGGATTTTTTTCAACTCCTCCTCCCCAAGCCTTTCGCGGCTGTGCCGCTCGTTGTCGCGGCTTCGCCGCTTGCTTGTGCATGCTTTAAAACCCAACAATACCGCCAGCTACGCAGGCTAGTTTGCTCGCGCGTTTTCGGCTGAGGTGACTGGTATATATAGTGCAAACAATTCGTAGCAGACAGTCAATGTTAGGGAGCAGCTAAGGTTTAACTTTTCTATTAACAAGTGTTTTGACGTTAGCGGTTTCAATTTTGGGGATTCGACCGAGTCCCCCACCCCCGAACCGCCCTAGATCCGCCCCAGAGTAGGGGGCCCAGGTAGCATGCACCCCGGGAAAGGTTTCAGTTTTTGAACCCCAGAAACGCTATTTTATGGCATTGTAATGCCATCATATAACTCACACTAAAAGGTAGCCCCCCTTAATTTAAATTTTAATCACTATTCACAGTTATATAATATCAGAAGTCCATAACTAGAAGTCTACATCTGGTATTGGGGCGCGTGCTATGTCTTTCGCGTGTAGGCTATTTTTAGAAACTGATGTCTCGCGAGAAAATGACGTAACCCACTATTTCGACACGATTGGAGTTCTAAGTTGCGGCCGAATATTTTGGAAAGTGGCAGGTGAAATAAATCAAATCACATCAAAACACTTGACAGGCCATTCTCTTTAATTCTCACATTTCAACAGAAGTAGTATCGTAGATAGTGATTTCAAACGTCTGTTCAGTGGCATTTGAAGGCGAGTGAAAAAGCAACCCGTCGCCGGGTTTCCGTAGACAAACTCACAAAACAAACAGGTCGACTTTTTATAATTTACGAGAGAATTTATGAACAGAAGATCCCCAAACTTTTAGTAGTTAAGTGTGTCTTTATTTTGTACAGCATATCCTCGTGTTAAAATACTGAACAACATACACAACACAATAGCTGCACACTGCGAAGTGCTCGAGAAGCACAACTTGAATTAAACTTTTGACGGATGTGAATGAAATCAACATTGTTCGATGAATTAAACTCGTATTTCTATTCATATTAAAACAAGTACATTACCTTAGTCAGTCTTTTGTTTTCATGCCGTCCGTATAATTCCAAAAACATGCGAAACTCGCCAAACTTGTCGTTTTCTCTGAATGTTGTTCTCAAACGAATCAAACTTCATTCTGTTCATTCCGCGCTCGATGTTGAGCGCTTCAGGGACCACGGTTTTGTTTTTCAAAATAGCAACGAACCTGTGCCAAAATGCACTTGCTCTCTTAATGCCTGTCTTCATCTTGAGAGTACCATTAATCTTTAGTGTCTTCGCATTTTGAATTTGACTCGGAATTAGTGTATCTTGCCCGCTGCCATTTCGTATTCTGACTCCAAAACACTGAGGTCCTCTCGCTTATTTGGATGCTCCGAATTTTTACAACTTCGATGCTATCGTCATCGATGAAAGATGGCCTGATGATTCTTGTCCGGACGATTTAATCTCACAAAACGGAAATTACGATGACCAACAAACAGAAATTTCGTAATGCCGTTCGCTCGAGTTCACTCGTCCTCTGCAGTTCTGCTTTTCTTCAAAAATTTGTTCAACCAATCAAAGGCGCGAATTAAAAAATACTTCAATGTGATTGGCCACTTGTTCGCGGCAAAGCTGTTCTAAAAATAGCCTACACGCGAGGAACGCGAGGTACACGCGAAAGACATATCTCAAAGCCTATTACCAGAGATGTAGACTTCTAGTTATGGACTTCTGATAATATGTAAATAATTAATTAGGGTCCGGTTTTTTATTGTGTTATACATATATATATTTTCTTTTTTACTCTATTTTATGTAAAACTAGGGAGGGCCATATTGTAAACTACTGGGCAACCAGTAAATTATGTTACCCTCGTTAAATAAAGTCATATTATTATTATTATAACATCCCACCAGCCTCCTCCCTTACCCATGAAGAATGAACAATCCCCAAAGTATCGGTGCACGCATCATAAAATAATGAAAACATATCAGATTCACCCAGATTCGACGCAGATCTACACCCCGGGTCTACACCTTTCTCCACTTCAAATTAAACATATTGCTTACATTTTCTCATGTCTGATCAGTCTCTACCGATTCTCTACCGAACGACCCATTTCTCGACCCATTCTGCTGTTCCGTTGCGAAACCACTCGTTACTTCAATCGTTTTTTGAACCGTAAACACTGACAAAAATCCGCTCACATGGGTTGAAGATCACTTTATATCAAAGGTCAAACATCTCACATAGAGACGAATCGACATTGTTGAAAGTTGAACAATCAAAAAAGAACAAAGGATGCACCAGTCAGTCAAAAATACACAGGAAAAAAAATTGGTATCTGATTGAATGCAGATCACCCTCGATCTCAGTAATTTGATTCATTGCAGATAGCTATGGTCAAAAAAAAAATAAAAAAATTACAATAACCACAAATAACCGCTTCCGTATCAGCGATATTCATTATTCCTTTACTGGAAATGACTTATTCATTATTCCAAGCTTTGACACCTTAAATATTCCTTATTCATTTTCCGTTTTAGCCCGTTATTCATTATTCATTATTCCCCTTCCACCCCCGAGAGTGGGGGCATCAGTCTACTCACCGACAAAAAAAAAACTCTGTGCAGAGCGAGAACCGCGCTCAGCCCAGGGCCGCGCGGTTAAAAAACGCAAGATGGTTATTCCAGCGCATAAATTTGTGTTGGCAATATTGGAAGTCCTGTATTTTTCGCCATGTTTTACGGTGATTTGGCGGAAAAGAAGGATTCTATTGATGTTGCTGACTGTGAATACGAGAGTCTGCTCGAATTGTTTCGTTTTCTCTACAGCGATGAGGTGAACTTCAACGCAGCATGATGGACTGTTCTCGAATTTTTGATGAGGAAAAGCTTATGCAGAAGTGTTGGAGTGTGGTTGATAAATATGCTGAACATGCAGTGAAATCGACTAGTTTCATTACAATTGAGAAGCCTGTATTGGAAGCATTGGTCGAGAGAGATACGTTAATGGTTAAAGAAGTCGAACTGTTCAAGGCCCATGAAGGCCATTGACAAATGGGCAACAAAGGAATGTGAAAGGCAAGAATTAGTGGCTAATGGAGCTACAAAAAGAAGAATTCTTGGAGAACGCATTGTTAAGGCAATACGCTTCCCCATAATGGAACAGAAGGAGTTTGTACCAGTCGTCCTTGACAGTGATATTTTAACATCAAAAGAGGTTTATGATGTTATGAAACATCACAGTTCAGTGTTAACATCTCCAGTAGGATTTCCAGAGACTATAAGAGTTGGCAATGCCCATCGCTGTTGCAGATTTAGCTCAGTGCAGAAGAGTGGATGGTTTTATGATTCTGATTTGCAAGATGGTTTAGTTTTCTCTGTTTCCAAATCCATAAAGTTGCACGGGATATGCTTGTTTGGGAGCCAAAATAACAAATATTCAGTCAAGGTGATAATTTCCACGTATCCAAGCATGTCCGCCAGAAACACTGCCAATCCTGTCCCAGAGCTTGTGTGTAAGACAGGAACATTTTCATCTGTTAGCATCGAGGACAATTCCCTGCACTATGATGGCTTCAATGTTTTGTTTGATCAGCCAGTTGTTATTTTGAAGGGTATTTCACACAGCGTGAGGTCAGCCATATCTGGACCACCCTCTTGGTGTGGAGAAAATGGTGCTTCATCCCTTGAATGCTCAGGTGTAACATTTAATTTTAAGGAAGCCTTGGAAGATAAAAATGGCACCAGTCCTAAACTGGGACAATTTTCACAGTTTTTGTTTACCGTGATTTCATTATACCACTTTGCTCACATTGGTCTTAGCAGTAAATGCTTGGACTAGCTAGATAGTATTGGACATTGAAAGAGGTGGCAAATCTGAAATGGTGTTTCAAAAATGTTGAGTCTTGAGATTTAAGCCAAGTCTTGGAATCTTGCAAAATTGGATCCAATTGGAGTCTCAGATAATAGCTTTAACTTACCCTATTTGTGTTTAGTTCCTTGTACTAGGTCAAAATCTCTTCTGTTTCCTCTGCCATTTGCAGCAGTCTCAGTGAAAGCTGCTCGGTTGTAGATTTACACATACCAGAAGCCGACATGTGAATTTTCATTCCAGGCAGAATGTCGAACCATTAGTTTATAAGTAACTAACCTTGCTAACAAGTAGACTATAAGCAGTCATATGTCTATATCTCTGAATGGTTGAATATATAAGTTAATAGTTTTAAGTACAAAACCAGTGTTTAGGTATGATTGTAATACTATATTTTTGGGACACTTCTTGTATTTTTGGATCAAGTGCCTCTCAGGATCGGATTTTACAAACAAATTCAAGTCTCTGGCTCAGATTATTAAGTAAGGGTCTTGGCGTCTTGGCAAGTCTCAACTTTTACCATTTGCCAGCGCTATTAAAGAAAGATGTTATAGATTTTTAGCTTGCTTTTTTAGGAGTTTGTGAATTCTTTGTAACTGTTTTTAGATTTCAGATAGTGAAACATTAATGTTGTGAATCCTTTTGGGAGCTGGCAGTAACAGACTGTCATGTTAGGCTAGTTTACAGCTATATTTCCATGCCAGTATTTTGACAAACAAGCTGACAATATATTTTTTTTATTTACCCCTTATTTAGTAGATGTTCTTTCTTACTACTTTCTTTTTAACATCATATTTCTAAAGTATTTGTCTTGTTATTTGTGAAGAAATGTCAAATAAAATGTAAAGATGGAGGAGTAGGATGTAATATGAATTCATTCATGTTATTTAATTTACATTTGCAGCTATCATCACCAGCTAGAGCAGGATATGACATGCAGTGGCTAAGTAACTGGATGGAGAAGAATCCTAGTCAACGGCCATTGATAAAACCCGGCACATGGAACATTCCATCCCAGAACATGAAAAACAACAAAAAATTAAGATACAATAAAATAAATAAATAAAAATAAAGCAAATGAAAAAATATATAATTGTGTGTATATTTAAATAACATGAAGTTACACAATGATAAACACGTGATGAAAATGGTGGCAAAGCACTTGAGCCTTCATTCAGTGTGGTCAACACCTCATTTATCTTACTGTCCCTCCATGCCTACTCCATACATCATCTTTTATGAATTTCTTTCAGATACATTGTAACTTTATTTTATACAAGTATATGAATATACACACCCTCATTTTTTTTGTTTTCATTTTTTCCTTTCTTTTTATTTTATTTATTTTTTTATCTTAATTTTTTTTGTGTGTTCCAGGATGTTCTGCGATGTTCCATGTTGTGGGTTTTATCGACAGCCATAGTCATTACCTAGTGGCACAGCAACCAAGCTTGAACTCGGAAACATTTGTCTTAGTGCCTCTCAGAATCTACTTCAGGGCAAAAAATTTTCGACTCATCTGCCAGTCCGAGATGAGTAGATCTCAGACAAGTGGGATTCCAAAAGCATTTGTCCAACAGGAAGAGTAGATTTTAGCAGGAGAAATTTCTCCATTGAGTGCTGAGGTGCCCAAGCATCTCTACACATGGTAAACTGATCTGTTCTCCGCAAATTTGTTGTTTTTTTAATCATAAACTTATATGTAACCGTTTTTGACACTGTTACATGTTGTAAATGTTGAAAACTGATATCCACATTCCATATTAGTTTGGAAAGTGAATAATGGCGATAACACTGCCTTGTTTGTGGCCTCTGGTGACAAAAAAGCAAGTGTGCAAACTGTATGACAAATACATCTTGTTGAGATCATGCAGGACCCTTGCTGTTTAATAAATTTATTAGCCAAATCTCTTGAGGGGGTGTTTTCTTGTACAGTATAGCTTTATCCTCTGAATTTTGAACATCAATTTATTCCTCTAAATCTTATTAAATTAAGGATATTAGGAGATTATGAAATTACATCATGGTTGCAGCTTTACTGGCACCTCGCCAGATACGTTGATGTTTCGGATCATAGAGTTTTTGAAAATTTCATTTAACAACTTGGTTGGAATAAAAGGTCTTAGCTAACAAAAGTGAAAATTCCAGTATATATAACTACAGCATAGAGTGGCTGCAGTTTTATGGATAAACCCAAGAAAACTAAAACTAGAATAACAAGTTGAGCAATCTCAATTTCCATGAACAACTTTACATAATTTTTAAGGTTGAGCTGTTCAAATATTAGTATTCCTCATCATGTGATCTTTATGGCCAAGATGTCTGCACAAAAATGCCAGTTTGTTGATATTGTGAATTTACTGCCAGTTCATAGCAGGTCCAGGAATACATCATACCAGTAATTATTATCCTGGCCTGACCAATCGATGAAACCAATAATCAATCATAACCGATATCAACCGATGTCAATTAATTGATTAATATTGGAAATCAACGACTTAAAATTTTGTGACTTTTAACATGATTGATTTTCACTGATTGTTTTGTTTGGTTCGATTCAATATGGGCCAGTTGTCACATCAATTCAGTGACTCTTAAATGCGATCAATACCTCATCTATTCATTTGCATCTCTTTCTTCAGCCCGCTCTTCAGACATCATGCGCTCGCAATCAGTCATTTCAGAATTGCATAAATCTATGTCCTGGTATCCTGGGGATGCCCAGGTATGCTGCAAGATATCGATGACAATCGATAGAAATTGATGGCAATCGATGTAATTAAGGAAATTTCATTTGTGACTATGGATTGGTCATTGATTGGACGATGCCAATTGATATCAATTAATATTGATTGATTGATTTCATTGATTGGTCAGGATGTGTTATTATTCAACAAATTCACACATCCATCATCCATACATAACAGATATCCTGCAATATACGTAGGTTGCCAAAATTCTTCTGAAATCTTGCAAAGTGCTTTACAACCACACTTTTTCTCACCACAAAATCCATTTCGTTGACAATTTGTTGAATAATGAAAAAATTATTCTGCTCAATCTTGCAGAATATCATGTCATTTTCCAACTCCGCCTATGGCCTCATTGACAAAGTATCAGACCATATTCCGCACAGTTTTGCAGGATAATTGTTAAATGTCTGCAAATCCATTTTACGGCCAGTTAAGATTTTACTAATACTTAATGCTAGTAATTGAACTACAGCATTCAGAAGAATGTAACTTATTTCAAGAACTTCTTAAGTCACAAAAACAATAAATTTATTGAACAGTACAGATGACAAGTTGGCCATGTCTTATTGATAGTTTTGAACACTAACCTTGTAAATTACTCAATGTTGACAAAAATATAATGTTGTAAATTTACATTTGTTTGAAAGAGTAAACATATAAACCAATCCTTTTTATAATTACATTCAGATAAATCAAATTACATCAAAAATAGTAATTGTTTTTTATTTACATCTTTTCTCGACAATCATAATATTGTAATATGCAAATCTGTTTTACAGTACCTGTATTTAATTTGATAAAACTGAAA
Organism: Meandrina meandrites; assembly: GCA_963693305.1. Classification (NCBI taxonomy): domain Eukaryota; kingdom Metazoa; phylum Cnidaria; class Anthozoa; order Scleractinia; family Meandrinidae; genus Meandrina; species Meandrina meandrites. The sequence goes on from OY855906.1 coordinate 16,904,897, forward strand.
ATAACATTTTCTTATTTTGATATGCTCTAGACAACCACAACACCTTTGTGGTTCATTCACAGCAGAAGTACATTTTGATCAATAGCTTAACTTTGGAAGCTTACAAAATAGTACCTTTAATTTAAGGTTGCTGGTAATGGTTTCCAGCACTTTCCAGCTCTTACACTTTGACTGGATAGTACAATAAATTTTTATCAGTTGATGCTACAATAATGGTATCAAATAAATGCCCAATGATTGCCGAGTACGTTTTGGTTACTTTCTTGACCTCACTGGTTTCCATAGCAACACTATAACCTGTTAAAAACACCCTTAATTTTAGCTTTAAGTGCTTATAACTCAAAAACGAGCTCGATGACCCCCGATTTTTATTATTGAACATTGATTAGCATGTTAAGATACAACTTTCTGCAAAGTTAAAAAAATTTCTACGAAGCAGTTTCAGAGCCACCTTAAATTTTTAAAAATTTAAGGTGGCTCTGAAACCGCTTCGTAGAAATTTTTTTAACTTTACAAAAAGTTGTATCTTTACATGCTAATTATAACTCAACAATAAAAAATGGGGGTCACCGAGCTCGTTTTTGAGTTATAAGCACTTAAAGCTAAAATTAAGGATGTTTTTAACAGGTTATCCTGTTACTATGGTAACCAGTGACGTCAAGAAAATGACCAGAACATATTCACCAAACATTGGGCATTTATTTGATACCATTATTGTAGCATCAACTGATAAAGATTTATAGTACAGACCCGTCAAAAGTGTAAGAGCTGAAAAATGCTTGAAAATGCTGGAAACCGATACCAGCCACCTTAAACCTAGTTTTTTTTTGTTTTGTTTTTATTTGGGGGGGGAAGTTGTACATGTAACTTGAAGAAATACCAGAAATGTACCATAACCTAAACAATAAATTGGTAATTGTGAAGAACAGCTCCCCTTAACCAACTGTTGGTCTGTTGGCGGACTGTTGTTCGTTTGTTAGTCGATATTGGCTAAGTGCAGGCTACCTGGCTATTCTCTGTATATTTCTACAGCAAAATTTCTGTTTTGGGAAACTGTCGGTAATGTGTCAGTAACCTGTCGGCTGACAGTCAGTTAAGGGGAGCTGTTTTTCACAATTACCAAACTAATAATCACATAACAATCACATTAGCTGAATTGGATTCCATTTCCTTCACAAAGGGGTACTCAGGGTAAAATTGATGGCAAAGTGCAGGGAGCTTTTATCTTTGGGGAAGGGTGGTAAACTATTTTCATTTTTTATTCTGGGAGGGGGAGGTGGTTTGAGTTGTATGTTTTGACTAAGTTTAACAGATATTTGGTCTGACGTACTTTTTGGGGGGAGAGGATACGTTTTAAATCATGGTCCCTTTTCCTTGAGTGCCACCCCTGTGAAAGCTTAACTGGCCTCCATTTAGCTGAATCCCCTCCCCCCCCCCCCCCCCGCAAACCCCCCAAGAAAACATTTTTTCCTTTGGGAGGGGGGAGGGTTCAGCTACTTGTAGGTAATAGCTTTAACTTATAAAGGAACTACTCACTGGTAGGTAGACTGTACTTATTCTAAGCTGAATACAAAGTGAGGGAACTGTCCTTCTTGAATGTTCGAATTCTTCTTGTGGTTTTTGAAGGTAAATTTCACACCAGGACACTGAATGGGATTAATGCCACTCTTCCCGTGCCAAATGATTGGACCCGACATGGCAGCTTTCACATGATACAAAACACCTTTCTTTAGAAGCAGTGGGTTGTCAAATATTATGTCAAAGCCATAAAAATTACCTGATTGATCCTTCAATTCCATGAGCACAGATGAATATTTTCCTGTTTTGGTAGCCAGTACTGAGCCATTAGTGGAATCCCTTACTGTTACCGTCACTTGGTATTTCCGACTTTGACTTCCAAACATACCAACTCCGTGCAAGACAATGTCCCTGTCGACCGCAAAGAATAGGCAGTCTCGCTGGTAGCAGCGATATGGAAGGTTCCCAGCTTCCAGCACTACAGAGGTGAATCGACAACACTGCTGACGGAGACCACTCCTTTTAGCTTCTACAAATTCCACTGGCGCAGTTAAAACTGAGTTGTAATACTCCACCATACTAAAAGCTTCTTGTGGTGTTAATATTTTACGATCAAGGACAGCTTTGTTAAAGTCATCCCGTGTCATGACTGGAAAACGTATTGCTTTGACAATCTTGTCTCCAAGGACTGACCGTTTTGCTGTTCCATCAGCTGCCATACCCAATCGCTGGCATTCCTTTGTTGCCCAGCCATCCACTGCTCTAAACAAGTCCACTTCTTTGATGTTTAACGAATTCCTCTCGACTAGTTCCTCCAGCAAAGATCTCCCAATTGCTTCGAATCCATCCGTTGTCATAGCTTCTTCTGCATGTTTGTCGATCACCTTCCAGCACTGCTTCACAAGCCTTCTCTCTCCATAGTTTTGGGCGTGAGTCATCACGCAAAACACATTAGTAACATTCAACACTTTTTCCAGATATTCAGTGCATCTATCGACAAGCGAGGGTAAGATGTATTTCTTGGCCAAATACAACACCTGCATGACGTTTTCTTCATTTAACCTCACTTCATCGCAATACATGAAGCGAAACAGTTCTAGCAGACTTTCGTACTCACAGTCAGGTAGCACGATAGAGTTTGTCTTCTCCGCAAGGTCGCCATAGAACATGGCAAAAAATACAGGGCTGCTAATCGCCAGCACGAATTTATGAGCTGGAATCGCCTTCTTGCACCTCTTGTTTTCATTCTCGTTCAATTGCACTGGAACGACAAAGCTTACATCGCTAAGCAGCTCATTGTTAAACATAAACTTGCTTCTTGCTCGAATGGTTGGCCTCGTTGTCTGCCACTTTTCTTTCTGAGAGGACATTTTGAAGAAAGAATTGCACTGAGACTCGAAAAATAAAATGTAACATGAACTACAGTTTGCAAAATGGCGGGAAATACACGTAAACGCACCAAAAACAGAAATTCACCAGGCGTTCCGTGTCAGAGAGAGACTGTAAACTAGTGCTTTGATTATTTAGCGCCCGGTCCTACTCATACACTTCCTTTTTCCGTGCCAACTCATTCAACATGGCGGTCGGCAAGAAACTCACAAAAGAAGACGAAATTTTGCTGCAAAACTTCAGTAGAACCGTCTCTACGAAATCATCAGCATTATTCTATGCCAACGCGTTCTTTGTCTCAGCCATTCCCCTATGTAAGAAAGTCGCTTTACTGTTTATTTTACTGTTGTAAATTTTTGCATGTGCTCTTTGTTTGATTCCAAAAGTGTGTTTAAAAGATTTTAAAGGCGATGTAAACCTGATTTCAGGGCTGTTTTGGAGGATTCACCAAATGGATCCTTACTCTTCTGGCATCATGTTTGTTGTGATGACTCTAATCAGTACGTGGTTAGTGGCTTTTGCCTACAAGAACGTGAAATTCCAGTTGAAACATAAGTAAGTACGCTGCAATTCAATACCAAATTAAACAGTTGAACTACGTTTCCTAATTTTATTGGTCCGCTCTGAATGTAGCCATAATGTTGTTATAATAAAGGAAAAGAGTAGCTGAGTAGTTTCAAACTTCAATATACAGTGCGGAATGTTTATATTTTCAAGTCATTTATTTATTCATCAATTCAATATTTTTGTTGTGAACTAGAAATACCTGTATGTATTTGAACCTCACTGACTTAGTGGTCTTCGACAAATAATTTGATTTTTTTAGACCACTGAGTCAGAGATCTGTAAATAATCTTTAAAATATAAATCTCCAAAGTCTTTGCTCAGTGCATTTGTTTATCAATTATAAGAGCAAATAAATAACAATCAACATGTAGATACAGCAACAAACAGCATATACTATGCAGTCGACTCTCGATAACTCGAACCCTCAAGGGAAATTGAAAAAGGTTTGAGTTATTGGAAGTTGAGAACAAATGACCAGAAAAAAGGGAAAAACGGTGTTTACTGTTTTTCTGTTCATACAATGTACAGTTTAAACAAATTACTTTAGAGTAAAGAGAGGCCGAGTGAAAATGAAAGAACACATTTCTAAATTACTGTTTGAATCATAATTAACTTAACAGGAGAAGTTTGGGTACAGTGTGCTGCGAACTTTGCAGGTTTCAAAGAGAACAACCTCTGGCTACTACTCCAGAGTTCATGTGATTTACTTTCAATACGCCCTGACACTTCTCAACTTATCTTTTACTATAGATTATCCTTGAAAGTTTTCTAAGGTTCGATTTGAAAGAATCGGTATCCAGTCCACCAACAAACTAAACGTCTGTAGCACATCAATGGCGTGCACAATTTCGAGCACAGTTCGTGTTTTGAGGGGCATTCGGGGGTGGCTCTGACTCGTCTAGGTGTTTATTTCAAAATAAATTCAGTGTTTTTGACTACAGTACACCGTTTGCTTTGACTTATCACGTATTGACAGACATGGTTTGAGTTATCGAGGGTAAAATTGTATAGAAAATGACCTGAAGGGAAACGAAAATTGCTTCGAGTTAGTGGGAGATTCGAGTTATCGAGGGTTCAAGTTACTGAGGGTAAAATTACAGTAAATATATGACGGAAATCCAGGGGAAATCGATTTTGGTTTGAGATACCACGAGGTTCGAGTTAGCGAGGGTTCGAGTTATCGGGGTCGACTGTACATGTTTCTTTTTTTATTCTTCATTTTAGTGATATGGTTAATGATGAAATTATAACTTTTCTGTGATTTTCCTTGCTGAAATTATGTTTTGTTTGGAAGTCAAACAAAATTCAACAATAACAGTGGTTATCGTTCAATGCAATTTTTCTTCTTTTTCATTGGCCAAGAGCCCACCACATGATCAGCAAATAACTGTTTGCAATAATGATCTGCTCATGCACAGTTGTGTACACTTCTGAAAGTTTGAAAACTGAAATTTGATTGCAGTTTTTTCAATATTATACTAACTGAATTTGAGTGATTTCATTTGTGTTTGCTTTCAGTTATGTTTGATTTCATTCACTTAAATAATACAAGATCTACTCCACAACACAATAATTTAAATATCAAACAAACAAGTTGCAATTTTTATTTGGAAGCCTGAAATGATTGCTAGTGTAAGATGGCTCAACTTGCATACATACATGTTTATTTCAGGATTGCCCAGCGCCGAGATGCTTCTGTTACCAAAGAAGTTAGCATGGAGCTGGATTCTAACAAGAAACTGACCCGCCAAGAAAAGGATGAAAGGTTGGACTTTTATCACTCTAAAACTTTGTTTTTAAAGTGGAACTCCAATGTTTTGAAAGTCCACAGGAAATGAAAATTGAAAATTTTGGGTTAAGTTACAGTGTTCTTCTGAGTGAAGGGTAACTGCTTTTGGTTCAAGCTATTGGGAGGTTAAAAAAATAGAGGGGTCCAGAAATCAAAATTCCACTGTACATAAAAAAAATACAGATTGGATATTGTCAGAAACCCATAAGGGTTGAAACGTGTAACTCCCTATGATTCGCATTGTACAAAGCGTTTGAACATTCGTTTTCATTAAGTACCATATTTGGAAAATCACGAGAAAAAATTTAACCAATCAAAATTGCAATATCTGGATTAAATTCACAGCGCACGCTAGCTCGCGCTGAATGGCGTAATCTTGTTTTTGAACAATTTGGGTTGAATGAAGTTAAATTTGGTTAAATTCTTCTGTTTCGTCGTCATTCAGTAGTCTAGAGAACTTCACTTGATACTCTAATGAATTTCTTTAGTTTCTGTGAGTAATTTATGGCGTTTTGGTTGGAATTCAAGTGACTTATCGCAAAACCGAAAATTTTGTTGCGTGTGTCGATACGTGTGTAAATCATTCGCGTACAAACTCTTTGTGTTGCCAAATATGGTACTTGGCAAACTGAATATTCGAACGCTGTGAACGCGCGTTACATGTTTCAACTCCTTATGAGTTTCTGATATTGTGTGGTACTTTGATTGGCTAAATAGAATTGTTTTTATGATGTACAGCAGAAAACAAAGTTTGATTCTTTTGCCCTTGTAGAGATGATGTTGGGATCATTATCAGGCTTATATAGAATCAATCAATCAATAACTTTATTAATGTGTCGATACAGTCTAGCCGAGGATAAAAACCCTCTACTAATAGGGGACACATAAAATGAATAAAATAAATTATAAAAGTTAAAAACCTAAATTTGATATTTATAATAAAAAGAGACTAAAATTTAACTACCGGTACATTATTTACAATGATTCTAACAATTCTAAAATAAGTTATTCGTAAGTAGATCATGTGCTACATAAAACACAGCTCTCGCATTCATGTTCAATTTTCTGTGAAAGGTTAATTAACGTGATCTGTCTTTTGAAAGATTGTAGAGATGGTAAGTTTTTTAAGTTAGTTGAGAGTCGATTCCACAGCATAGGTCCAATATATCTTAACGAGTGTTTTCCATAGGTGACAGTATTAAATCTGGGAATGTGGAAATCTGCGCCTCTAAGGTTGTAAGTGGAACTTTTCAATGAGAACAAATTTTTGACGTTTGGAGGGCACAAATCATGCTTCACTTTGAACATCAAACAAGCTATATCCTGTAGCCTTCTTTCGTACAGAGATTTTAAATTAGCTTTCTTTAGCAGTACCTTATATTTAGATTTGGTATCTCTGAATACTGCACGCAAACCCCTCTCCTGGGTGCGTTCGAGTTTTCTCTTGTCACTTGCTCGGCAGAAATGCCAGTTAAGATGGCAATAGGTGAGATACGGAAGAATTGCAGCCTTAAAAAGGTGTAGTTTCGCAACAGTGGGTACTAAGTTCTTGAGTCTCATTAATACACCTATCCTCTGGTTCGCTTTCTTGCTCGTGATATTTATGTGCTCACTGAAATTAAGCTTGTTGTCAATAGTTACACCTAATAACTTAATACTGTCAGAAGCCAAAAGCATTGTATTATACTGCCATATTTTGTATAAAACACTCTGGTTATTTGAGTACACTACATAAAATACCGACAATGTGGAACTCAAGTTAATTCAGTTTGCCCTTCTTTATTTTATTGTGTTTTGGCTTAATATCCATTGTGTTGATACAGTCAACTCTTGTTATGGCAGACAATGCTTGGGAAATCATTTAGTGCCCATAATAACGAGAGTCCAAAATAACAGAGTGAGAGGGAAAAAGTGCCATTAACATACTTTAAACACTGTTAGACTATCACAGGCTTATAAACAGTGGTGAAACTGCCAAGTAGTCATTGGGAATTGAGGATGAGGGTTTGATTTCTCATGAAGAGTCTGGAAGGAAAAGGCACAAGCTGAAGTGTAAAGGCAAAGTCTATTACATGGCTACTGAAGAGATTGATGCAAAAATAAATATTTGAGAAGTCTTTTGAAGTCTGTTTTGACAAATAATGAGCAACAGACTGCAATTTTATCTGAGAAGTTCATGGTGTCTGCTTTATAGAAAGTGAAAACAATAAATAAAATTGTTATTTCGGTACCACAGAAGTGTCTGTAATTCCATAATAGTGTGAGTCTGTAATAGCAAGAGTCATTTCGAGTCAAACCTCTATAGCTTTTACTGGGGATCTGGATTTTGTTCGTAATTACAGCAATTGTCTGTAATAGCAGGATGTCCACAAAGCAAGGGTTGACTGTAAAAGGTTCTAATGGTTCTATAATCAGTCAGTGTGATTTGGATGCCAGTTTTTATGAAATAAGTTGGTGTAATTAAATATGATAATGTTGTGATTATGTTATGCTGTGATTTCTTTTTTGCAGAATCCTTTGGAAAAAGAACAAGGTTGCTGAAACTGAAGCCATCACTTTCTCCATATTTTACAACAATGCCCTGTACCTGTTTTTGATCCTGATAGCGTCATTTTATGTTCTGCGAACATTCAATCCAGCTGCGTATCCTTTACAGTATTTTTTTCCTCTTATATTGGAATGATGCGAGTGTGGTGTTATAATGCTAAGAGTACTAGACTCTGGTTTCAAGCATGCCTGTGACCATTGTGTTGTGTTCGTGGGCAAGACACTTTATTCTCACAGCACCTCTCTCCACCCAGGTGTATTAATGGGTACCAGCGAATCGTCAGGACAACCTGAGAAAATGCTAGGGTGTCTCTTTAGATGGACTAGCATCAGTATCCAGTCAGATCGCTCCATGGTTAGATCGCTCTTAGTTACATTGCTCCCAACCAATGTCAGATTGCTCCCAACCAAAAGTCTCTCTCTCCAAACTGAAGTGACTTTGCCCCATGTTCAGAAAAGTCATTACAGATCAATCATCCATGGGAGCCTCACTAGTCCTAGAGGCTTTATGCAACAGAAACCAGAACTAAGCACTGGTGCTCGCAAGCTACCAACCCATTTCAGTTATACATAGCGTGAATTATTTTAATTTCTTTTTTTGCCCATTAGTCAATAAGCCAAGTTCTAAATTACACTAATGTTTCTTTCCACCTTGTTTTCATGGCAACTCCTTGACCATATTATAGAAACTACCTGCTTTCCACATCCCTGGCTGGAGGTGTTCTAGCTTTGCTGTCCACTGGGTCATCCTCTTGAGAAGTGAAGGAAGCAAAATGGCTCAGATGTCTTCCATTTATTGATTTTAATAAATGACATTGTTAAAAGATTTACTGCTTGTTCCTTTTTTTGTTATTAACCGTTTTGTCATTGATCTTTTGATATCAATTTCAAAATGTTTTACGAACCTTACTGATTGCAATGTATTTCTCTAAAATGCGAGTTCTGACAATTTGTTGAAACATCAAGACATCCCTCATTATTGATGGTTTCTAAAAAATGTTTGCATTGTTCTGGTTGACAATATATTTCAATGAGAAATTTGTGAGATGAGAGGAGAAATTTATTATGTTGATCACTCAAGCTTGAAAAAATTTCACTCATCTTATTAACCATTAAATAAATGCAGTTTGCTAATTAAAAATAGATGCCTTGCCCTTGTTTTCTATGAGCGAATAGTCTACAAGTTGCAGCAGAGTTGGCCATTGCTCTGTAAAATGAGGGCGTTGTCTAGTTGTTTTGGTAGACCCCAAAGAATAATAGGCCAAAACCCACAATTTTATGTACTTTTTAGCTAAAAAATCAAGAATAGTTTTCCCTTTCAAGAGCAGCATGTGTGTGTGATTGTGGGAGAACCAATCAAATTTGTGGATCTCCAATAAAACTTGCTGAGTGCCTACTGACTTTCATAACCAATGCCTAAGCATGGTGGAACCAATGCCATTGGTATACACAAACAAACAAACAAACAAACAAACAAACACTTTTTTACAACTTCCCATAACCAGACACCTCTCCTAACCTATTTTGATCTCAATGGTGTCAGCTCATGGGAGGTTTGACTCTAACCACTCTGTGTGATTACAAGTTATGCAACAAGCCAATCAGAACTTCAAATTTGGGTCACTGGCATGCAATGCAGCACAGTGTTTCTTCAGTTGCAGAGTCTCTTATAAGAAGGAAGTAGTATAATTTTTGGTAGCTGGTATTCAGTTGCCATGATGGTCAACAAGTGGTTTGATTTTTTTGCCAAATCAGCAATGAAAAAAGCTTGCCTTTTTGAAATTAAAAATTTGTGTGGTAAATGTATCACGAAGTTCGGCATCCAGGATTCACATGAACATAGTAGTACTCAATACAGACAAATATGGATAAATTTCAGAGAAGGGGGTCTATAAGTTCATAGGAGGTGATAACAAAAGAAAGCTACAAATTACACAGCCAAAATGTTCCCTCAATGTGTTGGTGGGGACCATATTGAATCCAGTGGTGATGCAGCCTTCCAGTCTAAGCTCCAAAATTTAGTTTATTCCAAACCTGCGCAGTTGTTAGTAGTAATTTAATAGTCTGACCATAGCAACAGCCTAATTAACTGTATTTTTTCAGACAAAACCCCTTGTAAAAAACAACAGTAACCAATCTGTGCAGTTTCCCCAAATTAGCTGAGGCACTGCACTATTAAAAAGAAAAAGTTGAAAAGTCTATCTCCATGTGTATGAAGTTTTGATGATAGAAGGGGGTACATGTCTTTTAGGCTTTTGACTTTTTTGCCAATAATTTAGGGAAATATTTTAAAACGTGGAAAACATAAGTGAGGTCAAGAAAAGAAGGAATCATGAGGAATAATGCAATGTTTTTTTCTTCCCAACTTAAAAGCAGCAAAAACATCAAATTTATTTAGAGGTGCATAAATTATGCATCTTTTATTTATTTCAGCTTGGGGGGAAAGCTAAAGGGAGTGGTATTTACTGCAAAGCAGGATTCTGTCAATCACATAAGCATTCAGCCAATCACAGAGAAGTAGGATATTATGGGCTATCTATTATTTCAGCATTTGGCCAACTCCTAGAATTGATGGTTGAGGAGAATTGATGATTTGATCAACTTTTTCCCAGGATTGAATGTTTCTTTTTTTCTTTTTCTCATGTGTTAAGTAAAAGACATAATACGTTATTATCATAATTCGTACTTCCTACCAAAGTTTTGTACTGGCGTTTTTACACTTTTCAAATTCTCATGTGAAAAAGCATGATTTTTCGGGCAAAGAGTAATTCAAGATCTCAGTGAAAAGGAAAACTCTTTTGTCACGTGAGGATTGGTGAAGAGAAAACAGCTATGACCAAGTCATCCCAAATAAATTTCTTCCTAAAACATGTATTATATCTTAACGTTTAAAAACAAAATCATTCTTACTATTAATTGCTTATTTTACTAACACAAAACCTCAGATTTTGTTTAAAAACGCGCGGAAAAATGATCTGTACACAACGCACTTTTGATCGAGTTTTCATTTTCTCCCTAGTTGACTCACGTTCCTGCCGCCGACAAAGGCAGCTGCGCAAGTCGCGGACGCCATCTTTCCGAAACCGAGAATTTTTCCATTTTTTCGCTCCTTAATTTATTTCCTATTTCACTGGCTTACTTAGCTGTATTCTCTGTCCAGATGTGACGACCAAAAATGTCCTCGACTAACAGTAGAAAGAAAGAATTACAATCGTCCGCTGAAGGCTCAAACGGTATGTAGCGTAATTTCCGTGATTTCCATGTGTCTTCAATATGATAGATAACCCATTTCGTGTGAATTTGTCATTTGTTCTGTTTGTTTCTCCGGCTGGATTTCAAAGCGTTTAGATGAACAGGAACATCGTTTACTGCTTTTATTTTTGTGTGAAATGCTTTGAATGTGAGCGAGAAAATGCCATGTTTTTCCAACGTAATGTTTGTGTTTTGAGAATTGGCGCGTTCATCTCCTTTGACGTGTAGAGTGCATGACACATGCTTTGTTGCAGGATGGCCTCTTTATACCTCTTCGTTCATTACAATGGCAGTAATTTATCAACAAGATCGATTTTCATAAAATACAAGGATTTTAACCATGTTTTTTCCTTGCGGACAAATTTTCTTCCCCTTTTACGTCGTAAATTTAAAAGTTCGCGCTATCCGTAAATGCGGAGTCCTCGCCGAGCTTTGAAACCGTGTGGGATATGGGAAAGAATCGCAAAACTCACCGCGCAAAAAGTTGGATTTCCACTCAATGATTCGTAAATTTATTGTGTCCTTTAGAGGTAAACAAGCGCAAATTGTCAGAGTGAGGAATATGTGAAGTTTTGTAGTAAATTTTTACAGGCTTTACGTGGTTTTTACTCCACTAAACCTTTTGTCGGCTTCCCCCGTTCTCTTTCCGTCCGATCCGGACGTAAATTCACATTGGTTTAATAGAATGCCATGTGGTTGTTGTTGTGGAAAGTGATTACTTTATGGTTATATACTATCAGTATGCAGAGAAGGTTTATAAAGTGACAGGATGGCTACCTTCAAGCTATTTTTTGTGGTCATACATTGATACTGAAGACCATGCATGCAAAACGTAGATGACAGTCCATTTTAGCAATGTTTGTTCACTTGAAAAAAGACCTTTTTATACTATTCAATTTAAGGGCCATTCCATTTTATATCCGCACCCCCTGCCCTTGCCCCCATTGACAAGGTAAGTCAAGATTTTTCTCCCTAAGAAAGGAAGATCAAAGTACCAACATGATGGACCCCCATCAGAAATAACCAGATTTTTCGTAACCCCCTCTGAAAAAAGGCAACTTTATCCCAACCCTTCAGAAATATTTGGAGGATCAAAGAATGTTGACTGAGGTACCCCATCACAAATGACTTTAGAAGCCAATTCAGAAATCTCATTTACAGGGGGGGGGGGGGGGGATGCGGATCTAAAATGGGAAGGCCCTAACCAGGGTGCTCTTCTGACTAAACAGTTAGCCTGAAAAGCACTTTGGTTGGGCTGTTTATGGCATGATAAATGCTAAACTAACTGATAAAAGATATAGAGTCGATGCTTTCATTATGCTGACAAAAAGCACTGGCTACTGCACTCTACTTTGATTCTTTCTAACAGTCGGGTATTTTAGTCAAACTAGCTTCCTACCACAAATTTTATTAAAACCCCTGTGGAGTAGTATTTTGGGGTAATTATTTTTCTTTTTACTGAGTAATCCATTTTGTTAGTCCACTGGGGTAGTCCATGCACTGGGGGTGTCAGTGTTAAGTCCACATCTGTTTTCTGTTGTATCTGCTAGGGTCTGGCACATTTGTGATAAGCAAAAATTGAATCAAAACAAAAGAAAGAAATTCAAAGACTTGGTGATGCTAGATAGATGAGCTTACCAGTAAACAGCATCCCTTTGAAAGCAAAAACAGTTCAATTGCAATAATGATATTTGCTAAAGCCTGCATTCCAGACCCCTTATCCCAGAATCCAACACATTCTTACATGTACCTGTGTGTATTGTGAATAGATGCTGATGTCGACAGACCACAAGCAAAGAAAAGGAAAACAGAGGATATTGGATCAACAAAGAGCACTCAAAATGGAAAGAAGCGCAAGAGGGAGGATGAAAATGAGGTGAGGAATTAATGCATGTGGCAGTTTGATTTGTAAGATCATTATTTTGGAAAAATTGAAGAGGAATATTACTGTAATGAGGGTTTGTGTGTTCTATTGTTACATGTACCAAGTTTCAGGGCTCCTAAGAAATGGGAAGTATACATAGGCTGATGTTAACTTGTTAGAAAGTTTGGGAGGATTTGAACTTTGTGCACCTGAATTGCAGGCTAGGTTTGATATGAAGTACCTTCAATTTCTCCCAAACTTTCTCAGTGAACTGTACATATGAAACGTAAATGGAGAGTCAACAAAATGTATGTAATGATGTCATTACCTAGTTGACATATATTACATAATCAAAACCAATCAGCTCATTCATTATTAATTAACCGCGCGGCCATGGGCCGAGCGCAGTTCTTGCTCTGCACGGGATTTATTATTATTTTTCGTCGTTTTTTTTTTGTCGGTGACCAGACGCAAACCTCCACTCGGCCAAATCGTGATTAGAGCTTTGAAATCACGCAACCTGTGATGTTTATTCGCCAAAAGCTGTAGAAACATTAATGTACCGAAAATGTTGCGGATATTGTTTTCTTTATTGTGTATAAAGTATATTTTATTTGGTTTTATTGAAGCGTTGGATTCAAAGGGAATGTTGAATACACTGAAAAAGGTATTACGTCAGCCATGGAATGGGCTGATGTTGCAGGTTTCACTTTCGTTAGGTGACAAACAACATTGTGTTTCATTTGCATGTTTATGTCGGCAGAAGCGACGGTCATTAATTTAATTTGTTTCCTCTTCTGCGAGTATTTCTTGTGGGTTTAGGCAATCGAAGTGAATTCTTTGGCTATTTCCTTGAAGTGAGTTCAAATATTTGAAAGGAACTAAAATATTTGCTTAAGTAAACAATTGAGCGTGCCCGAACGTGCAGGGGTTACGTCATTAGAAGGGAAAAACCCCCAAGCTAAAGATAGCCGGTGACAACGTAAACCTCGGATTGTGTGACTAACGTTACTACTTTGCTAGTCCTTTACTCATAATGCAAACAGATTAAATTTAACCGTGACTTTTGAGAAAGAAAGCTGTTAATTAGCCAAAAATATAAGCGCGGTTTTAAGTTGCTATAGCAACTTCTTGTTATAAAAAGAATCTTTTTTAATATGTGCAGTGCAAACTTTGCAACTTTCCTGCCTTTAGTATAAACTGTTGCAGCCTGAGCAGAGAGTTCCAGGAAAGTTTTTACGGCAGGGTGTCAACAAGGAATTCCAATGGGTCAACCTGCCACTGCTCCCACCAAACCATTGGTGACCTTGTAGCCTGTTTTTTGACCCAAGATGCTCTCCCTCCTCTCTTGTCTTGAACATTGCCCAAGTCCATTTTATAATTTCAGGGGGGAATTGGGAATCAATTTTATCATTTATATCCTGGTTGTTCTGTTGTATCCCAGTTCAGTTGATGAGCTGAATCAAATGGACCAAAAACAACCAGCAACAGTAGTCCTCATCTGCAAGACAATGTATTATAACTAAGTATTTTTATGATTCATAATGTTGTCGCATTACTTTACAGGAGGATGTTAATGTCTTAGATGAAGAACAAGCTTCAAAGAAGTCAAATGCAGCCTCAGACAAAGACTCTCTCTCTGGAGACACAAATGCTGATGATAACAAGGATGTAAGGGAATTGTTTGTGATTATATAATATAGTTAAGCTCCTAAACTATAATTACCCTCTTTGACCTGCATACCTTCAGCTTCCTCAGTTTATGATGCAATTATTTTTTTAAGGATGAACCATCCAAGGCTGAGGCAGTAGCAAAGCACTTTGGTCTCAACAATGTTGAAGTGAATCTTTCAGAAGAGAATGAGCAAGGAATGACCTATCTGAAGTTCAACAAACTGGTACGACCCCTGATTGTTGAAGCCAATCCTGGAACTGCACACACCAAGGTCAATTCCCTTCTTGGAGCAATTTGGAGTGATTACAAGAGAAAGAAAGGCAAGGACGCTAGTTCTTCACCACATACACCAAGCCCTAAAGCAGCCAGCAAAGCTAAGAAGCAGAAAAACACCTCCAAGTCTACTAAGCCATCCAAACAACCTGTAAGCACATTACATGTTTTATACAGTGTCAGTGGAAAAACTTTTTGCAACACTTATTATCATCAAGGGATTGTGCATGTAGCTTATTGTTTGTGTGAAAAATGTACAGCAGAAGTTTGTCTAAAGAAAAGTCTGGATTTTGTTGATTTCTACCAAACAAACCCTCGCTTTTATTTCTTATAAACCCTATATGAGAATGTCAGCTATTTTAATAAACCCTCTCTTTTACTTGGAACCCCCCTTTGTCCTTAGCATAAAACCTCCCAGCTTGGATTTCAATAAAACAGTAACTGTTGTACTGATGTGAAGTGGAACTGTTGTCCTTCCACTAACAAACACCTTCCGTAAGTAGATGACCCTTACTAATGGTCCAAGTCACATATCAGCTCTGGGGTAAGGTGACACCACCAGGGCTGTCACTAAGGGCCGGGCACCGGGGAATTCCCCCAGCTGTTACGAGTTTAAGTCCCAGCTACTTTGACACAAAACAAAAATTTTGTCCCCCAGCTACTTTTTTACTTTTCCCGCCTACTTGTAAAAATTAGTGATACCCCTACACCTCTTCTTAACTGTCTCAAGGAGTAAACTTACTGGCAGTTCAACTGCAATGATTTTTATTACTTGCATTGCTACATGACAGTTACATGCAGTTGCATTTTTTGTGTTTTTAAATGTTTTACCTGTAGAAGGAGATTGTTGAGTTATCAGATGGTGATGACTCTGAGCCTGTGTCTGGTCCTGAACTAGACGATGACGATGAAGAAATCAGTGAAAAGAATGGTACTTCAAAATCAAGAACAAAGATTAAAATGGTGTTTAAACCAAAATCAAAAGGAGCTAAGGGTTAGTTTGATAGTTCAATTTATTAATATTTGTAAATAAAATTCTCTCATGCCATAGTAGTACATGTAGAAGGTGATGGACAAAAGACTGACCCCCAGTCCATGGACTACCCCGATGGACTACCCTAAAATGGACTACCCCTAAGAAATCCTATTTTGAATGAGTAGGATTGAAAGAACTGCTATTTCTATACTTACATTGCATGGGCCTTCTTTATGGTTATCCTCATGGACACTTTAGCACCTAAATACAGGAATCGCACTGACCTTGAAAGGCACTGGGAACGAGGGTGATCGGGTGATTAAGCTATTTTAACTATCAAAATAGCACTCCTTTTAGTGGCTACTACTCACCTCGGTTAGCCTGCTATGCACTCTGGTTAGCCTACTTTTCACTCCGGTTAGCCTACTATGCACTCCGGTTAGCCTACTATTCACTCCGGTTAGCCTGCTATGCACTTTAGTTAGCCTGTTTACGGTTAGCTCATTATATTGTAAGGGTAACACAATATATTCTTAATATTATTGGTCCCTGGGAGCTCCCGGGTAGCGAAATAGGATTTTTTAGGGGTAGTCCATTTTAGGGTGGTCCATTTTGGTAGTCCATTTGGGTAGTCCATCGGGGTAGTCCATGGACTGGGGGTCAGTCTTTTGTCCATCACCCATGTAGAAAGCATGGCTCAACTTGAGCACAAGGCCAAACAGGTAATTGCAGGTCTGCATGTCTGCACATGGCTGGAACAGCAAGCATGTGATGTGGCCACAAAGGACTTCAATATGCATGACTGCTATGGTATGCCACTGGCCAGCATTGGTTTGAGTTTAACCTCCTCTAAATTACATTTAACCACATCATAAGATAACGGGGATCAATGTTTCAACCCTTTTACTCTATCTATGGGGTGAGGGGAGGTGTGTGAACTTCCAGCTTTCCATGCCTTTTACTCCTGGGGTGCTTACCATTTACACAAACCATCTGGTTGAAAAACTTTTGCTTAAAAATTAAAGGATTTAACTTAATTAACCGTATGGAAGGAGGAAAAGTTGTGGAGTATAGCCAAATCAGCTGAAAAGACTAAAAGGAAAGAAAAGTATGTATCACCCCATCCAGTAGCCCATAATTTCTAAAGCTTTCTGAATGGAACGGCATGTACATTTTATTTTCCATCCAGAATTTCCGGTTTCCCACCCATCCTTAGTGGTTTCCATTACTCCTTGCTTCCTCTGTTGCAAAATATATGTATTATGCAATATTTCTGTCACTTTTTCACATCAAATATGAGGTTTCATATTACTATCTACCCTCTGATTGGCTGTGTCATTCGAATGCACAAAACCTGTCAGCAAATTGTCAAAATGTGAATAAGGGGGCAGAAGCCAAAAAGGCAGCGAAACCAGGCAGGCTTGTTGTCACCGCTTTGCTACTTATTTGTGTGCGCCCAGACAATACTCCCAGCTATGCAGGCTACGGAATTTCCGCTCCCTCTACTGCCAGGTCACTTCCCCACTTCACTATCCTTTCATACACACAACTGACCATTGCTTTACCTGATATGTAAAAAGTAAATCACACAAGAAGCCCATATTGTTATTTGATTAAAAGCATGTCTTTTGGCTTTGTTTCATAGGAGACAGGAAAGCAAAGATCCAGGATGATGACAGTGACAGAGGAAGTGAAGCCAGCTCAGGTAGCAGATCAAAAAAGAGTAATGGTAGAGCAAGTGGCAAAACTAAGGCTAACAAGAAGAAGATTGAAGAGGCAGCCGATGAAGACAGTGATACGAGCCAGGCCAGTGGAAAAACAACAAAGAAAAAGGCAAGAAGCACCCTGAAAATGAAAAAGGAAAAGATTATTATCAGCAAAAAGAAGAAGGAAAGGAAGAAAAGCACTGGTGAGGCTCTTTTGTAATTTCATAATCTACTGAGGTGTTTTAACAAGTTTATTTTCTTATAAGCTCTATTGCCATTATAACCCTTCTTGCCTTTCTTTCACAGGGAATGATGAAGATAATGTGATGAGTGTGGTAAGTCTTCTGTACACTGTATACACCTGTGTATTTATGGTCAAGACTAGAGTGTCTGTAAGATACATGTACTTTGTAATGATACATGTAGCACCTGCTCGGAGAGTATAAATATGATACCGACTCCTTACCTGTGGGGGAAGGGGGGTACTCCTATTAATTTAGGTTATGTGTGTGTCACAAAGGTTCTTAAACCCTGATCCTATTGAAGGATAGAAAATCAGAAATGGGTACCGATTTAGGGCTAAAGACTAAAAAAACAGGGACAAGAAACAAGTAACAATTTTTATTGGCATTACATTTACTCGCTAGTTTTAGCTAATACAATTCAACCGAGTTCTATGTAAGGATCACACTGGGGTCTCAATGCCAAAAGGAGCAAAAAGGATGCCCTGAGAGCGTTGAATGAAAAACGATACCCAATCTCACAGCTCATAGCCCACAAAGAGGAGTACCCCCACCCTCAGTCTCCTGTAGTTCATTCTTGGAGTTAAACCCGAGGGTCTAGTTGTTCAAAGGGTGGACAATATAATATTGTTGTCCATTAAACAAAGCTTTACCTGCTGGATAGCATTATTCATCCATTGAAAAATAAAGCAGTAGACTTGTTAGGACTTGTGAAATAACCTGTTAGGCCAGAAGGGGAGATAACACCACCACCAAATAAGTCAGTATCCAATGGATTATAAGTGTTGATGAAACAAGCTACATTATCCACTGAATAGTGATTTATGCAGTGGATAGTGTCATTGTTCCTTGAACAACAAGGACCTTGTGGGTAATCACGAATAAGCATTCAGTGTACTAATGGTTAAAGATTTCAGGAAATTACTGTTTCTGCAGTGAAGATTGATTCCATTTTTATGTTAATGAATACTTATAGGATGAACATCAGGATTACTGTGAGGAATGTGAAGAAGGTGGAGACCTGTTACTGTGTGATACATGTACACTGTCATTTCATCTGAGGTGCCTTGATCCTCCACTTGATGAGCCACCACAGGGACGTTGGAGTTGTCCTGTTTGTGTAAGTCCTTGAATTTGAAAAAAATCTGTACCTAACACAAAACAGTGATAAAAACAAGGAGTTTTGAGAAAAGTACCCAAGACAACGCCTTTTGCTAATACACAATACAAACCTTGGTGAATCCCACACTGTTAAGCCTTAAAAGTCCTCTTTGGTGCAAATCATATGTTGTTGGAAAAAACCTTTTCCATTTTACTTTACCTGACCAGTTCTTTCCTCATTTCCTTGTTTGATTCCGATAAAGTGCTGACTTTAGAAAATTGTCTGTAATTATGCAGGAAGATGAAATGACAAGTGATTCCAGTGAAGACATGCACAGTGATTATTGCAGAGTGTGTAAAGATGGTGGACAGTTGCTATGTTGTGATAGCTGTCCATCGGCTTATCACTTGCACTGCCTGATTCCACCTATGAAAAAAATTCCTGGTGGAGACTGGAGGTGCCCAAGATGCAAGGTAACTCCATCACTATTTTGCTGCAGTTTATGACAATACATGTACTTTCGTACATGTAAATTACAAAAGAAACTGGTTTGAAAGAACTTACACTTACGATGTACAAAATGTATCTGAGTTCTTTTTTTTTTCATAGAGTGAACCACTGAAAGGCAAAGTTGAGAGAATACTTCACTGGCGATATGTCAACTTGCCAGTCGAAGGTAAATATATTTGTGTTTCTAGCCATTGCAGTCTAAGGTCAAAATTTTAGTTTTCTTCACTGAATTGCCATTTGTTTAATGATACTGAACGAGTTTAGTGATACATAAAGACAGTATCCGTTAGGCTAGTCAATTAGTTTTTATTGTGCCGTAGAATAGTATGGAATTTGTTGCCGCAGAGTGTTATAGTATAGTATAATAGGTCTCATGCTTTTAGTTGCACTGCAAGACTTTACTTCATGTAGTATGCAAGTTTAGTGGTATAAGAACATCATTCTGTCAAATCTGTTTGATATTATGTTGTAGGTACTTTGCTTGACTCGGAGGAGAATCAAGAGCTAGCTGAACCTGAGGTGGGCGTTTACTGTAGTAAAGAGATCATTACTAGTTCAGTTACAATACTTGTTTTACCAAAAGTAATCAAGTGCAGTTAAGTTATATTATTTGACTTAACTTGATGAAAGATTGGATATTTGTTTTTATATCAGACATATGAAACAAGAGAATTCTTTGTCAAGTGGGTGGATTTGTCTTACTGGAATTGCTCATGGATCACTGAACTTCAGGTCTGTTGTTTCCGTTTCACATCACATAAAACAGGGGTCAGATTGTTTCCGGACAGTCAGATTGTTTCCGGACAGTACTTATTAAGCAAAAAAACCGTCTTTTGTGTTTAATAAGGAACTTTCACCTGTAAACTTTGCTTATTAAGCAAGAAATACGTTTCTTTTTGCTTGATAAGCAAGAAAAGTAGCCTTTTTTGTTTAATAAGCAATAAAGTTTTGCTTATCAAGCAACAAACGCGTGCCTTTTGCTTATTACGCAAAAGTGCCACAACATTCTGCGAACACAAATTTTTATCTTCAGCCGCCATTACGGACAAAAATATCGAGAGTGATAACAACGCTACAGATGAATCATTGTTTCAAAGACCCCTATATTAGAAGTCTTGTCTGCAACATCTTTCCACTGGGTGATAACTAAAGGCATGACTTCTTTTAATTACGGGAGAATTCTTCCTAAAAGCTTCGACTAGCTACGCGGCGCGATCGATCGGCGATGCTGTGAACGAGCTGCTCGTTCGATGCTCAAGCTTAAGTTTTGAAACGAAAATGAGCCCTCTTCATTTGGTAAAATTACATACAACATAAAAACAAAACATAGAAGTTTCTGAATGCAGAAAGAACGGCAGATTTGAATGAGCGAGAATAGGTCGATAAGATCTATTTTTGACACGACGAAATGAACAACTTTCTATCAAATTGTGGTTTAGGCGGTCATAAAGTTTGTAATACTTTCCACGTGTGAAAATTTAGGCCGAGTTTCACGCAAAAACTCGGAAGCAAAGGATTAATCACTGTTAAAAGGAAAAACTTCACGGAACACTTTTTTTGCTGCATCCTTTTATTAAGTTTTCTTTCCTGTTCGCGATGAATACTTTCCAAACGTTCTGATCTGGGATTTCGCGGGGCGATCTCCTTGATCGATCCGCGATGTCGGAATGATCGGCTGCTGAAGTCGAGACGGAATTTTTTAAAAGTTGAAAACGACTCCTAGGAATCAATTCGTTTTAGAAGGCATCAAGAACGGGAGATTTCAACGAACACAGGCTTATAAACTGGCAGTAATATGCAGTCGTGTTAGTCGATGATTAAATCTATTTTTGAACACGACGAAATCAACAACAGTGCGGCGGCTGCTGTGAATATTTGTTCAATCGATCAGACACGGTGAGAAAATTTTTACTTTCCGCGTCATCTTTGAAAATTTGGGCTGAATTCCATGCAGAAACTCAAAGGGCATAAAATTGCAAGGTTCATTAGAATTAAGTGGAGTTTTCATTCAAGAACTTTAAATTTGACTTGTGTATGAAGCGTAGAGACAACGTCTAGCGAATGGCATTTTTACTTATTAAACAAAATTCTCACATCTTACGAAATTCATTTCAGACACGAATACGGTAAAGATTATGCGAAAAGAAAAACAACGTAATGGCATATTTAAAGACAGCTAGCTAAGAGACATAAGCTTAGTTGAAAAGATTTATTGGTTTCCACCAAAATAAACGTGGCACTAGCTTTTTGCTTATTAACAAATTTCACAAGGGTTTGCAAATATTCAGCCACTTAACTCCAGGCAAAAACACAGCGAGTAAAAACAACGCTATGGATAAAAAAGTATCGTGAATCTTTCTACTATTCTCTTAAGTTTTTATTTAGGGATAAAATTTTTTCTGGACACGGCGAATTGGACAGCAGCGCGGTTAGTATGAAAATTCATGCATCAATTCACACGGAACTCTTTTTAATACCGCGGACAGAAAAAAGGGTTGTACTAAATACACAATACTTCGTCTGTAAAAAGTCAGTGGACGTAAAATGGCAAGAAGGTTTATAATAATTATTGATAGAGTGAAACCTAGTTTGAAAACGTTAATGAACGGTTACTCGTCTTTATTAATTTTGTGTTCTTTCTCGACCGAAACGAACACTTGTTCCATAAACAAAATTTATTTCACAGGATAAGATGAAATTCGCAGCTTTTTCCTTGAATTAATTCTCATTCACGAGCTGTGACAATAATTTATTCGTGATAATATATTACCTGCGGTTTCACAAAACGGCAGTCCGTCGAAAGAGTTAGAGATAACAAGTTGGTGTTTTTATTTTACAGAAATCTTGCCAGAAATAAAAACAGCTAGTTCATCGCGCAAGAATTTATCTATCTCTATTTTAATATGCCACCAAAAATAAAAAGAAACAAGTAAATATTAAAGAATAAGTAAACTGTGAAAACTGAGAACACATTCTATTCGTGGACCAGAGTTTAGATCAAAAGATAACACTCGATGTTTTAAGTTCGTGGCTTCTTCACGTTTCTTAGCAGCATTTCCACTTGATTTTTGTACAAAGGCAGACGTCTGGTGGAACAATAAAATAGTATGCTGTTATCAAAAGGCCTTTACTTCTTGCAGAAATGTTTTCACTGAAAGTATTTTGCACGTAAAGTTTGAATCAGGAGCGATGTCACACAATGAACATGTCTGGCTAATAAAAACATGCAGCCCCTTCGCTGCCAGAAACACAAATTTCGCTCGCGCCAAATATTGTTTTGCGCGGGAAATATTTCAGACAACTGTTTATATAGCTGCTGCAATAAATTCAACATGGAAATAAAAACACAACTTTTTGGCAGTCAATACGCCAATACGGTTTTAATTAACGGCAATATAGAAATTGATTACGAGAACAAATATGAGCTCACCTCTTATTAACAACATCACGGCCATGCGTGTTTATCACAGAAATTCATGAACGTCTGAAAAGTTTGTTAATGAAGTCTCATCCTTTAAATATTCCAGAATATTAAAACTTCCTTCAGTGATTTGACTTGGCAAAGTGAAATGACTTGCATTTCTTTTATGTTCAAACACTCCTCCGGCCTGGAACGAAGAACAGTCCCTAGCTGTCCGTAAGCAAGAAGGCAAGACTTGCTTGCAAACACATTGAATGGAATAGTTTTAAATCAAATTGCATTTTAAAGTTTGCTCTTGTTTTCCCGACCAGTCCATCACATAACAGTACAAGCCCGGTAGTCACTTGTAGATTTCACATGCTCCCTTCGCGGTTCACCTCGAAAATGACGGCGAAGGCGGTCCGGCGAAATGAGGTCTCGTTTAGCTAATCGCAGTAAACGGTCGTGTCAATTAAATCCCGATTGCCCAGCTGAGTTGAAGTAATTTCCATTTACACCAGTTTTCGTAGCAAAACATTTGGACAAACCTGGCCCGCACCGTGATCGCAGAAATGCCGGCAAGCGTGAGGATGTACTACGATTCAAGATAACGCGATTCTCGAACGGTTGATCGATAAAGGCGCGTCCACGATAAACCAATCGCACAGCCTCCTTCTGACAGCGAGCACTGTGATTGGTCACCATGGATGCGACTGAGTTACAGCGATTTTCGTCGACAAAACAGAGGGAACCCGTTCCTGCGTCTTTTTGAGTCTTTTTGGACCCTTATTTTTTATCTTTTTTCTCGCTCTTTCCTTTCGCGATATTTTTTTGTTAGTAACTTAATTAGAGCGAGAAAAAAGATAAAAAATAAGGGTCCAAAAAGACTCAAAAAGACGCAGGAACGGGTTCCCTCTGTTTTGTCGACGAAAATCGCTGTAACTCAGTCGCATCCATGGTGACCAATCACAGTGCTCGCTGTCAGAAGGAGGCTGTGCGATTGGTTTATCGTGGACGCGCCTTTATCGATCAACCGTTCGAGAATCGCGTTATCTTGAATCGTAGTACATCCTCACGCTTGCCGGCATTTCTGCGATCACGGTGCGGGCCAGGTTTGTCCAAATGTTTTGCTACGAAAACTGGTGTAAATGGAAATTACTTCAACTCAGCTGGGCAATCGGGATTTAATTGACACGACCGTTTACTGCGATTAGCTAAACGAGACCTCATTTCGCCGGACCGCCTTCGCCGTCATTTTCGAGGTGAACCGCGAAGGGAGCATGTGAAATCTACAAGTGACTACCGGGCTTGTACTGTTATGTGATGGACTGGTCGGGAAAACAAGAGCAAACTTTAAAATGCAATTTGATTTAAAACTATTCCATTCAATGTGTTTGCAAGCAAGTCTTGCCTTCTTGCTTACGGACAGCTAGGGACTGTTCTTCGTTCCAGGCCGGAGGAGTGTTTGAACATAAAAGAAATGCAAGTCATTTCACTTTGCCAAGTCAAATCACTGAAGGAAGTTTTAATATTCTGGAATATTTAAAGGATGAGACTTCATTAACAAACTTTTCAGACGTTCATGAATTTCTGTGATAAACACGCATGGCCGTGATGTTGTTAATAAGAGGTGAGCTCATATTTGTTCTCGTAATCAATTTCTATATTGCCGTTAATTAAAACCGTATTGGCGTATTGACTGCCAAAAAGTTGTGTTTTTATTTCCATGTTGAATTTATTGCAGCAGCTATATAAACAGTTGTCTGAAATATTTCCCGCGCAAAACAATATTTGGCGCGAGCGAAATTTGTGTTTCTGGCAGCGAAGGGGCTGCATGTTTTTATTAGCCAGACATGTTCATTGTGTGACATCGCTCCTGATTCAAACTTTACGTGCAAAATACTTTCAGTGAAAACATTTCTGCAAGAAGTAAAGGCCTTTTGATAACAGCATACTATTTTATTGTTCCACCAGACGTCTGCCTTTGTACAAAAATCAAGTGGAAATGCTGCTAAGAAACGTGAAGAAGCCACGAACTTAAAACATCGAGTGTTATCTTTTGATCTAAACTCTGGTCCACGAATAGAATGTGTTCTCAGTTTTCACAGTTTACTTATTCTTTAATATTTACTTGTTTCTTTTTATTTTTGGTGGCATATTAAAATAGAGATAGATAAATTCTTGCGCGATGAACTAGCTGTTTTTATTTCTGGCAAGATTTCTGTAAAATAAAAACACCAACTTGTTATCTCTAACTCTTTCGACGGACTGCCGTTTTGTGAAACCGCAGGTAATATATTATCACGAATAAATTATTGTCACAGCTCGTGAATGAGAATTAATTCAAGGAAAAAGCTGCGAATTTCATCTTATCCTGTGAAATAAATTTTGTTTATGGAACAAGTGTTCGTTTCGGTCGAGAAAGAACACAAAATTAATAAAGACGAGTAACCGTTCATTAACGTTTTCAAACTAGGTTTCACTCTATCAATAATTATTATAAACCTTCTTGCCATTTTACGTCCACTGACTTTTTACAGACGAAGTATTGTGTATTTAGTACAACCCTTTTTTCTGTCCGCGGTATTAAAAAGAGTTCCGTGTGAATTGATGCATGAATTTTCATACTAACCGCGCTGCTGTCCAATTCGCCGTGTCCAGAAAAAATTTTATCCCTAAATAAAAACTTAAGAGAATAGTAGAAAGATTCACGATACTTTTTTATCCATAGCGTTGTTTTTACTCGCTGTGTTTTTGCCTGGAGTTAAGTGGCTGAATATTTGCAAACCCTTGTGAAATTTGTTAATAAGCAAAAAGCTAGTGCCACGTTTATTTTGGTGGAAACCAATAAATCTTTTCAACTAAGCTTATGTCTCTTAGCTAGCTGTCTTTAAATATGCCATTACGTTGTTTTTCTTTTCGCATAATCTTTACCGTATTCGTGTCTGAAATGAATTTCGTAAGATGTGAGAATTTTGTTTAATAAGTAAAAATGCCATTCGCTAGACGTTGTCTCTACGCTTCATACACAAGTCAAATTTAAAGTTCTTGAATGAAAACTCCACTTAATTCTAATGAACCTTGCAATTTTATGCCCTTTGAGTTTCTGCATGGAATTCAGCCCAAATTTTCAAAGATGACGCGGAAAGTAAAAATTTTCTCACCGTGTCTGATCGATTGAACAAATATTCACAGCAGCCGCCGCACTGTTGTTGATTTCGTCGTGTTCAAAAATAGATTTAATCATCGACTAACACGACTGCATATTACTGCCAGTTTATAAGCCTGTGTTCGTTGAAATCTCCCGTTCTTGATGCCTTCTAAAACGAATTGATTCCTAGGAGTCGTTTTCAACTTTTAAAAAATTCCGTCTCGACTTCAGCAGCCGATCATTCCGACATCGCGGATCGATCAAGGAGATCGCCCCGCGAAATCCCAGATCAGAACGTTTGGAAAGTATTCATCGCGAACAGGAAAGAAAACTTAATAAAAGGATGCAGCAAAAAAAGTGTTCCGTGAAGTTTTTCCTTTTAACAGTGATTAATCCTTTGCTTCCGAGTTTTTGCGTGAAACTCGGCCTAAATTTTCACACGTGGAAAGTATTACAAACTTTATGACCGCCTAAACCACAATTTGATAGAAAGTTGTTCATTTCGTCGTGTCAAAAATAGATCTTATCGACCTATTCTCGCTCATTCAAATCTGCCGTTCTTTCTGCATTCAGAAACTTCTATGTTTTGTTTTTATGTTGTATGTAATTTTACCAAATGAAGAGGGCTCATTTTCGTTTCAAAACTTAAGCTTGAGCATCGAACGAGCAGCTCGTTCACAGCATCGCCGATCGATCGCGCCGCGTAGCTAGTCGAAGCTTTTAGGAAGAATTCTCCCGTAATTAAAAGAAGTCATGCCTTTAGTTATCACCCAGTGGAAAGATGTTGCAGACAAGACTTCTAATATAGGGGTCTTTGAAACAATGATTCATCTGTAGCGTTGTTATCACTCTCGATATTTTTGTCCGTAATGGCGGCTGAAGATAAAAATTTGTGTTCGCAGAATGTTGTGGCACTTTTGCGTAATAAGCAAAAGGCACGCGTTTGTTGCTTGATAAGCAAAACTTTATTGCTTATTAAACAAAAAAGGCTACTTTTCTTGCTTATCAAGCAAAAAGAAACGTATTTCTTGCTTAATAAGCAAAGTTTACAGGTGAAAGTTCCTTATTAAACACAAAAGACGGTTTTTTTGCTTAATAAGTACTGTCCGGAAACAATCTGACTGTCCGGAAACAATCTGACCCCTGTTATAACAGGAATTTTATATCACAGTATTTTAACTCATTGTTCTGATGTGCAAAATTGCTTTTAATTTGAAGGATACCCTAAAAATAGTAAGTTTGTAAGGTAGAAAAACCCCAAAGAAGTAAAAAGTAAACTGAAAATATAAACAAGTATGGCCATGATTGAGGAAAATGAAGACAGATTACAAAGTACAAATTGAAAAAAGGTGGCTAATTTTGTCAAGTTAACTCCTTTAAGAAGCTTTAAGGAAGACATCGGAGAGAACAAGAGAAGGCAGCTGTCTCAACAGTATATAAAAAAAGTATTTCATTGTATGGTGTGACAGTTATGTGAAAGATATTAAATACTCCAAAGAAAGTGCTTTTTTTTGCAGAGATTGACTCCTGAAAACTTACTAAGTTTGTTTATTAGACTGCAATGAATGTGTTCTTCATTATTCTTAACATGAAGTTGGAGATTTACCACCCCAGTATGTACCGGGCGTATTTCCGTAAGAATGACATGGAAGAGCCTCCTCCAATGGATGATGGTGATGAAGACAAAGAGACTCCAGCGCACGTTATACAAAACAGGAAGGCAGAGGATGAGAGCAACCTTGAGGCAAGATTTTATAAATATGGAGTGAGACCAGAATGGTTACAGATTCATCGCATCCTGAGACACAGGTTAGAAATCTTTAAGGGAAATGTATAGAGCTGGTAGTTTCTGTGTGCTAGCACTTACAGAAATGATAATGATGGTGTGACAAAGAATCAAAGGTCTGTTGTACTTTGTGTCCCACTCAAAGTGTAACAACAGGGTATTTTTGAGACTGAGGAATATCTGGGAGGATAGTAAATTAGTAATTAGTGCTGAGGTCCTGTGGGATGTTGATAACTGGTGTAGTGGTTAGCATGTAAACTTAAGATGCGATGATCAATGGTTTGAGCCCTGTGAGGTAGCTTGCACTTGGCTAAGAGAAATGTATAACCCTGCTTTGATCAGTATATTGATTGGTAAATGTAGATTTATAAACCAAGTTTCTAGTCCAGTGATTATTGCTTGGGATAAGCTATGTCTATCGCTGTATGCTGTAGGGTCACCAAGCAATCCAAAGAGATGTACTTTGTGAAATGGCGAGATGTTCCATATAACCAGAGCACTTGGGAAAACCCAGAAGATCATGTGAACTCTCAAATCAGGTTTGGTCTTACTTGATACATATGTTTGGTTTCCTAGAAAAGAATATAATTTATTGTGAATCACAATTTTGATAAGAAGTCAATGACATGGAGCATCTAGTAATTATTCTCTGTACTACACAACTAATTGTTTATTACAGTTGTTTTCTTATGCCTTCTTTCTTTGCGAAGTGTAGAATTCTTGAAAACATGGACTAGATAAAATTCCACGAAGACTGTTTTGTGCCATGTGCAGTGAGTGATCCATGTAGTATTTACCTGTTTTCTTTTAAAGGATCAATTTTTCTGCAATACAGTTTGTAAATTTCATTAAGTTAGCAAAAAAACTTAAGAGAAACTAGTCTTTTTATCAGGTAAAAATGTACAGACTGAGTGTATTTTAAGTGGTAGCATATATGCTTTATGTTTTACTTACAATAATTTTATTTGTTTCTGAAGTGATTTCAAGGACCACATAGCAAAATACAAGGAGCTCAGGTAAGATCTTGCTTCTCTGTGAAGCTGTAAGTTAACGTTGTAGATTTTTGTGTGCTACATACATAGCAGTAATAGTCCCTATGCAGCTACTTCCCACTAGTGTGGTGCATGGGTGGAGCCAGGGGGGGCCCTGGGGAGCCTGTGACCCACCTTGTGAGAGAATTTTTTGAGTAAACAATATACAAACCGTATATTGAGGTGGCGAAAAAGTGCAAATCTAAAGGATCCACACGCCAGAAATCTTTTCTAGCACTAGATAGTTACATACTTCCAGTGGACTATTTTAGTACCCTGGGTGTGACACAGTGTGAGCCTTCCCCTTCCCCCCCCCCCTCGCCCCTCCCTCCCTCCCTCCCTTTGGAAAATCACTAGCTATGCTCCTGTGATGCCTCGCTTGGATTATATTCTAGAACTGTATTGCCCCAGTTCTCAATCTAAGTGCCCTCCTCAGAAGTCAATAATAATGAAAAGTCAATAATATATCTAGAACAACCAGGGATAAGAAGAATGTTATTGGAGTTAATCTGACTGTGTTTGTTGTTTGTTTGTTTGTTTCTAATTCTGTTCATTCATTTTGTTCATTAATTTGTTGTTCCTTCCTTTATTTCTTCCTTCCATTTGTTTGTTCCTTCCTTTTTTCTGACTTCCGTGAACTTTCTTCCTTCATTGTGCATATTCACATGGTTACTGCTCTCTGTTTCATTGTTGTTTTTTGTGTGTATAATGTTATAGAGATGCCTATGAGAAAAAGAACAGTTCCAGTAAGAGGAAACCCCATAAACACAAGAAAGGGAAGAAACCCACACCAATTGGTGATGTAAGTCTTGTTCAAGATGTAATGAAATGTGTTTCACTTTCTGTCTCTGTATTCAGTAGTAAAACAATTAATTACTTAAATATATCTGGTGAAGTTGCTGCATGTATTTCATAAGAAAACCTCTTGTTCAATTTAGACACCGTAACAAAACAGTACTAACTCCAGAAGCAGCCCTTTAAAATGTACATAATTTTCAATTAACTTGTACTATACATTAATTAATGATAAGTTTTAAACCTAAATATATTTAATTTAATATCAAGTGTGCAATAACATTTATTATTATATGGCTACAATAGTACGCGCGCTCTGATTGGCTGATGAGCGGGCATTATTTTCTTGTAATGACCGGGCATTATGAAAATTTTTCTTGCCTTAGCTTCTTATAACTTTTTAAGGGTCAAACACTTGTAAACACAGGTCAGTTTGTTTGTGAAAATTAAAGTGGTTAAATTTTCCCTAGATCTTGGCGTAATGAAGTCAAAAATTGCCTCATTGTCGAAGAAACCGTTTCTTCAGGTTTGGATCGCATGGCCTCGAATGACCTCTTGCGCGCGCAAGCGGATATTGAAAAACGTTTCCCTTTTTTCAGCGCTACAAAGGCCATATAATAAATAACTTATTAACCTCGTCCGTTCGGTCATTACAGGGAAATCTCAGACCTCGGCCTTGATGTATTGACCTCGCTATCGCTCGGTCAATACATCAAGGCCTCGGTCTGAGATTTCCCTGTAAGGACCTCACTCTCGGTTAATAAGTAGTATATTTTGGTACAAGTGGCACATGATATGTGATAACTGATAATGATAATTAAAAATATCATTAATGATGTGAATAATAAGTGCATGTATGATAAAAAATTTAAGTGAAACTTTAAAATTATTAATAGTAATTGAATTATACTTATTCTTAATATGCCTAACTGAAGGTGCCTGTTTCTTGAAGAAGTTGCATGCATTCAGTAGGTTGGATCTATTAACACCTAACCTTGACCACGATGCATCCTAATTTTTATTCACTAATATTAGTGTGCAAGATAAAATAATTTTGATTTTTATTGCTTCAGCACTTGTGAACAGTAAATGCTTTCAATGGAGACTTTGCAAGAACATATAATAATGTTGTATCAGGCTCCCTGTTGTGTGAAAGTGCGTGAAACTTGATCTGCCTCATCTTGTGCGAGTCTGGTGGATATAACCTATTGATGAATCTTGCTTCTTGCCTGTCAGATCAGTGATGGGTGGTAGACGAGCTCTGAAGCTCATTTTCTTCATGCCATTTGTCACTGCAAGAACTAGTGCCATTTTTGGCAAATCTTGTTAAAGCACTAAGATGATTTTCTGATTCTCATTATCAAGGCTAAAACTGGTGTGAGCACACATCAACACTTTGAAAATTATCACACCAGCATGGCACAATGAGGAGACCCTTTGCTTTGCAACCACACAGTCTCCCCTCAGTTGATTCTCGCAGACTGGCTTTTCTTGTCAACTTTTACTGTTTTCCCCAACTATAATTATTTTTAATATTTTTTTTGCTAATGATGATTTTGTGGCCTGTGTAGGATGAAGATCCTAATTCAGATTCTGAATCATCAAAGATTGATAATGCTGATAAACCTGACACTGATGTAAGAGGCTTCAGTATAAACTTGATCCTTACCTAAATAAAGTTTATAATACCTTTATTCTAAATATAAAAATTTATTCATTAAAAAGAAAAATAAATTGTATGTAAATGTTGCTTTCTCCAGTCAGTGAAATAGTTCTAAAACAGCTACTCAGCTTGGTGTATGACATAACTGTAAATGCAAAGATCTTTATCTTTTCAAATCTGGCATTAACACTATTGAGCAACACTCTTGAGTTACCCCCCTCTCCTCTGGAGAGAAACTCAAGTTCTGTCAAGAACGTTAAAAGTTCTTAAAACAAACACTTCTAGTTCTTAATTTCTGGTTTGTGCTAAGAGGATTAAACTGAAGACAACTCTAAATCTTGACTAGCCTTTAAATTATAGGACTTTGAAGGTTAATAATTAAATGCTAAAAAGTAATATTACAGTGAAAACATCATAGGATCATGACACTTTTCAAAGCTCTTTGGTGGTACCGTCGATTCTTTTGTAAGCTACCTGGTCTCCATATTTGATTCTTTAACAGCCACGTGATAAGTATGAGGAGCAGCCAGACTTTGTCACAGCAAGCGGTGGAAAGCTGCATGAATACCAACTGGAGGGGTTAAACTGGTTGCGGTTCTCCTGGGCCCAGGGTACTAACACAATTCTGGCAGATGAAATGGGTCTTGGGAAGACAATTCAGACCATTACCTTCTTGTACTCTATCTGGAAGGAGGTAAGTTAATATCATCATTGGAAAAAGGGTGCCAGTCTACTTACTGTACATGTATACTGTAGGAAACTCCATAATTGTGTTTATATACCTGTGGATACAAAAAGGTCTAATCATCTGTTGTTACTGGTTTTTGTTTTTCCTTATTTTCTTCTCCTAGGGTCATTCTCCAGGTCCATTTTTAATCAGTGCTCCTTTGTCTACAATTATCAACTGGGAAAGGGAATTTGAATTTTGGGCACCTGATATGTATGTTGTCACCTACGCTGGTGATAAAGTCTGCAGGGCAACCATCAGGTTGGTTTGGCATTGTTGTTGATAAATTTGTAATGTTAAGTACAGCCATTTACATGTTTCCACTTATGTCCAGGATTGAACGCAAGTATTGTTTAATAAGTACTTCATGTTTGACTGGGTTATTTGGCATTTCCATATTACTTCATATTTGATGGAATTAGATGTGTTTTGGTGAAATTTTATTAAGGAGGACACTTTGTGATACCTATCATGAGGAACGTGCATCTCATTAGCGTTCAATCCTGGACATATCTGAACAAAAAACTAATCTAATAATTGTTTCATCATACATTGTTTTAAAGAAAAATTAATAACGACAAGCACACTGTTGAAGAAGCAAATCAACAAGCCATGTCTTTACTTCGTTGTGTGCAAGATGTCACTCATCACCCATGAACTTGACATTGCTCTTAAAAATCGTGCATTGTGCATGTAACCTGTGGATTGTTAACTAATCTGCTGGCAGATTTGTGAATAATCTGTAGGTTGTGCTGATTCCCAGAATTAACTGTTGACTCTTAGCCAATGAGAAAACAGATACTGACTACAGAGTATAATAATGAAAATTAATGTTTCATGCTTCCATCAGTGGTGTAGCTTTACGTACATCCTTAAGTATTTGCATTAACTGCCTTTTTGTTAAGAACGTTTTACAAAGCAAGCTGTAACACACAGTTAGTGGAGCATGACACCCTAAGAGTTTGTGACCTTCCATGAGTTACCTTGCAAATGATGTCTTAAATCATGTAATAGAACTTATTAATTATTTTGATTTTTTCAGGAATAACGATTTTTCATTTGATGAAGATGCTGTCAAGTCGTCACTAAAACCTCATAAAATAAAGGTTTGTGTTTGTGTTTCAATTCTAAAGCTGGGTTACAGTCATTGTATTGCTAGACATTTTGTGTCAATCATAGCTGCATATATTTTACAAGCCCTAAGGGTGAATTAAATGACATGAAATAACAATGAAAAAAATGTCCCTTGATTCTGAACATAAATTAAAAATGTAGAATAAAAGATTGTTACCCAACATTTTTCTGTCCTGAAATCCTGAATTGTTGTACCATGAGATATTTGCAGTACTCATTTCATGCATTTTCTGTGCTGTACTGTGTTGAGTTGGACGATAAAATTAGGTTGTAGTAATCTGAAATGAGGTTCTAATGCTCTTTTCAAGGTTGAAAAGTAAACCTTACACTGTGTTTTCTGTGTTTTGTAGAAGGATCACCCTGTAAAGTTCCAGGTTCTGTTGACATCATATGAACTGGTGTCAATTGATATGACTACCCTGCAGTCAATTGACTGGGCTGTGCTGGTGGTAGATGAAGCTCACAGACTAAAGAATAAACATTCCAAGGTAAGAGACGGTTCTCCAATACACACAATCGGAATCTAATGGCCAGGTTTGACAGTCAGTACACCATTGGTGAAATGCATCTCATTACTTAGGCAATGAGTATGAGTACGGGGGATTCCAGTCGTCCATTGGTACCAATGGTGTATATTGGACATTAGTGGAGGGACACTGTCACAGTTAACACATTTCATACAGATATCCTTCCTTCATTGGCACTGTGCTAAAGTGGCTGAAAACTCTAGAGATTACTAATAACTATTTTACTGATTGTTTCAATTTCCTGTGCCTTTTTGTGTTGTAAATGTTACTGATTGGTGGTTGTTTCTTTTTTCAGTTTTTCAAGATTCTGAGTGAATACTCCATTGATTACACACTGCTACTGACAGGAACTCCTCTTCAAAATAACTTGGAAGAACTGTGGAACCTTCTTAATTTCTTGGATCCAAGAGAATTCAAGTAGGTTCAATCTTCTTTTAGAAAATAAGTTATTATTCATGTTACAGCAACAAATACAAAAGTCCTTTCACCTAGCACTTAGTAGCTACACCCCTGACACAGAAAGGCCTCTCAAATCTGAATTATTAACCTAGGCTAGCAATGTATATTCATTTGATTTTGTGGGGGGTTTATTTATTTATTAATTTTTTTATCCACCAAACATTGCAACAAAACAACAACATGAAAGTTGACATGAATTCCTATGGTAACAAAAGATGTACCCCGCTTACTAATCAAATCAAAACTTTGATTGTAAAAATTTATTATTATTGTCTTGTTGTTTCTTTTCAAAAGACTTTCTTGTGCTTGTTGTAAATATTGTGTGGTTTGTTTTGAATTATTTGCAGGAGCCAGAACAGTTTTCTGACAGAGTTTGAAGATGTTGCCAAAGAAGACCAGATCAAGAAACTTCATGACATTCTGGGTCCTCACATGTTGCGTCGCCTGAAAGCAGACGTCTTGAAAGGGATTCCTTCCAAAAGTGAGCTGATTGTTAGAGTTGAACTGAGCCCACAACAAAAGTAAGTAAAAATCTCTGATTGTTCCTTTATAATAGGCTTATAAATGGCCTAAACTGACGAGAACGGGAATATTTGTTCATCTGTTCATTTGTTGGTTGGACTGTTTATTAATTTGTTGTGTGTGCATGCCTGCAATCTGCATACATTCATTTGGTCTTATTTTAACTTTTTTTCTGTTTGTTCATTTCAATTTTAACAGATGACTAAACTAACTTTTGTTTATCAGGAAGTACTACAAATACATTTTAACAAGAAACTTTGAGGCTCTTAATACCAAAGGAGCCCACCAAGTGTCTCTGTTGAATGTGATGATGGAGCTAAAGAAGTGCTGCAATCATCCTTACTTGTTCTCGTCTGCTGCACTGGTAGGTGCCACACTTCTTTTTCAGTCCAGGAAACATGCATTAGTCAAAAGCACAGTCCTAGGCCTGTCCCTGCAAATTGACAGAGTCAGTAGTTTTTGCCACAAAAGTTGCACAGTGATGCTGCATATCTTTATCTTGCCCTGATTCACAGAGTCCTTACAGTCTTTCATGCTTTTTTCTGATTCTATAATGGGCATCCTTTTAGTGCTTCTACAATTTTCCTAAAATGACATTTGTTCCAGTGGCTGGTTTAACAGTCAAGTTATTAAGATTACAGTTTTATTTTTCAAGGAAGTCACATTTTCTGTCAATGCAGCTGCTTTTATGTCTTTTAGCTGACCATATGTTAATGCTAACAACTGTCACAAAAGCAATCATTGAAGAAAATTTTGTTTTGTCTATCAGGATGCACCAAGAGGTATCAATGGTAACTTTGACTCAGCAGCCTTGACTCGTGCCTCTGGCAAGCTAGTTCTTCTAGAAAAAATGCTGAAGAAATTACAAGAGGAGGGGCATAGAGTGCTTATATTTTCTCAGGTAAGATTAAAACAAGATTGTCTATAAAAATATTAGAGAAGTGGTAGTTTGAAATGTATATGATTACCGGTAGGTTGGCACACTGTCTCCACTTCTGGCCACTGGCAACGCGAGTGAAAACCCTCTATAATTTCCTCCAGTTATAAGCCCCTGATTGTTGGTTTGTTTAGAGTCCCTTGATTTTCGTGATGATTAAAAGAGCTTGTTATGTTCCTGCCTAGCTTATGAGTTAAAAGTGATCATCTTAATTTTTTTACTAGATGACAAGAATGTTGGATCTGTTAGAAGACTTCCTTGAGGGTCATGGTTACAAGTATGAGAGAATTGATGGAACTGTTAATGGCTCAGCCAGACAGGAATGTATTGATAGGTTTAATGGTGAGTTGCCAGCTTGTGTTCACATCTCCCTGTTGTTCTTGGGATGATATTCTCTTATCACGGTTCATAAAGATTCTGAAAATTCTTGAAAAACTGTGGAAATATGCTAACTAGTTTTACAGACCTGAAGAAAGTACCGGTATGAACAATAAGAATAAAGTCTTGAATTTTATTTCCAAGTTGCAACAATTGCTTAATTGGTAAGTGAAATTATTGCCAGATAGTCTATTTCCATCTGTTTTTCATGTTTAGCTCCGGGTGCACAGACATTTTGTTTCCTGCTGTCTACTCGAGCTGGAGGTCTTGGCATCAACTTGGCCACAGCTGACACTGTGTTCATTTATGACTCTGACTGGAATCCACACAATGATATTCAGGTATATAACATTCAAGTTTACAAGTAAAACTACAACTAAAAATGGTCAAAACCAGCATGGCAAAGTAGTTAAAATCTCCTAATTTTGTTTTGCATACCCTCTTATTACTCCTCAGGCATTCAGCAGAGCACACAGAATTGGTCAGAACAATAAGGTACACTGTTAATGTAAGAGGGGGGTGAATAGGACTACGCAAAACCGCCAATCCGTGCTATTTTTTGGCCAAATCCGTCAATCCGCCCATATTTTCGTTCAAATCCGAATCCGCATTATTTGAAAGCTTTGAGTGGTATAGTTTCACTGCAACGAACGGCAGACGTTGTTTTTATGCCAATTTTAAGAGGTTTCGTTTCATTGCTTGTTTTTGCAACTGTTTGCAACAGCCAAATGACCGAAGAATACCGACCAAAATGATCCGAACTTCGTTTAGTATCCACGATTCACACTTTCTGACATGAAGAGTCCGGAATCCGGGCCAAAATTATCAGCTAGTCCGCAATCCGTTGTACTTTCGAAATCCGTGAATCCGCTCAATGTATCGCAAAAATCCGCAATCCTTGTGCTTTTTAAGGCCAAATCCGTCGATCCGCGAACCTATTCACCCCCCTCATGTAATATATCAAACACGAGAGACAGTGTTTCGTCAGGATATCCAAACACCGAGAAGAGAGTGGAAAATACAACCTGCAGCAGAGTATTTTTTGACAAAATTTGAGATGTTTAGGTAGCTGATGAAACACTGTCTCGAGTGTTTGATATATCTTCTTAATCAAAACAAAAACTAAGGAGTTGAAGAAATAAAATTGTAAAAATCTATGCTAATTAACATGGGGTATCCAAACTCCCTTCACAGTTATGATTTTCTTTGTTTTAACTTGAGTTTGAGAACTGTTAATATTCCCTTATCGCTGTTGGCTCCACTGCTATAAATCGAAGATTTTCCTTTGACAATGAAATTGAAAACGAAGTTTCCCAGACAAGGTATTTACTGCTTATAGTAATTGTCTAGTGCCAGTTGAGTTTGTCCTTGAAAATTAGTTTCACTGTGAACTTCCAGCAATTTTGGGTTAGGGTTAGGGTCTATCTTGTTAACATTTGTCTTGAATTCCATCTGACAACCCACCAACGTCATTTCTTATCTTTGATGGAAACACTGTATTTATGTGACTAAAATTTGACTCCCAAAATCTTTGGAGAAACTGAACAAAGTTTCATAAGGGCGACCAACATTTGGCATGAAGGAGGTAGATACCAGTTGGGTTTGTGTCGAATGACTGTTGAACAGATGTAGCCTTGATGGCCGTTGATTTATGTATTGTTTTCTTTCTTTTTCTAGGTCATGATCTACCGTTTTGTTACAAGAGCAAGTGTCGAAGAGCGCATTACGCAGGTATCTTTTTTTTTGTACAGGGGTACAACTCATGAATCTGTTAAATTCCACTTAAAATGACAACTTGATTAATGATGGTGTAAAC
Source organism: Meandrina meandrites (assembly GCA_963693305.1). Taxonomy (NCBI): domain Eukaryota; kingdom Metazoa; phylum Cnidaria; class Anthozoa; order Scleractinia; family Meandrinidae; genus Meandrina; species Meandrina meandrites. The sequence goes on from OY855906.1 coordinate 16,942,633, forward strand.
CTAAAAATACACAGTGCAATTAATTTAACATACATGAAAATTAAACTTGCATTACTTGTTAGGTTGCTAAGAAGAAGATGATGCTGACACATCTTGTGGTAAGACCTGGCCTGGGATCAAATAAAGCAGCTGTGATGTCCAAGAGTGAGCTTAATGACATTCTCAGATTTGGAACACAAGAACTTTTCAAGGATGATAACGCAAAGGATGGAGGTGAGAGTTGTTGGTCATGACTGCAAAAACATCTTCTGGCTTATTCTTCCTTTGCAGTGGCATTATAGTACCATGGTAGAATGCAATTTAAAAAAAAATGTTATAAAAAACATATTTCTCAGCTATTTTATTTAGTAAGATTTGTTTTTTCATCTTTATATTTATTTCTGATTTCATTGTAAGAAATCCCAGCCAAGTGCTCTATGCCAAATATCATACTGTTAGCCCACTGTACACTGTGTGAATCTATAGCAACTTTGTAAATAAGGTTTCTGTTAACCCTATTCAAAATACATTCTTTGTTGTAGACTCCGGTGACTCGGGCCGTATAGACTATGATGAAAAGGCTGTTTTGTCACTGTTGGATCGGACCAGTAGCCATGATGATGCACCGGATGAAGAAAAGGACATCATGGCCAATGAATATCTTGCTTCATTCAAGGTAAAAAGAAAAGAAAAGAGACACTTACCTTTTTCTCTTTTGACTTCTCACTTGTCCTTATCTACAAAGTAACATTTTACTGAAAAGTTATGGGTTATGGAGATGACAGTTTGTGACAATTTTGAAACTCCTCCTCGTGTGGAAAAGAGTTTCCTCAAAGAACAGCCTGCCTTGAAATGTTTTTGATAGGTTCTACCTTTTGTACAGTTTCATAATGTTTAAATTATGCAAGAGCAGCTTAGGATATTGGTCTTAGCATGTCTAAAGAGAACGAGCAAGACAACAGCATTTATCGTGCTGTATGCTTGTAAGGACTTCTCTTGCTATAATTGGGTTGTGTTGATATTATTATACATGACATACAAACCCACAATTATGACATGCAATATGAAACATAAGTGATCAGGGCCTGTAGCCTTAGCATTAGGCTAACAGAGTAGTATATCACTTAAACAATACATTATAATAAATAACCAGCATGTTAGTAGTGAATTGTTCACTATTGAGCGTCTGATCAAGAACATTCAGACACTTGATTCAAACGTGCACACATCAACACCAGCTAATGAACCAGCATGGCCTGCAGACTTACTGTTAGACTGCGCGGTAGTATATGTTCACACAGTTAACCAATCTTAATTTGTGATCAGTGTCTAATTTCTCTACACCATGTCAGTACATTGTCAAGGAGACAAGTGATGAGAATATAGAAATCCATCAACTGGGGACAGTGGCTTGATATACCACTAGATTGTCACAACTGATATTGAAAAAATATATGGTGACCAGTAAAATGAATCAATGTTTTGTGATCGTGACGGTTTGATCAAGTATAGAGCGTTTTCACTCACGTGACCAGCGCCCATATTGGTCTACCTAAACAAAAGATGATTTTTGCATAAAAATAAAGTTTAACTCCACCAGGAATGGCTTAGTAGTAGTTCGCCCGTCACTCCTTCTCAGGAGCATAGGCCATCAACAGTCTCTCTCCATAGCCTCCTATCCTGTGCATCCCCCTCTGGCTGGTACCAACTCTTGGCCATGGACTTAAAGGGGCACTGTCACGAGCTTAACTTCAAAAATTCAACAGCCCAAAAACATGTTTACACCATTGGAAACCTATTAACAGTGGTCAAGTTTTCTTAAAATTACTATACCAGTGTACTGAAACTAAATATAGAGTGATATCACTGTGATACCATCGGGAACCTTTGATCTCAACTTGAAAACGTCAGCCTGACTTTTTCAAGTTCTGTACTTGTGGTTTGGAAAAATTGATTAAAACTATTTACGGTCATCCTCGTCATTAAACAATTTGCTAGATATCCTTCCCTTTTCGTTCTAGGAGCATTTCCTGCATGTTTGAAAGTAATTAGTTGTAATTTTGGTGGCGTTTTACTAAAAAGGCCAAAAAATGTCCGTGACAGTGCCCCTTTAATCTCTGCTTCTAGCGAACGTCTCCAGGTCCAGGAATGGCTTGGTACACCAATATGGCTGCTGTGATGTCATATGAAAACGCTCTATTGGTGCCTTTTGGGACATTGTCGCGATTATTTGACTCAAGACTGTAGTGAATGCAGGCTGTTCAAATATCTAATGGACTCTAAACGTTATGGACTTTAACTAAATATTAAAATGATTTGTCAAGGCTATTTCCTTGATGTACAATCTGATCTCTGGAACTAACTCCTTCTCTGACAGTGTTACTTAAAAGTGTTCGTTATTTTCCTGTATCAGGTTGCAAGCTATGTAGTGAAGGAAAAGGATGACGATGTTGAAGTTCTCAAGGTACTGCACCTTGCTCTTATGCGACCTAAAACGTATTGTTAAAGATGAGGCAGTTATGTGATGGTTTTCAAATTTATTAAAATATTTTGGTATACAACTGACGTGCTCCCAACGTATCAAGGCTTCCTCGAAATTTTTTTCAGGCTAAAAAATGCAATTGCTTAAATTGCTTTCACACTGCGAGGATCATTTCATTCATTTCATCATTAATCCGCGGTTCATATACATGTATGTCTTTCAGATGTTCATTACATCATAAACAAACTCCGTTAGCGTTCTTTAGCCGTTAAAAGTAGACTGCATACAACCTTTCTGTTTTATCACTCTGTTTTCTGATGAATGCGGTGGAAAAATCCTTGGCACCCAAGAAGTAAGGCTCGGAAAGACCGAGCACGAGAGGACCGCGGAAATCGAGCCTACCAAGAAGTATAACTACTGCTTTCTCACTTTGAAAGTATTGAAAGAAAGCTAATCTTGTATGATAACTTTGATCACCAACAGCAAGACGCAGAGACTGCCGACCCCGACTACTGGGAGAAACTTCTGCGGCATCACTATGAGCAGTTCCAAGAAGACGAAGCAAGGCATCTCGGAAAGGGAAAGAGAATTAGAAAACAGGTAACTTCTAATCTTTAGCTAGTGGGAGTCTAGTGGATTGAAGTGTGGCCAAGGCCATTGTGTTGTGGGAAAAAAGTGCTTTTTGTCACAACACCTTTTTCCAGAGAGTATAAGTGGATACAGCGAATTGCTCGCTCAAACCAAACAAAAATCATGCAGGGGTAACATATTGTCTTTTGCCGATTGCCACAGGACATTGCATATTGACTGAAAAAGTAACGCATGAAATATTCCTTCCACAGGTCAGCTATGTTGATGGAGGCATGGAAGATCAGGAAGAATCAGGTACACTGATTGTGCAGTCAAGATCTGCTTATTCCTAAAGTTGTCTTAAGCGTATTCCGAAACAGGTCTTGAAAATATAATTCTACGTTTTCAGATTCATCATTAGGGTGGCTTGTAATCCTTCTCAGTTTTCTCCAATTTTTAATCCACATTCCTTATCATCTCTTTGTCGTTCTTTTTTGCCCACTTAAGTAAATTATTAATTTGAGTTTGAAGCATTGCAAGAATGGATTTAAATAAAAGTTACCAGCGATGACTTTTATTTTTAGAACATACCTAAAACCAAAATCCGTTAGTTGCTTGTTCCACATGACATTTCAGCTAACCATTTGCCAACAGTCAAAGTCTCTTTAATGAACTGTTTTACAGGAAACATAAGTTCAAGCTCACATTTTTTCCAACCAATACTAAGTCCACTGTCAAACTATCTTCAGTTAAGTGTTGTTTGCTTTATTTTAATAGCCTGGACCAACAACCTGTCGGACTACGAAGACGAGGGATACAGTGACGTTGACGAGGAGGAATCTGATGAAGAATTCAACCAAAAAACTGAAGGTAACAACACATGATAAACGTTGTTTGTAGATTTTACTGCCAATGTTCACCTTGTGTTTCAATGTTTCCATTGCAGGTCGTCAGAGAAGAAGTGGTCGAGGTGCGTCTGAAAAGGATGTCACTCCACCTCTGCTGGCTAAAGTTCAAGGCAATTTAGAGGTACGGTATTAATTGCATTAATTGTGTGGAGTTTTAGTTTTCAAGGGAAATCTATTCAACAGAACAGTTGACGTTTCGAGTGTCATATACGATTAATTTACAATATGACTTCCAGGTTAAAAGTAGACCAAGTAAGGCATTAGAAGAAGCAACGAAAAAATGACCCATCGGTCTTCTTTCTGCTCTGCTAAACAGCATGTTTTACACGTATTGTAATTGTTAAATAAAGTTTACCTTCATCTTATCATTTGTTCAGGTGTATGGCTTTAACCTGCGACAAAGGAAGGCGTTCCTGAATGCAGTCATGAGATATGGTCTGCCTTCTCCTGAGGGCTCTCGTAGATCCCAGTGGTAGGATGTTCTTTAGAATACCCACTCTGTTTTTATTGTTACTACTAAAAGTTCAATCTAGTCTCTGTATCTATTCTTACAAAACAGTAACAGGTTTGCAAGTGTTTTCCTTATTTTAAAGTCACTGGCTTTTTTCCAGGTTTGCAAGAGATCTTCGTGGAAAAAGAGAGAAAGCATTTCAGTGAGTGTCGCAAGTTTATTCTCAATAAAATGTGTCTTTCGCTACTTTGTGTAAATTATTTAGTGAAACTGTACTACTGACATGAATTTTCATCAGGCTTGCCTCTCTTCATTTCCCCGATTACTAGCTCCATTTTCTACTAGTTACAGGGTGACTATGTACGTCTAGCCCTTCTTTCTATATATAAAAAACGCAACGTTGTACAATAGGCCATTTCCGAGTTGCCTTCTGCCTCAGTTTCGTGAAAAACCATTCAAATGAGAATGACATATTTTCATATGAATGGTTTCGCACGAAAATTTGTTTTGGCACAAGCAGAAGGCATCTCTGAAATGGCCTATTGTAATGATTGTGGTTGACTTACAGGGCATATGTGGCGATGTTTCTGCGTCACCTGTGTGAGCCTGGTACAGACAACAGAGAGACATTCAATGATGGAGTGCCTCGTGAAGGACTACAGAGAACGCAAGTGCTGACCAGGATCGGTATCATGAGCCTGATAAGAAAGAAGGTGACTACAGTCTGTTTTTTGAGTTCCCACTCGGACAGTATATAGAGCGTTTTCACTCATGTGCATGATCCGCGGTCATATTGGTTTGCTAAAACAAAAGACGATTTTTGCATAAAAATAGAGTTGAATTCCCAGAGGAATGGGTTGGTACAGCAATATCGCCGCCCTTTTTTTGTTTTGGAACACCAGTGTGGCCGCCGAGACGTCATATGAAAACGTTCTATAGAAAACTAGCAAAAGAACATAGAGGAAGCCTGCACGTTGTAACAGGGCTGTCTTAGGTCGGGAAATGGTCAGGGGGGAAAACAAAATTCTTGAAGGTCAGGGAAAAGTCATGGAAATTTATTTTGGTCAAGGAAAATTGAAATTATGGAACCTCTGATTTAACACCACTGAAAGCTGGAAGAAACATTTAAGGTCAATGTAATCTCAGCGATGTGTTACTTTTTTTGTCAGCTGAGGTTGGAGGCCGCTACTATACATGTATCTGGGATTCTGTATTTATTTGGTTAGGAAAATTTTATTTTTATCAGAAAAAAAAGTCAGGGAACTTTGAAAACTGATGGTTGTGGCAACCATTTGTAAGCTTCGCATTTTCAAGCTTGTCCATATTATAATCTGTTGTTAGCCATCCGCAGTTCCTATACTGTATGTCTCAAAACTTTGGGAGTTTCGAGGATCTTGTTTGTCCTCAAGCTTATTTAGTTCAAGGTAGATGAAAGTGTCCCTGCAATGTTTGCGTTTGTTTTGATTGTTTATTTTACTGTTGTCAGGTGGAAGAGTTTGCTCATATCAACGGCTGGGAAGCTTATCCAGACGAAGACAACTTGACAGAAAAACCTTCAAGTAAGACCTCATCACGTGTTTCCACACCCATAGCGGAAGTAGACAGCAAGAAGGCTGAACCGGAAGTGGCTAAGACAAAGAGCAAACCAGACAAGAAAGACCAGGCGGAAGAGAGCAAAGCTGAGCCAATGGAGGTGGATAAAGATGAAGCAGGTATGGAAAGCAACTCGGGACTTTTTAACTACTAGAAAGTTTGCTTAGGCCCTTGCCCGCTTGCCTATTGGGCAAGTAAGCTTGAAAAGTTACTTGCTCGACAGGAAAATCGAGTTGTCCCGAACGACCGGACTAGACTTTTTTAGCTTGAGATATAGATATACAAACATTTCTTTCATGTTTGTTTTGAGAATTTAGTTGTACATTAGAGAATTTCCTTTAGTTTACCATTTTGTCTTGTCTCGCTCGTCACGTGTCTGCTTGATAACGTGTCTCGACATTGCAACGAGAAATGATACGCATATTTCTCCCTCTTGTGATTTAACTAGTCAAGTAAATCATCTTTTTCTAATCAAGGGTATAGCTTGAATTAAGTCAAAAGTATCACTAAGCAGGTCCTTTGTATTTTCTTGCAGCTGCAACAAGCGAGAAAGAAGACAAAGCTGCTGTGAACCCAGAAAATGGAGAACCAGCCATTTCCTCCGCAGACAAAACTGAAGACAACAAAGATGCGGAAAATAAAGACGAACCGAAACAAACTGAAGATGGTTCGTTTAAAACAGTAGCTTGTCTTCAAAATTTAGCAAGAAATTATTTATTTTCAAGACTGAACTTATGGAGATGACAATGTTGGAATGGTCATAAGAGTTTTGTGATGTATAAATCTGTATGTTAGATGTTAACCATATTGAATACGCGGACTTACCTATATGCTACACTGTTGAGGTGTATTTTTTCGTTCCAGTTCATGATCCTTTGATGTGGTTTGATGCATATTTTTTGGTGTACAACTATTATCATACATTTGCGTTATTATTTCCAATTGAAAACGCTTGTATGGACTTGTCTCATCGAAGAATTTTAAAATCATTTTTTTCCTTTCTTTAAAAGCTGTTGGCTCGCGCTTGTTACAAATTGCGCGTTCGTAAGAAGCTCACACATTTCGAGTGTGTGGCTACTTGTATGCCATGCTAACTTGTTAAAATCATGTGACAGGAGATTCTAACACAGATAAAGAGTCTACGATGGAGGTCAACCCACTCAGCCCGAAAGAAGATAAAGGAAAAGACCAGGAAAGGGAGGATAGTCCGGACAAAACAGAGAAGGATATGGACACTCAAGAAGGAGACACGACGTCTGAAGGTGACAAGGCAGCCGAGAAAAAGCAGACGAGTGGTGATAGTGATGAAAAGACTGATAAAACTGTTGATGTTGATAAAACTTTGGACGAAAACAATGTTGATTCTGAAGGAAAGGAGGACAAAAACGTTGCTGCGGATGAAAAGAAAGATGATGGTGAGGCGAAAGTTGAAGACGGTGAGAAGGAAACGAAAACAGAATCGGAAGAATCTAAAGATGAAAGTGAAAAGGATTCATCAGACAAAATGGAAGATGGTAAAACATCCGAGTCAGCCCAAGAAGTTGAAAAACCATCTGAGAATGCTGCGGAGGCAATGGAGACAGATGACACATCAAAGAAGCCAACAGAGTCACTTGAAGAGGGCGAGAAAAAGTCAGAAAAATCCGAATCTGATGAGACTAGTGAGAAACCTTCAGAAGAAACAGACTCTAATCAAAAGGAGAAGAAAGCTGACGAGTCTGTTGAATCGGATCAGAAAACATCAGAGAAGTCTGAATTGGCTTCAAAATCAGAGCAAGCTGTTGTGAAATCTGATGCGGCGACTGAGAAATCAGAGAAGTCGCCTGATAAGTCTGGTGTGACTAACAAGCCCGGAAGCAGTGCACTTGGAGATCAGCGTCGCTTCATGTTTAACATTGCTGATGGAGGGTTCACCGAGCTGCACACACTGTGGGAAGTGGAGGAGAAGAGAAAGTGTGATGATATCTGGTGGAGATGCCATGACTACTGGCTTCTGGCTGGAGTTGTTACGTATCCTGAACTAATGTGCATTTTATTTAGTAGAGCTTTTTTGACACTAGCCTCAAAAACTAATTTTTTTTTCAGCGCCTCACTTTCTTCACAGCCGAAAGAGAAATTTGAGATAGCGTATCTTATTGGCTTATATATTATCGTTGGGTTGTTAAAGGGGCACTGTCACGGACATTTTTTGACTTTTTCAGTAAAACGGCACCAAAATTACGACTAAGTAGTTTCAACCATGCAGGAAACGCTCCTAGAACATAAAGGGAAGGATATCTAGTAAATTGTTTAAAGAAGAGGGTGACCATAAATAGTTTTCAGCATTTTTTCCGAACCACAAGGACAGAACTTGAAAAAGTCAGGCTGACTTTTTCAAGTTGAGATCTAAAGCTCCCGAAGGCATCAAAGTCATATCACTTTATATTTAGCTTCAGTACACTGGTATAGTAATTTTAAGAAAACTTGACCACTGTTTATAGCTTTTCAATGGTGTAAACATGTTTTTGGGCTGTTGAATTTTTGAAGGTAAGCTCGTGACAGTGCCCCTTTAATCAGAGACACTGCACAAATCTCGATATTGCAATGTCTTTGTTGCTGAGGATTTATCTCAGACTTCATTCTCGGGAGTGACGGAAGGAAGGTGCCCGCATGGATATATCTGTTCTTGTCAGGTTATCTTGGCCCCGTGCTTTGTTTTAGGTGATGTAGATAAAGTTAGTGATAAGTGAAATGGTGACTTGGATAAACTGAAATAAATCAGGAAGGGTTTTCAAGTCGAATACTCAGGAAAAAGACTTCCAAAGTTCCATTTCACTTATCATTTGTCCACATATGTCATTTCGACATATCGAGTCTTGCAGACAGCAGGACATGTGTCACATAAGAAGCTAGTAAATGACGTCGCTTACCACGAGTCCCCTATAGCTCAGTTGTTAGAGCGTCCAACCGGTATCTGAAGGTCATGGGTTCAACTCCTGTTGCGGAACTCAGAAAATCTTTTTTCCAAGTATTCGACTTCAGAACGCTTCTTCCTTTAGACAAAGTAAGGTTCCACGGAATGCACCTGGTAGCTTGTAATTTAAGATATGTTAAGTCTGTTTTTCTGCCTCATGAACCCTAGTTTTCTAATCTACTTTTACCATTTATATTTCACCATTGTATAAAGTATTTATATATGTTATTCCTCTCGCGTGTGATAACTGGTTGATTCAGGTTAAACTTTTCCTTGACTGTATTGTTCTGTTAGTCACGGTTATGGTCGGTGGCAGGACATCGCCAATGATCGCAAGTTTTCAGTGATTAACGAGCCTTTTAAGAACGGTAAGTTGCTGAGCAAGCCTCTTTCATAGAAAGTGTATACAATATTTTTGTAGCTGAAGATTTTAACTAGAGAGTGGCCATTTTAACAAGTACTTCCGAATTTTCTTCAACTCGCCACCATGTTTCCAGAACGTCACATTTTTTTTCTCGTTTAGTACAAAGTTACGCATAGGGGATAAGGATGGTGCAGTGTTGAGAGCGTTCGCCTCCCTCCAACACTTTTATATTCCAGTTTGATCTGAAACAGTCGTTGAAGAACCGCTCTGGATATGATATTCTATTTATCACTAGTTATTCACTTGTGCATGTTTGTGTTATAGTTACTCTGGAATACAAGAACCGGTTCATCGCACGACGCTTTAAGGTTTGTGAGTTTTTTTTGGTAATTTTGTTAGCGTTTATATTGTCGCAGGAGAATTTGCTGAAACTTGTAATTCTGCATTATGCTGAAAACAGTGGGGGGGAGGGGTGGTGGTGTTGAAGTCAGCATACAAGCCTAGTTGCCCATCAGGCCGGAGTTTATCCCGGTTTCCGTACCATGAAGCGACTGGGAGTATTGCTACTCCCCCTGGATGGAATACTAGTTCATCGCAGTGTTACCCCCAGCAGTAAATTCGCCGGTACCCATTTATACACCTGGGTGGAGAGAGGCACTGTGAGAGTAAAGTGTCTTGCCCAAGAACACAACGCAGTGCCCCGGCCAGTGTTCGAGCCTGGACCGCCCAATCCGGAGTCCAGGGCCCAGTTGTTTAAAGCGATAGCGCTATCCACCGGATAAATCACTATCCAGTGGATAAGTGTTAACAAACAAACTACGCTATCCACTGGGTTTTGGGATAGCGTTATCCACCCTTTCAAGAACTGAGGCCTGCGCACTAACCATTAGGCCACCGCGCCTCCTACTGCTGAAAACACTCTAACAGAAAATTACTGTGCTTGAGCTTCAAGTTACTGCGTTTGCACTCGGTTCCTCTGGCGCATTAGGTCTCTCGGCGGCAACCTTGCGAATGTCATTGTTTGAGAGTAACTGCTGTTTTGTTTTCAGTTGTTAGAGCAGGCCCTAGTGATTGAGGAACAGCTAAGAAGAGCCGACTCCATGAAGCTCAGACAAGATGCTAACCACCCGGCCATGGCTCTAAATGCGAGGTAAGTAAAAAGTCATAGACTCGTCCTTAGTCACAGGTTCCTGTTAAAGGTGCCAAATACTCGCCTGTTGCCACTGTCCCCCAGCTGCTAGCTGCCGCGAGCATTGCCAGGAGCTATGTGGACGAGGACGTGCAACATGTAACCTCGCTGGCAGAACCTATGTTAGACGGAGGCAGTTCCTAGCATTTACAAGGAAGGCATTGGTGACACTTGCGAACCTCACACAAGAGTGACCAACATCAAACTTCCCCTTACAATATCAAGAGAAAAGGTTATGAGAATTAAAAAGGGAAATTGCTTTGATCTTTTAACAAATTCTCTCAACGTATAATATAAGAAAATATATTGAGATCAGACAGGAGAATTTGAATGTTGATATCGGGGCTTAAAAGGGTTAAGGTACCCCTGTTAGAACAGTCTTCAGTTGATTTATAAAGTGTAGTTGCGTTTGTATTGTTAGCGTTTACTGAACTGCAAAGAGAAATGACTGAAACCTTAGTTGATAAATTTCATATTCTTATCTCATGTCTTCTTGACCATATATTGAAGGTGTAGGGAGAATTTGATGTTGATCACTGTTGGGATTTCTTTGACAGGTTTGCAGAGTTGGAGTGTTTGGCGGAAAGTCATCAGCATTTGTCTAAAGAGTCGTTAGCAGGAAACAAGCCGGCCAATGCTGTGCTTCATAAAGGTAGCTGTTTACACTAAGATTCGTACGGCATTATAATAAAGGTTGTTTGTTTATCGCATGAGATTATCAGTAGCTGCTACAGATCTGTCCAGTTTAGAGGGTAAAGTACTTTCTAGCACACTTTCCTTCAGCAGTGCGATGGAATACTGAGATGAACAGGAACTTCAGATAAGTGCTTAGCACTTGAAGTTCGTTTTGCTCACCGAGTCGCTTCGCGTTTGAGGAACACAACAGATCAATTTAATCTCGCAATCTTTCGTTTCTTAACGCAATGTCAATTATTCTGAAGAAATAGCCTCACAAAAGACCGTGTCCGAAAGCCATTTACCGGGGTTGGTTTGGTCCCTAGCTTATACGTTTACTAGGAGAAAGTTAAAGTGGCACGAGACTCGCTGTTGTTTTGTTCGTCTTGCAGTGCTTAATCAGCTTGAAGAGCTGCTATCAGATATGAAGTCAGACGTCAATCGGCTCCCGTCAGCTCTTGTCCGAATGCCGCCCGTTACAGCTCGGCTCAACATGTCCGAGAGAGGAATCCTGAGTCGTCTTACTAAACGTGATGGCGCACCACCTAACGTTACGATATCTGGAAACTTAATCCAACCTGCTCCCATGCCACTGGTGGGGTCAGTGCCTATCCAACCCTTGGTGATGACTGGAGGAACCGTCCTACCACCAGCTCCGAGCATCAAGCCTAAACCTTCTTACCGGTACAGTGTACCCCCGGTCTACTATCCACCTACCATTCCGAGCAGTACTGCCACCATCACAGTTCGGCCGCCTCCTCCCACCACTCTGCTGCTTCCCGCTTCCACCACAGTATCAAGTCTAGTCAAGCCTGGGCTGGTACAGTCTGTGCCCAAAGCAAGCTCCCCGCTGATCAGTCACCACGTGAACTCACCTACACCAACACAGTACGTCACCACACTTATCACCAAACCTGCCGTCACCACCACAGTCTCTCCAGTACCCCACCCAGTGGTGGGTCCTGCTAGCTCCACGCCCTTGACTCCAGTTATCAACAGTGTCTACAGCCTTAGTGCAGGCAAGGCAGGTACGGAGGCTCAACGCAGCTCTACTCCCCCCACGTCTTCTATCCAGAGTGGCATAGGTAAAATGCTCAGTAAAAAAGCCACCACTCTCGTGGAAAACCAAATCACCTCCATCATACGCAGGGAGGCTTCAGCTATGGGCTTAATCAGGCCCGATGCTTCTTCCAACCCCAGCTCCCCCTCCGCAACCGAAAAGCGCGTTTCCTCACCTGGACAGAGTCAGGTCACGCCCCAGGCTCCACAGGAGGAATCCGACAAAACGCAACCTCCGAAGACTGGAGACCCCAAGAAGGACAACGATCCAGACGTGATCTGTTTAGATTAGAATGAACAGCACCGGCTGATTTAATACTAAGGAAAATATTCTCTTTTTCGTGATGTGGCGGTGCCACTTTTTGGCCTTCGTAACGTCGGGTCAATCTTTTAAATCAGTTATATTTTTTGCTTTATGTGTTTTGAAAGTCTTACAACGCTCATGAATAAAATATGAAAGACTGGTCTATCAGAGATGATTAATAGAGCTGCTGGAAATAAAGTTCCATTTTTAAACTAATGCTTATGAGCTTCCTTTTCTTGTTTACGGCTTCTTGGCGTTGCTGTGTTAAAAATCAACAAAATGCATCCACTTGTCTTACCTGGGAATGAGGCATACGACTTTTCAATGGCCACTTCTCTTCCCTGTCCCTTATCCTACGCAGGACTGAAATCGCAAAGAAAGAAAAGGATAAAAAGGGATAAATCACATTGTAATTACTCGCGCTTAGGGTATCTACTCCATCCTCGTTCGAGATAAGGTCGGAAAAATCAAAAGCAAGGACTGCTTTCACTGTTATTTTCGAGTCGGCCGGGACGTCCTTTGTTGATTTGTGGAATACTTGGACCTAAAATAAAATGACTTCCCGTTAAATTCCGGTAAATATTTGGATTAAATTCACAGCTCGCGCTAAATGGCGTAATCTTGTTTTTGAACAATTTTGGTTGAATAAAGTTAAATTTGGTTAAATCCTCATCGTCATTCAATAGTCTGGAGATACCCTTAATGGAATTTCTTTAGTTCCTGTAAGTAATTTACGGCATTTAGGTCGGATTTCACGTGACTTACCGCAAAACCGAAAATGTTGTGTGTGTTACGTGTAAATCATTCGGGTACAAACTCTGTGTTTCCAAATATGGTTCTTGGCAAAACTGAATATTCGAACGCTGTGAACGCGCGTTACACGTTTCAACCCCTTATGAGTTTCTGATATGAGCCTGCTATAACTATCTCTTATTATTCCACTATTGCGCTATTTCACCATATTAGGGTACAAGAACGCACAAAATATGCCACGTTATTACACTGTAGAACAGGGCAAAAATACGGACTGGAAGAGGAGCGACAAAAAGGCTGAACCAAACTATATTTTTGTGTGGAATAATAAATCCCTTATTCGATGGTTTAACATAATTCGGGCTGACATTTTGCTCATTGCTCGTATTTTTCCTCGCCCCTTCGGGGCTCGGAAAAATACTACGCAACTCCCAAAATATCCGCGCGTATTATATGTTAAGCCATCGAATAAGGTGTTTATATCTAACAAGAGCGAAAAATATCCGACGATTTGCAATATTTGAGCTCTCGGCTGTTCTCGCTGACGAGTACATCTACCACATTTGCGGTCTTTGGCATGGCCCCATTAATATGGCCTCGGGCACCCGAGATAATTTTACCGAGCGTTTATATGAGAAAAAGGTGTCCCTGCTATCCTAGTCAAAGTTGACCCTCCTTGGTTATTCTTAAAGCTTTTTAATATTCAATTCCCAGATATCATTTTCTTCGTTTGAGTTTCTTTTTAAAACCTGAAATTTCGAAAATAGATGACACTCGGCACGCCGCGAGTTGTCCCGGGAAGGTGAGCCAAAGTGTTTATATGAGAAAAAGTTGTCCCGCCTGCCAGGGTTACCCTACCTGCCGAGACGAGACAACTCGCCCACCCGAGTAACAACTCGGGGAGGATCATATAAACGGTTGGTGGAATCTTTCAACATTTCAGTGAAAAGTTAGCTCGCCCACGCGAGACCATATAAATGGGGCCTCAGATACCATGGACCGTAAACCATTCGATACTCACGAATTGCAATATGCCATGGCTAGTTTTTAATAATAGAAGTGTTCTGAGTTTGTTGCATTGTATTCTTTAACGTCAATGGTTCGTTTACGAAAAAAGTTACCAGCCTTAAGTTTTCAGTACTTTAATTGACGCAGTTCAAGTAGTCGCCCTATAACTGTCATTGTATTCTCGCAATTTCAAATTTTAGAGCCGAACGTTATTTTTCTTAAATTATAGCACTGGCCCGGAAGAAGATTAGCCCTGTAAGTAAAAATATTGGCCAATAAATTCTGCCCTTTTGCCTTAGTACCAGCTTTGCAATAAATTTTGTTTTATTTATGAACATTCCGTTGAGCAAAAGATCCAGCGACGGACAAACCAAGCAGTTTTATTATTCGTTGCGTGGTCCTCTACATCCAAACTTTTTCTTTTATATATTTTCTCATCCATCCATAAACCATTTCTGGCAAAAAAGGTGACCCTTACCAATGCCTTTGATACTCGTACCCCTAATTCGCATACCAACAAATTACTGCATCTCTTGATAATTTTTGACTTCAATAACCACCTTGAAATACTTAACGGGGGGGAGCTCTTAACTACAGATCCAGAGCAGTTGCTAAGGGATTGCTGAAGACTGCATTTTGTAGCAAACGATTTTGGGGCGTTTTGTAACGCTTAATGGTGAATTTTATTTGGGGAACCCCATGATTTGAAAATATATATCATTGCGCGTGTGAGACTAGTGCCAGTTCCAAGCCGCGCGTTAGAATTTAACATCCCTAAAACTCGGAGGAAACAAGTTAGTGACCTAAGTCTCTATAATCTGACGTATGCAATTACTGTAACACGATAAAAGGAAACGCTAGGAAAGTCTGTAAATACATGGAGGATATTACATGGTGACTGAAAGATATGGATTTTATGTTCGAGTGGCAGAAACGGTCGTTTTTTCTCTTGTTCTGGTCACGTGACTTGTCGAAAATAGCCGTGACTTGAAACTTTTGGAGGAATCCTTAATGGGACATTTCTGTACAAAAAGCTTATCTGCATGAGGTCTGGTTTCCAAAATATGACAGTTAGAAACCTTCCTTACCAACAAATTGGTAAGGTGGGTTTGTTATTTTTTGAAGGTATCCGGTCGTTTCGCCTGCCAGATGTTTCGCCTACAAGTCGATTCGCTGATCGCCTACACTATCTGAGATGTTTAACCTACCCTGAAGTTTAAACATAATGTATATTCTTCGTTCTTAAAACGTGAGAGCCCAAACACGCTAAACACAATGTATATTCCTCGTTCTAAAAGCGTGAAAATGTAGGCGAATCGACTTGTAGGCGAATAATCTTGTAGGCGAAACCACCGACATCCATTTTGTTAAGAAACCTTAATGACAGGTTCCCAACGTTTTGTATACTCCAACTTGTGAAATCCCTGCCCTTTTATATAGAGCATTTTCACCAAGATGGCAAGATCGTTACGTTTTGCCTGCATCAAAAACATCAAAGGAATATATTCCCTCAAATTTTAACTTGGCAGTGTTCACTGCAGTCAGTATATTCAGATCACGTTGAGTTAGGCTGTGTGAAATTTTAAAACGCTTTATCTCCAAAACAAAGCACTGTTCTGGCACAACGGGTTCAACAGGTTTAAAAGTAGAACTTTTATGAAGTCGCCCAAAAACGCGCTTTTCCTACTACTGCCTGAGTCGGGCGGAGCCTGCCTGTAAAGTCCACTATAGAGAGTAGTGCCCCGGGAGTCCTCTGATCAAGTGTCAATCGTTCCAGGAAATAAATAAAGATACCATGCGCAACCAAAGGTTTGATCAACAGAACAAATCTGTGGCTCAAAAAGAACTCGTAACCTACCCGCATTCTCGAAACTCTCTCTTCACGCCCTCCCCCCCTCCCCCCCCCCACCCCCGCCACGCCCCGCTCGCTTCTCCACCCAAAAAACACTCTGTCTCACCGCCCCCGGTGCTCGTGTAATACTGGCGCCGACTCACGGAAACAAACATGGCGGACATTTTTAAAATGTCTAGCATGACAGCATCTTGCAACCATTTTAATTTATTGACGGTGGAATACAGTTTTGATGTCTGATTTAGTACTTTGGTGAGCTTTGACGTGTGGAACGTTTAGTTCGGAGAGAAGTGCAAGCAGGTCGTTCTGTTTTGGGCAGCTCGACTTGGTTTGAGACCATGAGGCTGAAGTTTTACAGAGTTTTAAGCTCACTGCAACAAGATGTGAGCTTTTATTGGTGAGTAATAACAGCATTTATACAAATCACAGAATTTTGATGTACTAAAGAAATGATTCTTTTGAATTTGATTGTTGCTTACGACGAAAAAATCGAGTAAATTATAAGCTTGGATATTACATTGAATGTCTAAGCGTCCTTGTAAAACATAGGCACGCTAAGCGTGCAGGAGTTATTTTTTCAATTGATTGGGAGGCTTGGGGTAGAACTGGGTGTTAGTCGTGTTGGGATGGTTTATTTCATGGGTTGAGCTATTTGTGCATGGTTCATGTGCACGGTCCATCGCACCGACTAAGAGCTACTTTTGCAAAAATAGCTCAAAAACAATTTAAAAAGAAATTGTGCAAATGTTCTAAAAGTAGGCTGCTTTCGCTTGTAAATATGACTGTGGTGTGCAACCGATCGATCGAACCATACTGTTGAAGACAAAAAATACGTCAGTAATTTCTTCAAACGTAAACAGAAAAAAATATCTGGTACCTAGTCACTTTTAAGGTTACCTTGATGTTTAACTATCCATCCCCTTTCATTCCAAGCCGAAAGAAAACCGCTAAGTACACCAAAACATGGATTGAAAACTGTTGACAACATTTACCATAAACATGATCACAAAATCGCAAACACGCTCACTAAGAAAGCCAAATTGACCCGGAAATTGCAAACGAATAGCCAGATGGAACAAGAACAAAGTATTCTCGAGTTTCTGAAATAGCTCCATTATTTTCATCAAACAGAAACCTGTCTGCAAGCAAGGACAAGTTTCTTTCTTCGAACGCGAGAAACAAACAACTCTAGTCGCCAGTGCATTTCAGCCAAACCACGTGACGATTTTACTTGGACTGGTACAATATTAATTTCGCAACCAGAAGCAGAAACGTGCCCTAACTTGTAAGCGTAACATCATCAGTGGTGGTACCGATATTCCCACGGCCGTGCTAAAAATAGCTGTCGATGAAGTTGTGTGACACGCTTGACTGCACACCCAAAGAGCTAGTTTTCTTTTCAGCCGTTGTTTTTTGCGTGACGAGCCCAAACAACGGCTGTAAAGGAGACTACCAAAAAGCTGGCTGTCTTTTTCTTTTGCATATGAGTAAACGTAACTGCAACCGCTTTGCGTTGGGAATATTAAATATACTAAAAAGGTATTGCGTCAGCCATGGAATGCACTGACGTTGCAGCTTTCACTTTTGGTACGTGACAAACAAGATCATGTTTACTTTGGATGTTTATTTCGCCAGAAGCGACAGTCGTTAATTTGTTTGAAATTTTGCGACCATTTCTTGTCGGTTTAGCCAGTTGAAGTGAATCTTTTGGCTGTTTCATCGAGGCGAGTTCAGAGATCTGAAGAAAATAAATTTGGCCGACGTAAACACTTGCAAGCATTACGTCATTGGTACGGAAATAACCGCATTGCACCGCCGTACTACTAAAGATAGCCATCAATGCAAAGCTTGAAATGTGAGACTCGCACAATGACTACTATACCTTCCTACGGCCCTCACTCGCGGCACAAATGATGATTTTCTCTTGCTGTGCTATCCAACCACGTTGTCAAAATACCTAATTTAATATTTGCAGAGGAGACAAAACGTGCCCTTGTAACATCATCATGTCACGAGCTTTTCAAACGATAGTACAATAAATAACTCATGACCGCCCATGTGAAGTCCTACTATTCCTAAGCAGGAAACGTCAAACCTCCGGCCACATTCCAACCTCACTAAAATACCTATTATTTGGCAAGTCTCGAACCCAAATAAACGCACATGCCTCAACCTATTACAATCACGTTATTCTTTGGGGGAAAACCCTTGAGAGATTTGTGGTCACTCGTGTTATTACTTAGCCAAAGCTCCTACTAATGCTATACTTTTAACCGAGAGAAAACAGTTTAAACACCAGAACACCGCGCGATTGGAATCTCAAATCTTTAACACTCGCCCTTACAAACAACAGCGTCAGTTGGGGACCAAACCAAAACGTTCAGCAAATACACAACACTCACATTAAAAATGGAAGTCACAACATTTATTCTCAATATACATATTTATTCTACTCAAAACATCATACATTTTAATATAACATGGTCAACAAATACTATACCCATATTGTGTCGTCAACTGAACCAGTTGATTCCGTAAACCAAGAGAATTACCTTCACCGTGATGAAATTTCCAAACACTTTTCGCTTTCAGAACCCACACACAATGTTCTCACCCAAAGCTACATAAAAATCAAGACTTGTAATAGAGGCTTCAGACCAACACGGCCCAATCAGGTCGAATCTATAGCAAAACAAAAATGGCCGTATCTTGAACCGAAAACAAATATTCATAAAAACGATCCATATATACAAGCCGCAATTTGATTGGTCCTTGATAGAATCCCAAATCTGATTGGTGTGAAATACATACATGAATGATCCACTCAACCATCCACTTAATAGCCAAACACGTCTTCATGCCGACTAAGAGTTATTTTTTTAAAAAAATAACTCAAAAATGCGACAATAACTGACAAATATTGGCGAGAAAACGAAACTCTGTAACCTTATCAAAACCCTAAAAATACACACCAGTTATGAAACGCTTTCAAGTGGTATACTATGGAATATCCCACGAGTCACTTGAATTTTCTCGGTATACACACGAGCCTTTGTGGGATATTCCATGTTATTAAAAACTAGCAATGGTATATTGCAATTCCTGACGTTTGATTGGTAAAAAGGCAATGGTATATGAGCTCATATACCATTTACCACAAATATCATAGCCAATACGTGTCAACGAAAGCAGCTGGGGAGCTCAAATATTGCAACACTTTCGGGTTTTTTTAATAAAACAATTATTCCACTCCCGCTTGTTGGCTATCTACCATCCCACATCCAACAGGCGCTCGTGGAATAATTGTTAAAGTGAACCTCCATTCTTCAGACAAGGTAAGGTAAAGTCTGTATATGAGCCTAGGGACCCATCAGGCCGGAGCTTATCCCGGTTTCCATAGCATGAAGCAACTAGGAGTATTGCTACTCCCCCCTGGACGGGATGCTAGTCCATTGCAGGGTTACCCCCAGCAGTAAATTCACCGGTACCCATTTATACACCTGTGTGGAGAGAGGCACTATTAGAGTAAAGTATCTTGCCCAAGAACACAATGCAGTGCCCCGGCCAGGGCTCGTACCCGGACCGCCAGATTCGGAGCCCAGCGCACTAACCATTAGGCCACCGCGCCTCCCATGCACTCTTCGGACAAGTTGACATTAAATTGTTTGAAATAATTCCTAATTTTCAAATTTTACAAGACGAGGGAGAAATAACATTTAATAATAACAATAAATGGAAAAGTTTATGGCTTTTAAATTTCCAGTGCACTGCCATTTTGGATTTTTATGACATGTTATGGCTCCTGTTATTGTTTGGAAGCTTCCAAATGTTACAAGCCCTTAAAAGTTTAACAGCAGATAATGTGATTTTGTGTCCAAGTTTTCAACTAAAATAGCATACTGAGTTAAATGACTTTATCACCTAGTGATAAATCATAACCTCTTTTGTGTTCTGCCAAGAACAAAATTCTTGAATTGAGAACCTGATAAAAGTTATTACCTTCTAAGAAAGTAAAAATGTGAAATCAGAACTTTGAAACATGCTATCTTTTTTTTGAAAAAATGAAAATTCGCTCTTGCCAAAACACAATAGAGCACACCAAGTTTATTTTCCTCACGAATCAACTCCTAAAATTCTATATCGGCGGAGAAAACTTGGACACAAAATTGCAGGTTTTGAGGCTTCCAAAGTTTTTCTGAGTCAATGTTTACAACAACGTGTGCTATATTCAAAGCTGTGGATATAATTATGATAGTTTACTATGTTGCAGCGCATGGGACACAAAACTGAGAACAATAAGGTGTAATTACTTATACAAAGAACTTTAAGAAAAAATTCTCATAAATATTTTGTTTATTGTCGGCTTTATTCATCGCAGTTTGTGCATACTCTTTCAATAAATGCATACATAATGATTGCAAGGGTCCTGTGTGACCTTAAAATGTAGACCTAAAACTGTGTCTTTGATCTTTAGGAACCTACACTCTTGACCAGAGAAGGACATCAGAAAGAGAACAGACCAAGACATATAAAACCACGTGGAGGGTTGAAACCAGACTTCAAGTGGATATCGTGAGTTTATTTTATGTTGCTCTTATTAGTGTGGTACATGCATTATACAGTTGAACCTCCATTAAGCAGCCACCCGAGGGGAAATGGCAATTGGCCACTTTATAGGGGTTTGTCAGAAATTAGCATAAGGCCATTTAAAAAGGTTACATTATTTTAACACAGAATAATGTGAAAAGGAATAACCGAACCACATGCAGACGACAATAAACCTGTGTTTGAATGATTTTACCGCCCTTATGGGATCACTACCTTATCATGGTAGGGTGGTTTGCGTGCCCCAATAACCTGGAGAGCTATGCCAGCTGGAGTCTTGTACCCCTGGTATGGCCACCCATGCCGGACAGGTCGAAGGGTAGGGGCCTAACAAAAAGTGATCCCCTGGCCCTCCAGGTTGGGGGTTTGGCACAGGGCCAACAACCCTGCCCTGTAAAAAAAACATTCTGTTATGGAAACAGCAACAGAGGATACAACCACAACTGTGTGCTGTGGCCTTTCAGAGTCACCTTAAATGACACAGATGACTGGCAGTATGTGGTGAAATCTGCAAGGAAGCCACTGACAGGATTATGAAAGTCCTAGGCACCAAGACTAAGACCAGAATAGGTTTTTGGAATGTGTGAACCCTGTATCAAACGGGAAAACTGGCACAAGTTACAGCTGAAATATTCTAAGAGTCAGTGAGAGCAGCTGGACAGGTTCTGGAAGAGTGAAGACATCAACAGGAGAAACCGTGCTGTATGCTGGCAGGGATGACAACCAAAACCATGAGGGAGTGGCTGTCTAGCCTCCCACGCAGTCGTTTTTAGGGGAGATCGGATTGCACTCGCTCCCCACAAACGCCTGCTCAACCGAGAGCAACATTCCTTTCCGCTGCTAAGCCAATCAAATTTTACCTACCAATATCTGGTAGGTTGACCTTGACCGCACGACGCTGTTCGCAGGGCGAGATCAAAACAACATGTGTATGCATGGTTTCGACAGAGCTATAAACTCACAAGTTTAGGATTTATCACTAAATTCATTTCCGATACACAATTTCAGAATTTGCAAATGGGAAAAGAAAAGCAATGTTTTCGTTAATAGCAGTAAATCGCTTGTGCATGTTTGTCAAGCTGTGCCTTCAATGTTCGTCGACAGTCTCACCGATTCTTTGGATCGCGTTGTGCGTTTTCTCCTCTTGTAAATTTGATGAGGGAACAAGTCAAGTCTTTGTCAAGTATTGGTTTATCTGTAGTAAGTCTGAGCAATTTGAAGAAAAACTACCGTTTCCAACGTCTTCCTAATTTGTTTTTCGCTGCCCAAAAATCAAAAGACCGTCCTAGGTACTATAAATGATGGTAGCTCAGAAAAGCATGAAAAGCTACCCTTTGAATCAAAACTCGGCTTTTAGATTTTAGATTTTTCAGACCAAATGCAAAATCATGATTATAATTCACCGCACGCAGTTGATTTGTTATTGTGGTCATCGCTATTTCCAAGTTCTACGCTTTCGTCAACTTAATCGGTTCTTTGCCGTTTTATCTCTCGATTTATTGACTTGTAAATACCATATATCTCCTCTTTGATGCTTCCTAAACTCTCCTTTTCTTTTTCAAGTCGCTGAAGTGTCTTCTAGCTTTTTGAGTTGCATCCAGTGATATTTGTTGATGTCAATGATTGCCATTCGATCAGGCAAATTAGATGAATTAACTGCACTTTTCGCAAAAATTTAACCCTTTCAGCTGATGACTGATTCAAAGCGTTTTATAAAAAGCATTTGAATTCCATTCAATAATTTTTTACCGGTGTTTTAGCTATCATGAACTGATGTGAAATATTTACTTGCGGATCGAAGTCGCGGGAAATTTGATAAAATCATTTTGATTGGTCATCACAGACAATGTGTCAGTGCTAATTGGTTTGGTTGTCTGGCAAATCAAACAATGGGAAAGGAATGTTTCTCTCGGTTGAGCAGGCGTTTGTGGGGAGCGAGTGCAATCTGATCTCCCCTTAAAACGACTGCGTGGGAGGCTAGTGGCTGTCATACTCAAGAAAGGATTTGAAAAGTACCTCTTGGAGTGGAAACCAATCAACAGCAGACTTATGTTATGCACCAATGAACAAAAGTGTAGGCTCGCTTACCAGCCGCTGTGCGGGGAATGAGCCTGCACTCTTCCCCAAAAAGACGGCTGGACATGTGGATTGGCCATTGTTGATTTCCACCAATCAGAAGGTCCCCTGCTCAAATTGTGTAGGCAGAGAGAGTGTAGTTTGACAAGGCATGCGTTCATGTTTTGGAGCGCTTTAAACTTTAAACCGGAAGATTTACAACGAGAAAGCATTAGAGGAGCTGGATAATGGTGAAAATGATTTTGTAATTCAACCTACAGTCAGAACCGGTGGTTATTGACATCGTGAAAGAGACGGCGACATTCAAGTCCATTGCTGTTTGCAAATGTTGGAGCCACAACTAGCTTCACGTCTCTTTAAAACAAACTCAATAGCTATTACGTGGTCAAGTTACAGCAGTCTCTGTTGAAGCCGGACAAAGATAAATATTTCATCTGTGATAAGATACAGCACATCTTGCAAGATTTGTAGCGAACATTTTGCGAAGTCAAAATATCTTGCAAATAGAAGTGAGCCAAATCAAACCGCTCGAGCAGAGCATCAAGCAAACATGTAACATGTCGAAAACAAAGAAAATCTGCAGTAGGGAGTCTGTGTCAATGGCCAGTCATGATTCTCAGTAACATTTGCTTTGCTTTGTCTCAGATTTTTTTAGACACTAAATACTCCTTTAGAAATCTAAAATGTAAACTCATCAGGTAAGCCATAAAGGTATAGTATGTCTGCAGTATTGGAACGAGAAAACATGTGTTTTGGATGCCATTTCCAGTGATCAGTAACGACGCGTAAATTAAATTTTGAATCTACATCACAGACATGATCGGCCACTCACGCGTCCAGCCGTCTCTTCTCGTGGAGGAAAGACCAAACACGAGAGGACGGCAGAAATTGAGCCTAACAAAAGTGATGACACCACGAAAGACACCTCTGCACAACTGCAAGCAGAACTGGAGAAACTACCGTGCCATGACATGCTGGTTATAATGGGTGACCTTAATGCAAAGGTAGGAAGTTATAATTCGAGCCATGACAGAGCAATGGGAAAGGAAGGCTGTGGTACTATGAATGAAAATGGAGAATGTCTTGCAGACCTATGTGCAGCATACAACCTGGTCATTGGAGGAACAATCTTCCCTCACTCTGATATTCACAAGCTTACATGGTGTTCTCCTAATGGTAGAGATTTGAACCAGATTGATCACTTGACGATTAATGGCACATGGCGACGCCCACTTCAGGATGTTAAGGTGGGAAGAGGAGCTGATGTTGGCAGTGACCATCAACTTGTCACAGTGTATGTTAAGCTGAAGCTAAGAAGCACTGGTCATAAGCCACCATGCAACCAGCGCTTCAACACAGACAACTTGAAAGAGCTATCGGTGAAGAATGCCTTCATCACTCAACTCAGAAATCTAATTCAATCCTTGGCGGTTCTGTCTGATGAGCCCGAACCAGATGAAGTCAACAATATATGGAAGCAAGTGTCATTCATTTTCACAGAGAGCAGCAAGGCATGCCTAGGTTTTAAGAAGACAGTAAAGAAGAAGAAGTGGATTAAAAGCCAGCAACCTTAAGAGCCATCGGGACCAGACGAAATCTGAAGAAGAAACTACTTGATACCAAATCAGAAAGGCTGCTAGAGCGCTATAAGATCCAGTACAGAGAGGCTGGCTGATGTGTTAAGAGAATGGCAAGAGCTGATAAACATGCATATATTGATGAACTAGCTAGCCAGGCAGAAAATGCAGCCAACAGAAGAGAGCAGGGAAAGGTTTACAAAATCACAAAACTGGTATGTGGCAAGCTTTATGGGGGTAGAAAGGTAGCCTCTGTCAAGGATTTATAGTGTAGACTGCTTACCACCGAAAGAGACCAGGAAGCTCATTGGGCAGAGCACTTTAAGGATTTCCTCAACAGACCTCCACCCACAGTTGAAGCTGAGATGAGACCAATCTGAATGTGACCACAGATCCTCCAAACAGGCAGGAAATCATTGCAGCCATTAAAATTTTAAAAAACAACAAAGCCACTGACCAAGACAACCTGAATGCAGAGCTTTTCAGCAAGGATTCAACAGCCCCTGTTTACTGCAGTGTGGGGGCAGGAGAGAGTGCCAGATGACTGAACCAAAGATACCATCATAAAAAAAGGTCCACTAAGTGACTGCAATAACTGGTGCGGTGTCACCCTCCTGTCCACCCCAAATAAAATCCTGGCAAAGATTACCATCCAATGAATCTCCAGTGCAGTAGATCAGCAGCTCAGGTAAGAACAGGCTGGATTCCGCAGGGGGAGGGGTTGTGCAGATCAGCTATTCACACTATGTAACATCATTGAGCAATGCACTAAATGGCAGAGGGAGCTGTACATAAACTTTGTAGATTTCGAAAAGGCTTTTGACAGCATACAGAGACAGCTTGTGGCGCATACTTCGAGCCTATGGTGTTCCCCAGAAGATTGTCCAACTTATCCAGAGCTTCAATGAAGCCTTTACTTGTAGCATAGCTAGAGAACAGTGATATCAGTTTTGAGGTAAAGACAGGCATTAGACAGGATTGCGTGATGTCTGCATTGCTATTCAACTAGTCATTGATTTGGTGATGCGCCGTACTACAGAAGACCATCCCAGGGGCATCAGCTCCACCTTAGAGGATCTAGATTTTGTGGATGATTTAGCTCTTCTTTCTCACACCCATAGTCACATTCAAGAGAAGACCAGCCTTTTAAGTAAGTACACTCACCAGGTGAGATTGAACATCAGTCTCACCAAAACAGAGGTCATGACACTTAACACCTCTAACCCTCAGGCCATCAAGGTGAATGGAGAAGACCTCCCAATGATCAAACAGTTTAAATATCTGGGCAGCATCGTCAGGCAAGATGGTGGTGCAGACATAGATATCCAGAGCCAGCTAAACAAAGCCCTGAACAATGTGTGGCAGTCATCACAGTACAGTACACACACCAAGCTCAAGATCTATCATAGCTGTGTCCTGTCTACCCTTTTGTATGGGTCAGAATGTTGGCCAATATTAGAAAGTGATCTGGGAAAGCTGTCAACCTTTCTAACCAAAAGTCTGCAAAAATACTTTGCATCTTCTTCCAAAAAGGATCTGCAGTGCAAACAGGAGGACATGGGTACTATTATTATGCAATGTCGCTGGAGGTGGATTGGCCATGTCATTCGAAAGGAAAATGAATCCATCACATAGACAGCACTATAATGGACTCCCGAAGGCAGGCACAAGCGTGACAGGCCCAAGAATACATGGTGACACACAGTAGAAGCTGGCACAAGATCCAACAGCTGGCCAAAGACAGACATCAGTTGAAGAACGTTGTTGCTGCCCTACGTGCCAGACAGTGGGCACAATGGGCAGTGAGTGAATGAGTTAGTGTGAATGATTTTATCAGCTGTCACTGTCCAAGCTTGTTGAAAACAATAAGCCAAACATGGTATATTACATTCTTGCTGGCCGCTAAATTAAATAGAGGTAGAAACAATTAGAACAATGCCCATTGGGACAGCAGAGAGGTGGCCGTGGCTGCTTAATAGAGGTGACCACTTACAAGGGGTTTTACTGACTATAGTTTCGGAACTTTTGTAACTGGCCGCTTAAAGGGACACTGTCACAGACATTTTTTGGCTTTTTTAGTAAAACCGCACCAAAATTACGACTAAGTACTTTCAACCATGCAGGAAACGCTCCTAGCACGTAAAGGGAAGGATATCTAGCAAATTGTTTAAAGAAGAGGGTGACCATAAATAGTTTTCATCAGTTTTTCCAAACCACAAGGACAGAACTTGAAAAAGTCAGGCTGACTTTTTCAAGTTGCGATCAAAAGGTCCCGATGGTATCACAGTGATATCACTCTATATTTAGCTTCAGTATACTGGTATAGTAATTGTAAGAAAACTTGACCACTGTTAATAGGTTTCCAGTGGTGTAAACATGTTTTTGGGCTGTTGAATTTTTGAAGTCATGCTGGTGACAGTGCCCCTTTAAGTTCGCACAGCCCTTGCTATCATTATGTATGTATTTATTTAAAGTGTCCCTGTGATCAAATTTTTGATTTTCTTTTTTTTTACATTTTCGTGTACTATAAGACTTTCTTACTCATCCTGCCAAATGTCAATCCATTATGAACATCAGAAGTCATTTTATTTGGCTATAAAGGCTCGGTTGTGAATGGGAGAAAGTGACATTAACGGCTCAAAAATACCTCACGGGTTGAAATAATAAAAATAAGTATTGAAAATCATGTGAAAAGTAACAAAAAACTTTGGGTGTGTTCTTCATGCAATTTTCTATGCTGATTGTTGTTAAGAATGATTTTTTGTTTTGTTCTGCTCGACTTCAATCAATTTTGCTGCTAACAAAGAACTTCATTGGTTATCTTCCACTAACATTCCATTGTTTCAAGGCATTGCAAAAACATGCAAGTGACTAATCAGCGATGTAGCCAGGGGAGGGTTCCAGAGGTTCCAGAAACCCCCACCCCCCCCCCCCCCCCCTTCGGGATATCGCAATAGCTAATTCAAGAGAAAAAAAGAGCGCTTACAATTCCTCTGCTAGATCACCTTATCTCTGAGATGGATTCATACTTCGACCCAAACAATGATGCTGTGATGTCTTCCCTCCTGTGCGTACTACCAGCCTTGCTTGTTTCTCAAGGAGGAAACCCTGTGCAAGCTGCCATCCAGTACTATGCAGATGATCTACCATCACCCCAAGTTGCAGATGAGGAGCTTGCCTGTTGGCGGCGAAAGTGGCTAAGTGCGGATCAAGACCTACCAAACAGTGCAGTTCAGGCCTTGGCAGAATGTGACAGCGATTTTTATCCAAATGTGCACAAGTTGCTGCGCATCTTGTGCATGTTGCCAGTTACTTCTGCAGAATGTGAGCGATCGTTCAGCACATTGCGCAGACTAAAGACATACCTGCGGGCTACAATGACCAGCGAGCGAGAGTCAGGACTTGTTGTTATGAACATACATTACAACAGACAAATTGACATTAGTGCAACAGTCGACATTTTTGCACGGAAGCATCCACGGCGCCTACTTCTGGCTGATATACTAGCTGACTAGTGAGTGACGGTACGCCGGGAGTGAATGGTACGTCAGAAAAATTACCTGGTACGCGGGATTTTGAGCTTCCCTTCTTAGAAATACTAGCTAAAATTGCTAAAAATTTATGCTCAGAATCAAGGAGATGCCATTTCTGGGGACCCCCCTAGAGGCCGAGCACCTACGGCGCTCAGTTTTACGTTCACAATTACAATTCACATTTGGAACCCCCCTATACAAAAATCCTGGCTATGGCGCTGCTAATTGCTGGACCCTTTTGTTAATTTGTGCAGTGACTGGCAGAAAATTGTTGGGAGACCCTGGATGAAGTTGTGAAACTCAAACATTAAGCATCCCCAAAACAAAAATATTTTCAGAATTTTTCATGCTTTCAGTTAAGGTATTGATCTCCAAGGTTACAGCTAAATACAAAATACTAACTTGCTAAATATTGTTTTATTTGCAGGCATGTTAGTGGAGACAGAGAGCATTGAGGACATGGGACTAGGACATAGGGGCAGGACATGGACCCAGGATGATGGACACAGGACTGTCAGTTGACCCAAGACCATGATGTGGATGCAGCACTGTGGACCAAAGACCGTGGACCCTGAGGACCATGGACCATCTGCTTCCACATGCAGCGACTAATGTAATAATAATACTATGCTGGTCGGCCTGTGCGGTGTGTGTGTCAATTGTTCATTGGCAAATAAGTGGCTTTAACTTACAAATTCATCTCTCTCTAGGTAACTTTAGACTTTATTTGTCTTATATATTCCATTCAATTGTCTATTTTCTCTTTCATAATATCAGAATGGGAACATGATTTTGCCAACAGCATTATTACTTTATGCTCATGAGCTGAAATGATTTGAAGCTCTTCTAGCTTTATTTCAAATGAAAAAATTACAGTTGATTTTTTTGTGCAGACAAATATTTTTCAAGGAATAAAAGGCTAAAATGAATGTTAAAACGATTCAGATTGATTGAAATACTAAAACCAAAACCTCTTTTACATGTGCAAATTAAGTGTACAGAGATTTTGGTGTACTTGCTACTGTTTTACAAAACTCGAATTTTCATAAATTGACTAGGCCATGACATTTTCTTAAATCCAGAACTATTGAACAAATGAATTGGAAGTACTCTTGGAAAAGCTGCAAACACAGACAAATTTTCAGCCGTTGTTTTTCGGCAACTTGCATGTGTTCACATGCTACATTCTTGGAATGCCTCAACTAAAATCTTCTCTGTTCAAGAGGAATTTTTTAAAAAACGTTTTTGATTTCCTTTTTTTTTCATGTGAATGGCATTTTGGTATATACATTGAAACCACAAATTTTAATACCACTTTTCAATATCAAAGGTCATTAGATTAAACCAACAATGAAAACATCAGGAAAAAATAATTTTACCAAAGCCACTTATTTGCTGATGAAAACTCATTTCAAAATTTCTTACTACTCACAAGGTTCTTACTGAGCAGTTTTAAATTATTTCTAACATTTCAATACATGTAGTTACTTGGAGACACTTAGCAGATAATTGGGGTTACCCAAGGTTGAAATGATGGGAAAAGGTATCAATGAAAGTTTGCAGGAAAAAATGAAAGAGTTAGCTCATTTGTTTTCTCTTGAATGTAAACCTGTACTTACACTTATTCCATCATTCCAACATTCGTCCCCGTCTACCTGTTAGCTGTTCCTGGGTCTCTTCACAGGAGTTGAAACTAAACATTTTAAAATTTTGGCTAATTTTAGAAAAAGGCAAGATTGACTTCCCACTATGTAATCTAAACTTTCAAATATTTTTGCTTTTGGGACAGTAGCAGCTTAATATGAAAATGGGATTCAAAGAAATCTTTTCACTTTTTTTTTCAAGGTCATTTCATCTCCCACAGACTACAACTTTTTCGAGTGGGGCCATGATATATTGAAGTTTTGTACTCTTTGACACTTACACATCCATGGGGTATTTTTCTGGAAAATTTACATCATTCTTGATACTTAAGTATGATGGTACTTGAGACTACAATGTTATTCCTTGTTACCTTTAAACAAAAAAGACATTTTAAAACTACACTTTTACAGCTTCAGAACTATTTCATTAATTCGGTGTGAAATTATTCATTCAATACGGCAGTCTCTAGATTTTACAAATTCAATTTATTTACCCTCGTACAAAACAATATCTTTTTATACAGATATGTTGTGGTTTAAATTTATCTTTGGTTTAAAATGTTTCAAACCAGTTTGATTTTTAATTTCCATTGTCTCATATTCATTATCATAATCTAAAACAAAGGGAAATAAAAATCAAACTGGTTTGAAAAATTTTAAACCAAAGATAAATTTAAACCACAACAGATATTCTTAATTATTTGTTATTTTTTACGTCTTCATTGTTTAAAGGTGCTACACAAGCTCATTAGCACAGGATTAAGCAATTCCTAATTCAGTTAAAATGGGTAAAATGATTTACTTTCACGTGAAACTAGTTAAGGTCGATTAGGGGTGTAGAAATGATTGGCCCGTTTGATAAGTCTAGTGGACCTTACCATATACGTCTCTCTTACCTTTACATATACGTCTCTTGGTATCTGGTAAGAAACTAAAGAAATATTTCTTTTTGTTAGGGGTTCGATGTAGTATTTGTTATTCAATAGTCCTATCGTATGCAATATTAGATATAATTTCTCCTTCAAGTACAGAACAACTTTTGTTTGTAACCATACACTTCTCCATTATTATTACTGTATATTAATTAATTACTTTATATGTTATAGTACAGGGGCATAAGTTTTGTTTCAGTTAAGTGGGTGGGCATTTTCTGTTCTTACTGTGCTAATGAGCTTTTTATTTTCTCTTTGTGGATTTTATATTTTCCTCGAACTTGGTACTTTTTAGATTATTTTCAGGAACTGAGATGGCCCACACACTCGCACATCTCGCCGATCAATGTCCCTGCAGGGTTGTGGAAACTCTTGCTCTGAGCTGGGTGTTTCTGATGTTCCTCTGCAATATTCCGACTGAGAAATCCTGGTGAGTTTATCTGATCCGTTCATTTTTGATGGAGGCACTTGGACACTTTGATGGTTTGGTCGTTTGCTCTCAAGTGGAGGAGGCATCGTGATGGGAGGTGAGAGTTTGCTTTTCATGTCTTTTCGGCTTCACTTTAACTATGTCAGAATACCACACCTTTATTCCAATTGGCTTTCTACGATGTTTGTCTTCAATCAATGTATCTGGGAATCTTCCGTTGTGAAGGACGTAAAACAGGAGTGCTTTAGTGCAGGCCATGGGTGGTACATTTCCTAGGTGTTGGGGTTAGTTTGGAACAAAGAATGCCACTGATCTGGCTTGACTGGAATTTCACAAGCGACACTAGATTGAGCTAATAGTCATTTGGGATTCTTCAGAACGAGCTGATATTTGTTGAGGAATTTTCTTTCTTAAAATCGTAAAGCATAAATTTCTTTTAGTTTTCTAAAACAAAATCGAATTAACAAATTTGTCAAAATTGACAAGCTGACAAACATCATATTGATAAGGGAAAAGCTTATTTGTATTTACTTTCAACACGCGTTTACATACGCGACTACAATACAACTGGTATTGTAGTCGCGTATGTAAACGCGCGTTTTAAGTTAATGCAAATGAGGTCCTTCCTTATCAATATGATGTTCAGTAATACTTTCTCGGCTTCGGCGAACAGAATTCCAGAAAGAATTCATAAACAGTTTAAAATAAAATACCAATAATTTAAAATTCCATTTTTTTCGGATGAACTTTTCGCCCGGGTTAAACGTCATACTTTTCATGAGTCGAACCAAGTGTAAAGGAGCAAAAACTTTTGCTCGTTTGCAGTTAGTTTGCCTGATTAAAAGTTCATCGTTTAACCAGGGTATTAGGAATAAGTTTTTAATCTGAATAAACTCTAAAGAAGTATTCCGCGTCCGTTACTTGAATTGTCACATAACGCTTCTCCCTGGGAGTGTTGCGTGACGACCCAAGTAACGCGTACAAAAGAGGCTTCTTTAGTAAGAATTTCGAAAATTTGAACCTATTCAAAATATCTATTTTTCCATCTTCTATATTAACATTTCCAAAAGTAGGCCAATTGCTAATTTGACGTCCAAAATTTTAAACTAAACTCGACTTTCTTATTTCTTAGGCCAATCTTCACTTTTGACTTTCAAAGCAGAGATAAACCGAGAAAAACTAAATTATATTATCAATTAATTATATAATTCGATTTTCGCTATCGTATGATTTGATATTCATATCCAACTTCTTAAACTCTAAACATCTACTTCATAACAAATATATCTTCGATTTTTTTTATTTCATATGCCAATTGTTCATCTTCACTTCCTAAATGAAACCAAACGCGGCACACTTTTTTCTTCAATATTTTTCTTATTCGTGTTTATTTTCGATACCATCTTCGGGAACCCAGCGCCGGTTAATCGGGGCAAGACGAAGCAGACCGAGCAACAAAATCGGCGAGACGTAAACTTTCGTCGCTCGGATTTTGCCGCTCGGTTTACTTCGTCTCGCCCCGATTAACCGGACTGGGACCCCGAGGATGTGTTGTTGTTCGATGCTTATTAATAACAAGAACAATAAAACAAACAACTTTCAAATTCCACTTGAATATTTAATTAAGACTCAAAATTCTCCACTTGACAAAACATTTTTAAATCGCGATTTCTTTCGTAAAGATGCTTCTTATAGATTATAAAGCTTCGCCAATTAAAATAGCCGATATCAAAACAAGCTTTATGCAGTTTTAGGTGTGTAAACAATCGCCTGTTTGCTCTCGCATTATTATTTACTTGAGCAAAACATCTTCGGTATAAACCTCGAAACAAATAACGAACATTTTATTAACTGCAAACACCACAAAATTACCTTTTCATATTTTAATACAAGTGACAGAAAATTCCTAAACTTGTATCAGCTCTGACGGGAGAGTTTCAAATGACTTGTGTTCTTTTGGTGAAGTTTGTGGGAGACCAGTCGGCAGGAGGTTTGGTCGGGGAGTCAGATTAGCGGTTTTCTGCGTTCGATTCTTTCCTTGACATCCATGGAAATGTACCGAATACGATTTGTAGTTTAGCACTTCTGTTTTTCAGTCCTTCCTATGGAAATTTCAAGATACATTTGTTGAAAACACGCATCTCAAATTTTATAATTTCGGCCTTATTTTTTTGCATATTAATTGCGGCTCTTACAGCTAATGAATATTCCAATTCAAATTGGTGTGGTATTATGACGTAGTTAAATGAAAGTTGGAATATTAAAGAGGAACAAAAGGACACTTGAGCTCGGAGCAGAGTGAATACAACCTGACAAGCAGGGGTAAGATCGGCTAGATTTTTATTTTTTTTAACACAGTAAAAGACAAATAAAGTGACACAGAAGCAGTTTTTGTGTTGTCGTTTTTACCAGCAATCCACCATAACTAACCAGGTAAACACTTGTGTTCATGACAAAGTCCTGCTATACAGTGTTATCTGTCACGCAACCCGTCCGACAATTTTCTTGAAAACGGCGTGACAAGTCACACAAAACATTGAACTGTGTAACGCACCGCGCAAAAACCCCTTACAAATCAAGACGCTTCAACGACTACAGAATGAAGAAATTAGTTCAACTCTCTGCAACCACTGTAGCGCACTGTCTTGCAAGAATTTTGTCTTCTGCGCGGTATGTTACACAGCGCAATATTTCACGTAACACACTTGTTACGCCGCCTTGAAGAATATTGCGAGACAAGTTGCATGAAAGATTACACTATATAACAGGTCTACAAACCAAGTTCTGCTTTTAAGAAAACCACTACCAAAATAAGCAGTGTGCCCTAAACCTCTCGCTTAACCTGTACCGTGTTTTCGCTGTTGTATTTACAAGTTGCAAACTGTACTAAGTTGCTCAAGATAGAAGTCGATCGAGTTTTAAGATAACTTTGCCCTCCCCTCCTTTTGAACTGTCACAACGCCATGTCACGCCGAATTTTGGCTGAAGCGAAAAATCAAGACAGGCGAGAAAAAACATACATCAAACTCCAAAATTAGGAGTGCCGAATTAAAAATACGAATATATAGGCAGCTATGTCAGCGAATGAAAATACACTGACACTGTGCGCTCGAAAAATACAATTGCATTTTAACATCCGATCTGAAAATGACAATTCTGTTTGACATTTCAAGGCTTGCCTCAAGGAAAGTTAATTAAACAATCCAAGAAAACAATGAGCAACTAAGCACATTTTGTACCTTGTAAATACAACAATAAAATCAGGTATTAAACACAAAGGCGCACTACACAAACGGGTTTATAAAAAGACCGTCAAGAGCCAGTTAAGTAAAAGCGAAACTTTTTATGTTGTTGGCAATTTAAACTTGCAAAGAATTTTTCACATTTTACAGGAAGTCTGCAAATATGAATTATAGAATTAATTGTATTCAAGTCTAGGGAAAGCAACACGTTAATAATGCGACTTTGTGTTTGAGAGGTATAATAGACATTACCCTTAAGCAGTCATTTTTTTGTTCCTTGGTTACTAAATGTACAATGGCCCATGCTTGTCAAAATAGAATTTACAAAAATAAAGCCAAAATGGGGAACAAAGTTTTAACTGGATATTTTTGTAAGTTTTTGACAAATGATAAATTATGAAATGTTAGCCAAATTAAATAGGCACATCATATTATACACTTATCCCTTCAGCAAAAGTACAGTAACATAAAAGAACAAATTGAAACTAAATCTCTGATACAGTTTTAGAAATTTTTGATAGCCTTAGGAACTCCAAATCTCCTACCTACCCCTCTAGAATCACCATTTTTTTATGCATTCATCAGCATTAGCCATACGGTGTAATACTTCCACATTGTGCTACTAGACAAGTGGTAAATCGATGTACAGAAACTAAGTATTTTTTCAACAAACTAGTTATTCCCAACAAACTAGTTAGCTCAAAAGTTATTCCCAAATTTGTGGTCATTTGGCAAAATTTCGACTTTTCTTTATGCAAGTCAAGTTGAAGGGATGACAGTTAAGGAGTTAATAAGTCATATTTGTACACTTGGGCCACTGTATAGTAACTACAAGTACCACAGACATGCAGATGGCAAGTTCAAATTAACGTATCAAAAAAAATGGAAAAAGGTATTTTAAAAGTAAAAAACTGGGAACTACTGTATTTCCTCAATTTAGCCCCCAATTCCTTTAAACTGCCATCATACCACACCCATGTATTTTACCTACAGTTTTAGATGTATATCCAAACTGTAGTCCCCTTAGTTTTCTAACAATGAACACCAATCAGGAAAACACACATACAAACACCCTCAAATTTGAATTTTTTGTCTGTATTAATTGTCACATCAGTCTGGAGGGAAGGAGGGAGGGAGGGGGGATTGTATTGACAGTGAACGTCCAATCTATTAAGCACTTCCCAACCCCACGCCAATCTATTTTTCATCTTTTTTTTTATTTGAATGGAAGAGGATTGTATTTATGGTGAACCCAATCAGAAGTATTTTACAAGGGGGACCTAGGCAGTCTAAACTTCCCATGTCCTTAGTTCCCTTCCCATCCCTAGTGGTCCATGCTTCTTTGTGTGTTTTTACAGGCCATGTTGCACAAGAAATGTTTAGATTTCTCTGTCTTCCCATCCCCGCCTTAGACTTGACCCACCCACCACCTTAAATCCTGGGTTCCCTGTTCTTGATCCCTCTACTTTCAGGTATGTGCATAATTGCTATTTTCATCTGAATCATGTGGGCGATTGAATTGACAGGGAAGTCTCTCAGTTTTATTGATGAACTAGCATTTCTAAACCCTGTTTATAAAGGATGGACAGGTTTTTTGACAAAAGAAAAATTTCCCAATACTATTGCATTTGAACTTCAAGATGTTCATTTCCCTAAATTTTATACAGTCATAAGAAGCCTCATTCTGAAAAGTTTCCCCTTTAATAGTATCAGTTTGACCAAAATGTTTATAATGCCCTATGATTTGCATGATTTAAAGCTAAGCAGAACTTGGTTTATAATACATCATGCAATACAATGATCCAAATCCAAACTTTTTAACCTGGGCAAAACTACGAAATTTACTTATAGAGAAGGGGGGTGGGGGGGGGGGGGGGGTAGGGGTGGAACCAGTTAGTTACTCTGAGCTATTCAGAAATACCCAAGAAGAAGATTCCCCTTAGTTCAGATCAATAACACCCCTGAATTTACCCTGACCTTTAAAAAATCCCTGAATGTTTCCTGGTGGTATGCTACCCTGCAGGGATGCCCTTGGAGGATTCGCCTGAAGGAACCAGGTTAAGTTTTGATTTGATCAATGCATAAGAACACAAGTGTTTACCTGGGTCTTGGATTACAATAAAATCATCAACCCAGAAAATGTTAATGGATCATATTGTCTTTTTGTCTTGTCCTGGGACACATTCATCTCCACCTGTTTAAAAGAAGAAATAGAAAACTTAAGACAAAATGATCTATGCCTAGTATTAGTATGATTGCCTAATAGATAGTGAATCAGTCCCCAGATCAAGGATCCTGAGAGTTTTCCTTGTGTTGTGTTGTTGGGCAAAGAACTTAACTCTCACAGTGTCTTTGTCTTGATTATGGGATGGACCACAGCTCTATCCAAGAGGAATAGGTACATGACTGTGTAACAGAGTTCAGTACTCGCATTACTTGCTTCCGGGCCCCAAAACTAATTATTAATAGTAAAAATTAAAAGACATGAATTTAAGGTGGCTTACTACAATTTTCATGTGAACAAGTTAATTTCGAAAACAAAATGTTTTGTAAAACATTTGAGAAGAAATATTAGCGATAAAAAAATTGAACAACGTTTCGATGACTCCATGTCATCATTATCAAGTTAAATTAGAATACAGAGTTGAAGCTTTATATAGTGATTGGAGAATGAAGGAAAACATTTAGGGTGTGAAAATCTATTTACATAGTCAATTTTTAAGTTTGGCACGGATGGAGTCTGATTACAAGTGTGTTAAGTTTTGGCTTTATGTTTATATACAGTGCAATTACTTGAACGAGGACATTTGGAAGAAAATCAATTTTACTCATCAAAATGATTGTTATATGAGAACAAATGTCTGCAATCTTTTCCATTAACTGGCATGCCAATGATGTTGGAGCATCCAGATTAAATTCTTCCACAACAAGATGTGAAACCAAATGAAGGCAAATAAAACTCTCTTTTACTTTTATTTGTACATGTACATTATTGACTTCCCTATAATGATCCCTGACAAAGCTTCCTGAGAGGTCTGTAACTTTGTTGGGTTTCAAATTTTCTTGTAGCACACTGACAAAAACAAATACCTTGACCGTGTTTTCTACAAGAACAGTCAACTACAATGCACACTTTGTTAGACGAGACACTCACCGAACAAAAAGTTGCCAGCAACTTAAAACCGTGCTTATATTTTCTGCTAATTAACAGCTTTGTTTCTCAAAAGTCCCAGTTAAATTTAATCTGTTTGCACTATGAGTAAAGGACAAGTAAAGTAGTCACGCGAGTCACACAATCCAAGGTTTACGTTATCCAATGCTATCTTTAGCTTGAAGGTTTTTTCCCTGCACGTTCGGGCACGCTCAACTGTTTACCTAAGCAAACATTGCATTTTCCTTCAAATCTCTGAACACACTTCGATGAAACAGCCAAAGGATCCACTTCAATTGCTGAAACCCACAAGACATAATCGCAAAGTTGCACTTAAATTATTGCCGTCGCTTCTGCCGAAATAAACTTGCAAAGAAAACACAATCTTATTTTCACATAGCAAAAGTGAAAGCTGCAAAGTCAGCGCATTCCATGGCTGACGTAATACTTTTTTAGTGTATTCAATATTCCCTTCGAATCCAACACTTCGATAACACCAAAAGAAAATATACTTTACATTACATTTCAAAGCCGCAATCACAATTTGGCCAAGTCACATTTAAGTTTAATTTCTTGTACTTTGAGTAAAGAAGAAGTAAAGTAGTCGCACGAGTCACACAATCCATGGTTTACGTTATCCCCAGCTATCTTTAGCTAGACGGGTTTTTTCCCCACTAATGACGTAACCCCTGCAAGTACGGGCACGCTCAATTGTTTACCTCAGCAAATATTTCATTTTCCTTCAAATCTCTGAACTGGCTTCGATTAAAACAGCCAAAGAATTCGCTTCAACTGCCTAAACCCACAAGAAACTCGCAAAATTGCAAATAAATTAATGACCATCGCTTCTGGCAAAATTAACTTGCAAAGTAAACACAATCTTATTGACACGTAGCAAAAGTGAAAGCTGCAACATCAGCAAATTCCAAGGCTGACGTAATACCTTTTTTTAGGGTATTCAGTATTCCCTTTGAATCCAATGCTTGGAAAAAACCCAAAGAAAATATATTTTATGTATACAAATAAAGAAAACAATATCGGTAACATTTTTCGTGCCTTAATGATTCAACAGCTTTTGGCGAATAAACTTCCCAGGTTGCGTGATTCGAAGTGTTGATTGTGATTTGGCCGAGGGGAGGTTTAGGTCTGGTCACTGACAAAAAAAAAGACAAAAACGAGGAAAAATAATAAATCCCATGCAGAGCAAGAACCGCGCTCAGCCCATGGCCGCACGGTTAACTACTGAAACTACAGAAACCAACAGGAACCCTACATCTGTTACTACAGCGACTATACCTTACTTCAAGGGCACTTCTGAGACTATCACGCGGATTCTACAACCCTACAATATCCGTGTAGCTCACAGGCCTACAACCATGTTACAACATTAACTGACCAACATTAAAGACAGAGACAAACCTAACAACAGACAGGGAGCAGTTTATAAGATCAAATGCTCCAACTGCCAGGCCTCCTACATTGGAGAGACTGGTAGAAAGCTCAACACGAGACTGACTGAACACAAACAAGCGACTAGAAATGGTGATGTCAACAATCACATTTCTGAACACCATCAACTTACTAATCACAAAATCGACTGAGACTCTGCAGAATGTTTCATCTACAGTACAAACTATTTTCAACGACTGACTCTAGAAAGCTGCTACACAAACTTAGAATAAATGCCTATCAACAGATGTCAACAACTACTGGCACCTTACAAACGACTTTTTTACGACATAAACAAAACCGACGAACAGACCACAAACAGAATGACTTAATTTGACTAACAATAGACGGATCGAAACTGACTTAAAAAGGAAAGCGGACTCTGGGGACGAGATTGACTTAACACAAGTCTTACAGCTAATAGCATCTTGTTAACTAAATTAGACACGTTTTCAATGTTTCATTTTTATGGGCTTTTTAAATTTATTTAACATATTGTTAACAGTCGGAGTTAGATTGTGGAACAGCAGCTAAAAAGTAACCTTGCATTACAAGGATCTTCATCTGATTAAAAATTAAATATACATGTTCTGCATTGCCTTACAGATAAAATTTCCAATGACTTACAAATCACTTGATTATTTCAACCCCAGTGATTATCAGGGTGTTCCAATAATTTTATCTAGATTATTTCCTGTGGGCCCAAATCTTTTAGCTTCATCAAGTGGCAGCTTGCTTTAAAATGCAGTAACCATTAATAATAAAAATTATTGCTAGCCCCTGCGCCTAATTAGGTACATTAATATTTTGTTTGTTTGTTTGTTTGTTGAGACTTTTTCAAGAAAGACACTTGCATATCAAAGAATCTAACAAAATGCATGTTCTTGTCCTGTGAAAGCAGTATACATGATAACACTGAGCCCTGGGATTCAAGTGCAAAACAAAGATGTTTGCAGTGCTGTTTAGACATGAACTAATCCTTTCAGTGCTTTTAGCCTCCGAGTCTTGCTACTTTATCTCAATAATCTGGTAATTTACTATAAAGGATGACTATTATTTAATAAAACAGCCAAATGTTCAAAAGTTCCACTCGAAGTTTACAAGTTTAACCGCACAAGTGACTGGGAAAGTATTGTGCCTCGAGGTAAGCCAAGCCTTAGTAGGGTTTATTCTAGAGCATGGCTTTGTGGGATTTTCACAATTTAAATTTGTAGTGACACATTTTGACATTGTGCTGTTTTCAAAGTGAAATAAACATCTTTGTAATCAAGGGTTCAAGTGA
The DNA here is from genome assembly GCA_963693305.1 of Meandrina meandrites. NCBI lineage: Eukaryota > Metazoa > Cnidaria > Anthozoa > Scleractinia > Meandrinidae > Meandrina > Meandrina meandrites. The sequence goes on from OY855906.1 coordinate 16,982,693, forward strand.
AATGAACATCTTTGCAGTGACATGTTTAAGTGAAATGAACATTTCCAGTCAAGATATTCAAGTGAAATGAATGTATTGTCATTTTTGAAATCAAATCAGCATCTTTATAGTTGTAGATGCATTCAAGGGACATGAACACCTTGCTGTTTCTTAAGTGACAAATGTTGTTGCTCTCGTGTTTTGATGTGCTTATTATTTTGTAAGAGAAACTTCTTTACAGCTGTGTTTGGCTAATCTGAGCAATAACAAAGGAAATGGCTTAAAATTTGACAGAAAGAGTGGTTGTACTCAATCTCTGCCCTTCAATTATTCTAATTTACATGTATTAAATGGTTTGAGCCTAGGATTATCTGTTCAATGCAATGTTGGTCAACTAGTGCAATCAGAGATGAAGCTAAAAAATTTTAACAGCCAAAATTTTGTTGATTTCAAATGGAGAATGTGGGGAGAAAGTTAACCAGACCTAACCAGGTCTTAATTTCAGCTGGAAAATCAAGAAAAGTCAAGTCCTCTGGCAGTTATTTTTCCACCTTCCAGCTATTATTCGCATCCCTGGAAATCACCTACTGTAGGTGAGTATACAGTAGTACATTTAGAAATGGCTCTCAACAGCAGATGTCAACAATTGACTTATTCACAATGTCAACAAAACCAATGAAGGAACAACAAACACAACAACTTCACTCAATTAACAAAAGATGGATCAAAACTTACTGCAACTGACCAATCACTGTTCAAGAACTGTAAGTGCGTTTTACACCACGTTAAAAGAGACAAGTCAATTTCAATTACCGGTAACCAGATTTCCACCACCATCAACTAACAAACAACTTTTCACTTGACTCTAATGATGACTTTCCCTGAGGTTGTCGAAATGTCAGTCACCAACAACAAATCTTTTCAGAACTACCTTCACTTGGATGAAATATTCTACAGTGCGTAACTATTGCTAAGATTGAGTGTACATGTACACTGTAGATACACTGCAATGCCAGGTAGATTTTATGACACTGAACAAATTTCTTGTAATCATACCATTTTATGCTTCTCTGCTGAAGACATTGTAATACCAATGTCAACTATGACAATTAAAAAACACAACAACTATAATCCACGCCAAAATTGTGGCACAATAAAGACTTAATGTACATGGAAATGTAGTAAGCCACCATTATTTGACCAAACATGCAGTGTATTTTTTTTTCAAGTAAAAAGTTTAAATATTTCCATACCTGTGAAACTGATATCAGTGAGCTCTTTGTTGCAAGCTTAACTGCAAACATATTTTTAATAATTATGGCATCTGAAATGAAATGAAATAAATAAATAAAATTATTTTAAAAAGGATCTAATTTAATATTTTAACAACAATTTCCTTTACACCGATCTTAGAGGATTATATCACTATTGTAGTTCAATTTTACTCTTGATACAATCTGGTATCTTCTTTTGTTTTATATTCATTAGCATGTATCACCACACACCAGAGCAAAGAAAAAATATTAACAAATTTTACAATGGAAAAAATTGAACCACAACATCACCAAAGACACCCAGACAGTACTTCTACTCTATACTTTTACAGACTTCCTCCAATAAAAAAATGGAAGACGGTTGAATCCTGAAGCCAGAAGGACATGCTGTACAGTAAGCTTGCCTGGCCTGTGCAACAGGTCCTGCCTTTCAAGATACAACTATTCAGCCATAGTAGGAGCTCCAACATCTCCTGAGACTAAAACCATGGTGCATACTCCACTGTCTTTTGTGACAGATAAGGAAGTCAGCAACAAGAGTATTGTTGGGATCTTGGAGTTCTAGTCTGGGGTAGCGTTGCAAAATGCAGCTGAGAGTGGTATATTATAACGCATGGGTGTCAGCGTCGCAATGATGCTCTCTTACACAAAATTCACAGAGACCCCCCCTCCCCCACCCACTCCACCCCCTACAGCCCCCTCAATAAATAACATGGCGGCCTCAACAAACACTTCTCAAACTGTCCAACAGGACAAATATAGCTTAATTTTCTCTGGAATCACTCACCACGGGAGAGAAACGCTTATTAGAACAATTAACTTCCTAAATAAATCAAATTTAGTACTGATTTTCAAAGCCTACCTTCACACTGCACCGACCGCCAACACGTGCCGAAGTACACAGCTCTAGCTCACCAGCTATTTGTGAAGAAATCACAAAATATGTGATACACAATGATAAATAGAAAATCATTTTTAGGAGTAACTGCAGAATACCCCGCCACATCGAGTCCCTTACTGAAAAGAGCTGGCTACGCGGTACGCGGTAGGGGAAAAGAATTGAAATCAAGATGGCTAGGTATCTTAAGTAGCTGGCTACGCGGTACGCGGTACGCGGAAAGAATTAAATTCAAGATGGCGAGGTATCTTAAGAAGCTGGCTACGCGGTACGCGGTACGCAGAAAGGATTAAATTCAAGATGGCGAGGTTTCTTTACTAGCTGGCTACGCGGTACGTGGTACGCAGAGAGTAATGAATGCAAGACTGGAAGTTATCTTTATAGTCGCTGGCGCATGGATTAAAGAACGAGGTATATTCATGTGTGGCGCGCTTGTTTCGGCTCAAGGATGCGTGATTTTCGGTATTTCTTTTTGTTTCGCGTTTTTAGAACGAGAAATTTTATAGAGCATTTTCTCACCGCGTGCCGCGTAGCCAGCACACAACATTGCTTGAACTTGAATTCATTAGTTTCTGCGTACCGCGTAGCCAGCTACGTGGAAGTTAGTTCGAGTGGCAGGGTATTCTGCAGTTAAGCCCATTTTTACAATTGAAGGATAAAAACAGAACAAGAAACCATAAATTACTAACCTCTCTGACCTCTCTCGTCAGCTCCAGATTTATCGCTTCACCAACATGGCGGAACTGTCCTTGCAAAGAATGCTGGGAAGTTTCACGCAGCTCGCGTGTGACGCACGCGAGTTCGCGACATTACAGACAATTAGGCCGCCTCATGAAAACGAACACCTTTTTAATCGATTTTTAAAGAAAATTTTACGTTTTGCTGCGCCTTCAGTAACACATGAACCTTATCAATACCCAACGAATAGCAAACGAATCTTGAAAAACAGAGGCAAACGTGGTTTGAAATTTACCAGTCACAACCGACAGACCTGACCTCTATTAAATGTGAACCTCAGGTAACCAAAACGTACTATAAGCAGATAAGAGATTGTGTGGATTTAAAATTGAACGAAATATGAGTTTGTATGGATTTGAAATTGAGTTGAAAACATTTCTTTTTTTCCTTGAAAAGCTACAATAATGTTTTGAAACCTGACCTTATGTCTTTCATTTGTCTTTGAAACGAAAATCGCAATTTGGAATCAGTTTGGAAAGGCGTTCAAAAATGAATATTTTTAGCAATTATTCGGGTATCCAGTCGTTTCGTACCCACGACCAGTTCCGATTCGTACCCAGCAATTTTTTTTAATTCTAATTTTAAAAAATTAGAATTAAAATTTGCCGGGTACGACGTCTCGTACCCATCCTATGTTTTGTATCAAACAGTATCTTGTTCTTGTTAACCGCGCGGCCATGGGCCGAGCGCGGTTCTTGCTCTGCACGGAATTTTTTTTTTTTTTTTTTTTTTTTTCGTTTTTTTGTCGGTGACCAGACCCAAACCTCCCCTCGGCCAAATCACAATCGGGACTGAATCACGCAACCTGGGATGTTTATTCGCCAAAAGCTGTTGAAACATGAATGTACGGAAAATGTTGCGGATATTGTTTTCTTTATTGTGTATAAAGTATATTTTCTTTTGGTTTTATCGAAGCGTTCGATTCAAAGCGAATGTTGAATACACTGAAAAAGGTATTACGTCAGCCATGGAATGCGCTGATGTTGCAGGTTTCACTTTCGTTACGTGACAAATAACATTGTGTTTCATTTGCATGTTTATGTCGGCAGAAGCGACGGTCATTAGTTTAATTTGTTTCCTCTTCTGCGAGTATTTCTTGTCGGTTTAGGCAATTGAAGTGAATTCTTTGGCTATTTCCTTGAAGTGAGTTTAAATATTTGAAAGGAAATAAAATATTTGCTTAAGTAAACAATTGAGCGTGCCCGAACGTGCAGGGGTTACGTCATTAGAAGGGAAAAACCCCCCAGCTAACTGAAGCTATCCGGGGACAACGTAACCCTCGGATTGTTTGACTAACGTGACTACTTTGCTAGTCCTTTACTCACAATGCAAACAGATTAAATTTAACGGTGACTTTTGAGAAAGAAAGCTGTTAATAAGCCAAAAATATAAGCGCGGTTTTAAGTTGCTATAGCAACTTCTTGTTAATAACTCTTGTGTTGAACAAAGTTCACTATGAATATACGCCATGAACGGGATACCTTATGTCTACTTATGTGGCCCGGGGTGGGACGACCAAGAAAATGAGGTGAATTCACGAGGGTATGAATGGGGTTTAGTGTTTAGTGTTATTTGCCCATAGTTTTTAGTGTTTGCTGTTATAATGGCCATTTTTTTAACGTTTACTGTTTCCGGAAAACTACTGTTAAGTGTTTGGAGTGTTTCTTTTTTCAGTCTTAAAACATTGTAAATTTTTACCTGCTCTTAAAAAATCATGACTAAAATGGGGATTGACAGACCTACGCGACTCCTGCTGTGTGTCCATTGTGTTGTTCCACAGCTTTTAAAGTTTTGCGTTCACAAACATGTCTTTGAGCGATTTTCCTTTTCTACAAGAAATCAAGGGAGGCTCCTTGAATATCTCTCTGAGTGATGGTTGTTCTTGTATTAAAAGCCATTTGTCCATTAGTATGCTTACCAAACATTGTAATGATGGTTAAAATTGCGTCACAAACGGGTAGAAGCTTTTTGTGCGTTCTCTGTTTCTGTGTTAGAGCTGTCTTTCTGTCTGCATAGTTATCTTCTGAGAGGATCTTTTCCACCAATTTCTTAGGATAACCCCTAGAAATAAGGCACGTTTTGAAGGTTTTAATGTTGTCTGTAAAAGTAACTCCTGAAGAGTTTGTTCTTAGAAGTGTGAAAGCAGCTTCTCCTTTGAAAAAGCCTTTTTTAGCGCCTGGTGGGTGACAGCTGTTGAAGTGAGTGCACTGAAAGGTTTCAGTTGGTTTGAAATGTGAACGCACATTAAGAATGCTTTCATTCTCGAATCGCTCTCCGTTATAGACTGTTGTGTCCAAGAATGTTGTTTCATTTTCGAAGACTTCATCGGTGAACTTGATTGTAGGGTGATAAGAATTTGCTTTCTCAATGAAAAGCTGAATGTATTCTTTGTTTGTGTCCCACAAACAGAAGATATCGTCAATAAACCTTACCCACACTATTGGTTGCTTAGTGCTTTGCCTCAAGATCTCCTTTTCTATTTTTGCCATAAAAATATTGGCAAAGGCTATTTTTGTACCAATGGCTGTTCCGTGTGTTTGGAGATAGTTTTTTCCATTAAAATGGAACGAATTTTCTTTTAGAATTAGGCTCAGCATTTGTCTAAGATAATGTGTAGCTATAGGAGGGTTTTTGTCATGAAAGGTTTCGTATGCTTGACATACTAAAGTAATTCCTTCCTCCTGCTGGATGTTTGTGTAAAGGCTAGTGACATCCATGGAGACTAGGATTGCGTTACTTGGAACCTCAGTGCTTTCAATTAAGGCAATGAAATCTGACGTATCTTTGAGATACGAGTCTGTATTTGCGCTAGAGGCTGAAGTAGTTTGTCTACAAAGGATGATAGGCGTTCTGTTGGGCCATTTCACAGCCCAATATGATAGGACGGCAGACCAAAGTCGGCTTGTGAATTTTTGTAAGAGTGTGGAAAGCTGGAATTTGAGGTGGATCTGGTGTCTGATTAAACCATTTAACCCTCTTGTACAAAAGTGGTATTCCACAAAGATGCAAAAGACGATTCAGTGACAGAAAATCAAGAAGGAATCGAGCAAAATACATGTATGCCACCAGCTGCAAGAATTTCATTAACTAAAAAAATCGTATCTTTACGCTGTCGAAATATATATTTTTCATATGTGAATATAACGACGAAAATATAGTGAAAACATTTCGGATTTCTCCTCGGAAATCTTCAATATTGTTCAAATACCTTCGAGAGCCTTCGGACATCTTCGGTATTCCCGGTGATCATCGTTAGTCTTCGGAAATCTTCCGAAATGATTGGGAATCGTCGGAAAATGGCGGAAAACGTCTTGATATACTAAAAAACAATGTTGGCTTTTGTCAAGCCGTTTTTGTTTCTTTTTGGATAAAATTTACTGTTTCAGTGAATTTTTTACTGTTAGTGTTAAAATGCCTAAAATTTTACTGTTTCATGCTACAGAGCCTAAAAATTAAGTGTTTAGTGTTATCGAGGTACCCCCATTCAGACCCTCATTCACTTGCCGCTGGCGTTCCGAGAGAAATGCTTCATAAAATACTAAACTTCGCATCCTCTGTCAGATGTAGTATTACAATTTGGGATCAGTCTCTGATCCCAAATTGTAATACTCCCGGCCTAACCAATCGATGAAAATCGATGATCGGAAATCAATCAATCAATCGATATCAATCGATGATGGTTAGTTAATTGATATCGATTGGCATCGGCCAATCGATGACCAATCGATAGTCACAAATAAAATTTCCTTAATTGGCATCGATTGCTATCGATTGTCATCGATTGTCATCGATTGTTATGGATATCACGCGGCGTACATGGGCATCCCCATGACAAGTCTCCAGGATATCCGGAAATAGATTTTCGCAATCCTAAAACGACTGATCGCGCGTGAACTAGCACAATGTCTGAAGAAGCGGATAAACCAAAAGACGTGACACTTGTTGTTAAGTGCTTGGTCAAAGGCTAGCATGCCTGCGACTTCACCGTTGAAGTCGGTGAGGAGTTTGTGGCTAAGAAAAAACGGGGAGAGCGTGGAAACGCGTTTAAAGTTACAAATCAGCGTGGACAATTAGGCCACCTACATGCTGAGCTGGTTTCTCCTCTCTGGCCTTAAAACGGAAACAGAACTTTTGCTGTTGTATTTCACAAGTAACCTATACGCTAGTGTAAACCTTGCCCCTTTTCTTAATAACGTTGTTTTTGCTGCATAACAGACATAATGGTATATCACGGAAATGAATAAATGAGGTATTGATCGCTTTTAAGAGCCACTGAGTTGATGTAATAACACCAATATTGAATCAAACCAAATAAAAAACGATCGATGATAATCGATGACAGTCGATGAAAATCGATGAAATTAAAAGTCACAAAATTTTCCGTCATCGATTGGTCATCGATTTCCAATATCAATCGATTAATTGGCATCGATTGTTATCGATTGATATCGATTATCATCGATTATCGGTTTCATCGATTGGTTAGGCCGGGAATACTACATCTGTCAAGATGTCCATGGTAGGCGAGTTTCGGGAAGACCCCACTAATACTAGATCTGTAAACTGGGCCAGAACCCTCATCATTTATGGTGTGTTGCTAGTGCTCGACATCTCAATCGAAACTAAAATTCGTGAGAAAAGGGACAAAATTGTGAAAATCTGGATAAAAATGCCAGAAATGTAATTCACCTAAGGACGTGAAAAGTGAAATAAAATTTGGTTGCAAGATGTTTGATTAAGCAACGATCAAAGATAACCATCTGTTGCATATTTGACTTCATCTTTGACAGGCTTCAATATTGTAAAGTCAAAGCTATTAGCTTTTTTGACCTCGCCTTTGACAACGATCAAAGCTGTAGCAAAGTTGTTGCATATTTGACTTTGGCTTTGACGTGGATCAAAGGTAAAGCCGAAGTTATTGGGACATTTGACTTCATCTTTGACGCACGACAAAGGTTTAGACAAAGCTAACACATGATTGACTCATCTTTTACGCGCGTCAAAGGTACAGTCAAAGTTTTAACAGATTTGACCTCGCCTTTGACAAGGATCAAATATGCCACAAATCCAATTTTTCGTGCCGTGGCGTGCTTCTTTGTCAAAATGCGCTTATCGATCAAGGAGAATGAACAGTCAACATCATATAAGGTAACTTCGGTTGATCTTGATCTTTAATCACTCTCAAAATGCTTTTTGTTATGAATGTTGACCACGGTACGAATCGTCCAGAGGGCTGAGTACGAAACAACCGAGATTGGGTACGAATCGTCTACATTTGGCTACGAATCGTCCACATTTGGCTACGAATCGTCTGAGTACGAACCAGCCGTGGGTACGAAACGACTGGTAAGCATTGTTCGTTTCTTTCTTTAGTTACTTATTTAGGTAAGTTTGCATTATTTTTTTATTTTTTGGTAAAAAAAGTGTGTGAGGGGGAAGGGGGGGGGGGGGGGGGGGGGGCATTGTTCGACTGGTAAGCATTGTTCGTTTCTTTCTTTAGTTACTTATTTAGGTAAGTTTGCATTATTTTTTATTTTTTGGTAAAAAAAGTGTGTGAGGGGGAGGGGGGGGCATTGTTCGAAGGGTAAGCATTGTTCGTTTCTTTCTTTAGTTACTTATTTAGGTAAGTTTGCATTATTTTTTATTTTTTGGTAAAAAAAGTGTGTGAGGGGGGGGGGCTAGCCCCTTCCTCTGCGCGGTCCCTGTACCCGTATGTATATATCATTCTTTAATAAGCGCTAGGAAATACTTCCACTTCGGGAGTATTATAGGACTTAGTTTGAATCTAAGTTTGAATCTAACTTTGACAGTTTTACAGTCTATATGGGACTGCTAGGGCAATAGTATCGCTATTATTAACTTTTATTATTGTTCGAATTCGAAAGTGCGGGCGGGAGAGCAGTAGCTTCCCTTTTCTTAACTTCATAATTATTCTTCGACTTCGGTAGTGTGGGACAGCGGGAGCAATAGTTTAGCACAGGTTTTCACTAGCGACGGAGTAGGAGTCGTATTCAGAAGCGCACAGGCTTTCCATCTAGCGACGGTGATGTAAGCAGAGGTTAAGACACCGCTTGTGACTCCGTCGCCTTTGGTCCAGTCAGGCGCGTAGCCTGAGGTACGGATCCTCCGTCCCTTATCCTCAACTCTCGAATCTTCCTTTCTTTTCTTTTTACGTGCTTTGTTTAGATTTTGTTCAGGATGTAAGTGTAGTGGTGAGGATACGTTGTAAGAGTTCTTTCTTTATTTGAAATGGCAACAGAGTCGTAAATCTTCAGCCGGTCTCTCGTTACAACCAGAGCCAATCTTCTGTCGTTATCTTTTCCCAGCAAAGTAGGATCAGAATGGCCTAACTTAAAGTTCTTTCCATATGTTTATGAAAATGTATCACGGAGAGCGGGATAGCGTCCAATGGGCCTATGTTTAGGGGAGGGATGGGTGGTGACGAATGGGAGCGCATCCAAGTGGAGGGGCATGCTCTCGTGTTTAACTTTCTATTGGTCTATTTTACCCTTTTCCATTTTTTCACTTCTTAAACAATCGACTGCAATCTCGACTCCAGCGCTACTCGTTTTTCTAATGTCGTTACCAGGAACTAATAGAACACACTGATACATCAGAGGGATTTATATACACGTAATATATGTATTAAATTTCAAATATATGTCATATATAAAAGAATTCACAACTAGGATACAGTGAAAGTACGCGACCGAACAACTGTTAAGCGTTTCTTAAATACAATTTCTGCTTATCGATTTCATCACTTTTCTTGTTATGTTAGTTGTGAGAATTTGGTGGTAGATCAGGACAGTCCCTAGTTGATTATTTGAGTTATTCTCATCACCTGTGTGTATGACAATATATTAAAATTGTAAGGAGGAATTACATCTTGATCAAGATTGTACAAAGCAGCGACAACAACCCCCCAAAAAACTTTCGTCTTTTTTCACTAGGAGATGACACACCCAAAGCTCTCTTCATAATAATCACATTTTTGGCTATCATTAAAACAAAAAGTTGTAATTTACAAGTGAACAAGGGTTTTGAACACAAACCCTGTGCAACGGAAAATTAAATATACAAAGAAGAGCAAACGACAATTAGATATAAAACAATGAATCATTGAAAACAAATAGTGTTCTTTGCGCATCTCGATACGCTTGCCGAGACTGAGCAGAATGCTGAAATTATTTTGCCCTTCTCGAGATTGAAGTCTTGCTGGTTCATCTTATGGTCCATCCGAGTCTTATGTTCCTCGACGTGTATTTTGCGTACAGTGTGGCTTTAGGGTTTAGACATTTTGGTCTGTTCCACTTTCGTCGACACCTCCTAACAAAACTGATTGAATATAGTTCTCCACAAACTCATGGGGTGGTAGTAAGTAGCAGGTGTTATCTCCTTACTCCCCGCCCTCTCCTCCCTCCCCTTGGTTTCCCTCTTCCCCTCATGCCACCATCTCCTTCAGGCCCAGGCCCAAAGTCGCCCCTTGGAAAGTCGTCGTGCCAGGGCCCGTCGTCCAAACGATCTTCTGGTCCTCTCCAACCATCTGGGGGACCTTGATCTAAAGGACGAACAAAACATATTGTTACCTTAACTCTTTAGTTCTTTTGTGAGGTGTTTTCTGTCCAAACTAGTGAGCAGTTTCGCAGCACCTTCAATAAATTTAAATAGCAGCCTGGAACCCAGACGTATTTTGAGTAGGCAAGCGAGTGCCATCTGTGCCATCTTGGATTCGGAAACACAGGAGGCTTGGGGTGAGTGGGAAAAAGAAAGATGTCGGCCAGGTATTTGAACAAAATTATTCAGCGTTTGCCCACCAAAGAAGCCTGCACTGCAAAGTTAAGTCAACTAATGACATCTGGCCAACTCTAGCCAATCGCTAGGCTCTTAAATTACGTACTGAACCAATCAGGATTCAGAGAAAATCTAAGTAACTGGTGACAAGCGCGGGAAAATACGCGTGGCCAAGGGTGCTTACCATTTGTTAGAAGGAACCGGTTGGGATGAACACGAATAATGGTAAGGGATTTTCCAAAATCAGCAAACCAACAGAAACGAAAAGGTGCTTACCATTTAAAATTCGGTTTCCTGTTAAGCTTAGTTCCCACTAGCAACATAAGGATCATAAGCATAGGCACAATCATAAACATAAACATAAGCTTGTTATGTTCTAGCGGGAACTTCCGCACTTAAAACTCAAAGAATGGTATTCCAATGCGTGTCTCTGTTAAAATGAACCGACCCGAAAGAACTGGACCTAGAATTTTATTGGCCAAAACACAATGACCCAGTTGCGTCATTATGTTTCTGATTATGTCGTTATGATTTTCGCGTTCTCACTATAAAGAAAAGCAACATAGTTATAGTCATAGACATAATCATAATCATAAGAAAATGGTCGATCATTTTCTTATGATTATGATTATGTTGATCATAAGGGCGCTTATGATTATGTTTCTGGACGTTCCCACTAAGACATAAGCGACATAACAGCGTTATGTTTGTGCTTATGATTATGATTATGATCGTTATGTCGCCAGTGGGAACTAGGCTTTATTGTTTTCCGTTGATGAGAGACTGGAACTGGGAAATCGTGCAAATAGTAAGGAAATTTCCAACGTTCCGTTCCGAACGGAAAAAAGTACCTCTGGAGGTAGCAACCCTCCAAGTTAAGACCATTTTAGTCGCCATGGCGACTAAAATTTTGAAGCTGGCGACTAAATTTAAATTGAAGGACTTAAGTCGCCAGCCTGGCGACTTAAATTAAGGAGAAGGATTGAAAGCGTGAGCTTAATTTAGCAACTAAAATTTTTCACTGGCGACCAAACTTGAGCAGTCGGTAGCCAAATGGTCACTATGGAAACAAATAAACTTGGAGGGTTGGGTAGTCCACAATTTCCGAACGGATTCTCCGCAAAATTGTTCCATTTGACATTCAACCGAAATTTCCGGATTTTGGGGCAAAATGGTAAGCACCCCAAATGATTGCTATTGGTTTTGAATCTGATTGGTGGAAGCAGAAACGTTAAAAGTTTTGTATGAATATTTTGAGCCAAAGAGAGAGATAAGAAAACGTGAAACCAAGCACAAACAATCAAACGAGCACTGTAAAGCGAACTTAAAAAATGCAAAAACAATGTAAATACAATTAATGCAGAAAAAGAAAATCACAGGTTGTTACCTGGGCCCCTTCTCCACTCGTCCTCTGGTCGCATGGTCTTTGGAGGCCCTCTGTCTCTGTCCCCTTCTCTGAAGCCCTCCTGCTCTCCAGACCGCTTTCTGCCTCGCCTGTCAGGAGTTCCTTTCCACGAGTCATCATCAAGATCGAGATCGAAATCAAACCCTTGCTGTCCAATGGGCAGCGGTGGGGGACTGAGGCTCATTAATGGCCGTATAGCTGGTTTGTTCTCGTTTGTGTTGGGTGGGTTTTGATCTTGTCTCGGGGGCCCCGGGGGACCCCTCATCATCCGAGGATCCCTGGGATCATCACGTTGTGGTCCACGGGGATCGTGCGGAGATCCCCAGCTATCCCGGCGATCGAAAAGACCTGCAATGAGAACGAATTAACGTCAACATTATTAGTCGAAAACAATGCAAATGGCTTCAACAAGCTTACTTTGAATTTTGCTATCGACGAGAGTTAATCAGATAACAATGCCTGTTGGCCTTCGAGAAGTAGACTTCCAGATAAACGAATAGAAAAAGCAACCGACGCATCAAAAATTCATTAATTTATTAACAGAAAACTGTTATAAATTTCTTAAATCCTTGGTAAATAATTTTTTTTTACTTTACGTCTTTAAAACAAATTCAAGAACTACAGATGTACAAAGCATTAATTAAACCTCTAATGATCAAGGGGAGAAAAACAAATTCGCTTAACAAATATAACGCATAAATAACACGTCTTACCATGTGGGGGCTCCTCGGGTCCCCTTCCTTGTGGGGGCTCATCCGAGGGTCCTCCCCAGCGAGGATCCCTATTCTCGTGCATTCCTTGAGTATTACTCTTGAAACCTCTTGAACTAAGCTTGTTAAGAAATGGATGTGACCTCTGGTCAGGCCCCTCCATCTCAGGACCTTGACGTGGAGGTGAATCATGGCCCCGTCCACGTGAGCCACCCCTTCTAAATCCCCTTGAACTGAGGTCATGCGGATGTCTAGTGCGTGGATCACCCATATCAAATCTTGGCGACAGTTCATTTCTGTCGCCTTCACGCTCATTAGGGTGTGGTCGCCAAGATCCTTGGTCTTGCCTGGGGTCGTTGTTAGGCCCAGAACCTGCAGAGAAAAACAAATTGTACTCCATTTAAGCTTTCACCATGTATTACCCTGAATTTATCATAAATCCCAACTAACTCAAACCACCGCAAAGCAAAATTTAAACCCTTCGGTACTAAGCCCATCTAATGAATTCTCCTTAGTCCTCTGATAAGATCACGACCAATTTTAAACACAACGTATCTTTGATTCACTGAGCAAACAGCTTTTAAGAGTGCTTTGTCGATTTTAGTAAGTTCCAGTGAAGAAGAAATTTCATTTTCATTTCCACTTAAATACAAAGGACAATCACGCCAATGTACCTTGGCGAGGGAAGTCATTTCTTGCGGGCCCTGTGGGACCTCCCTGGGGTCCGGGCGGCCCTTGCATCAGTTGCTGGGGTTGCTGAGCTGGTGGAGCCCCAAGTAATCCAGGTCTTGAGTCCATGTCAATAGGTCTTGGCGGTGACCCTAAGATACCCTGCCTATCGGGCCCATGAAACCTGTCTCCAGGAGGCCCTCTGAAATTTGGCCCACCATCATCTGGCCTGAAATCCCTACCATGGTGTCCAAAATCATTAGGCCCCTGCTCACGCCAATTTGGCGGTTTAAAATCACCAGGAGGACCCCTGGGCTCATCCCAAGACTCCCTCCGTGGTCCTCCTGCTTCAAAGTCTCCTCTGGGTCTTCCAGGAGCTGCTTGGTCCCCTTGAGGTCCATCAAAGGGCCTTGGTCCTTTCTCAGATTTAAAACTATTGGGCTGAAGAAGTCTCTGAGGAGCTGGGGGCTCAAATGGTGCTGTGTGGTTCCTTTCTCCAGGCCTTCCAGGCTTGAATGGTGGAGCATCTGGTCTAAGAGCTGAGTTCCCATTTTCAACCTTAATTTCTCCAATAGAGCCAAACCCTGGAATGGTTGGACTGTTTTTAAAGCTTGGCAGAGTGAATCCTGGATTCTGTGGTTCTGACTGCCTTGGTCGAGTGGGAGTGATCTTGTTTGGTGCTGAGGTACCAAGGCCAAATGAAGGACCTACAACACAACACACAACATCTCATCAAGAAATGTATATGAGTGAACATTTAAATGAATATTTCACATTTACGGTCATAATGATAGAGCAAGGGAGAAAATGTTTGCAATATTATAGTATATGCAACAAATTGATTTCAGTTTTCTATTAACCTGGCCTCTTACAATCCTGAAAAACAGACACTATTTTGAGATGCCACTACCGATTTCACTTGTTTTGGCACCCACAGTGCCACAAAACATCATCTTGTAAGCGTTTGCACCCTTTACAATCAGATCTGACTTTTCAGGACTTTTCCAGAACTCTTATCCATTTAGAACACCTTGTGTAGTATAGATTGGTAAATACAGTAAAGCTTAATCTTCCATGGCTGCTAGATTGTAAAACCTGATTATTGACCATGATTGAGGTCAAGATATTATCATGTGAATGGACTGACATCAAGATAACACAGATAGAATCAACTATGTCTAACCTTTCTCTCCCAAGTCATATCTATCAATATCTGGGAAGTCTTCAGCTGGGTTTAACGCTGTGTCCATCCCTGGAATAGCTGTACTAATAACGCCAGGGTGGTCACCATCTGTTAAGAGACATAGTAACAGTTAAACACAATTCCCAAGCACAGCAAAATAGGGGTGATGAATGGTTCCTCAAAAATGTGCCTCTCGCAAAATTTCAGGCAAATGTCAGGGGTCTCATCATCTCAAATTTTTCTGGTGCGCCATCTTGGAGTCTCAATTTCCTTTCCAAGGCTAAGAAAGTCTTGGGTTCACAGCAAAGGTATCAGTCTCACCATCTTGCAAAGTCTCAGTGTACCATTCGTCACCCCTCAAAATGGCTCGTAAATCTACACACCTGTGTACCAATATTAAATGTTTTCAAAGTTCTGATACCAGGGATGTTCAAGCAAGTGCCATTTGCGACATGACTGACATGAACATATTACGATGCAGAACACCTATTCAGTACCCAGGTGTGGTGGCAAAAGCAACATTAGTGCTGGGAGTTGCAAATGCAGCCATAAATTAAGAACCCCCTAACAACACTACAAAGATGACTCAACCCAGAAGCTTCAAGAAGAAGAAAAAACAAGCAGCAAACAACAAAGAGTAGCATTCTCTCCTACCAGTGTCATCCTCTGTGTCCAGAATGTTAAGATTGTATTTATCTCTCATCCTGTCACCAAGTCGGTTGCGAGTCCAGAATTTACTGAAAGGCAAGACATTGATAATAGCAAGTGTCCAGCAAGAGAAATGCAAATCTGAAATACAACATGTTAGAGCAGTGTTCCGTTGACTACAGTAAGACTTACCGAAAACCAATTATAAATCTATTTACAATGACAGTAATTAAAATGTGCTGTTAATTAGTAATAATTAATGAAACAATACAAAACAAAACAAAAGAAGAAACAAAGATACAAAACCATAAAAAAACAAACAAACAAACAAACAAACTAGAGACAAGCACAAGAAGTAAAGCGCAAACCAAGTAACACATTCAACATTCGGTTGTGGTTTTTTACCATTTTACACATGGTTGGCCAAAACTTCACAAGGTGATCAGTTTTTTTGTCCTCAATCATGGTAAAGAAGAATCTGTTATCCAATATTTGACTAACACATACTGATAGAAAAATTAAAGTTTACCCTTCATGCCATCTTACCTGGAGTGGTCATTGGATCCTGAACACAGTATATGTCCCAGTGGATGCCAGGCTAAGCTCCACACCATTCCCTCGTGAGCCATCTCCATATTGCCAACATCCTTCTCAGCTCTAATTCAAACATCAACAGTCTTCAATTATTTGAGATTCATTAAATATGATCAGGGGAACAAGGGTTGATTTTATTTTATGTACCACTAACTCTTACCTTGCAGACACCCCACTATTTTGGACAATTGCTATTACAGACAAAATCCAATTCCCTGGTGAAAGCTATAGAGGTTTGACTGGAAATGTCTCCCGCTATTAAAGACTCTTGCTATTACGGAATTACAGACACGTTCATGGTACCAATAAAGCAGACACAATGAACTTTTCATGAGACGTCATAACAAAGAAGCGCAGGCTGTTGCTCATTATTTGTCAAACACACTTCAAAAGACTTCTGGAATATTTATTATTGCATTGACTTCTTCAGTAGCTGTAGAACAGACTTCACTCTTTCACTTGAGCTTGCGTCTTTCATTCCACTCTCTTTACAGGAGTCGGAGATCAAACCTCCATCCCCCCCAATGACTACTAAGCAGTTTCACATACCACTGTTGATAAGCTTGTCAGAGTCTATGCTATTTAATGTATGTTAACAGCAGTTTTTTGTCACACCCTGCTATTACGGACTCTCGCTGAACATTACAATGTCCTGAGTATGTCTGCTATACTGAGAGTTGACATGCCATGATTTGCTCAGACAGCTCCACCATATCTGAAGTCATCCAAAGATTTTTAAAGATGTTCAAAACATTTCCTGGTCCTGGTCCTGGTCCTAGTGCTGGTCCCTTTCCCTTCTAAAATTGGAGAATTTGGGGAAAATACCCCTATTTACATGGGCTTTGAACCTATTTGGTAATAAAGCATTTGATTTGATTTGAATTTTCGCAGAGCATACCCCCAAAATATTGACCAAGATTGGATTAAGGGGGAGGGGTGGCAAGTCACCCAATCCACCCCTCCCCCCTCCTGGGAAGGAGGTGGATTGGACCTCTCCCGGGATGGAGGTTTGATCTCTGACTCCTGTAAAGAGACTGGAATGAAAGGCGCAAGCTGAAGTGAAAAAGTGAAGTCTGTTCTACAGCTACTGTGAGCAAAAAGTGCTGTTAACATACATTAAATAATTGGCCCTGATTGTCAAGCATAAAGGAGGTACAAATTATGAAAACTATGAACAGGGGAATGCAGTAGAAGGTATACCACAATGTTTGCTGTGAACACTGAACTTACCCAACCACCCAAAACATCATGGATCCATCGGATCCACCACTCACAAACAGAGATTCATGGACAGGATGCCAGCTGATTGCTACAAACAAAACATTTTTATCATAATTATAGGAAATACAGTGTAAGTAAAATGCAATGACTGTATAGCATTAAATGTAACTTAAAATGTCTGGTGTAATCAGCAATACTGATGAAAAAGAGAAAAAAATAAATTATTAAATTTTGTTTTTGATTTCTTACTGTAAGCAATAGTTGATTTAATCTTATATTGTTAATTAAATTGGCATTGATGGAAATTCACAAGTTAAGATAAAACTTGCTACAACAAAATGTTTTTACTCTTCACCTGTGGCTTCCCTTTTGTGTCCTCGGAATGTTTGCATTTCTTTCATCATACGAATGTCAAACAACTTCAACAGATGATCACGTGATGCTGTTAACAACCAGTTTCCATTCTGATTCCATCTAATCTGCATCACTGTGCTCTTGTGAGCATGCCTTGAAGAAAAAATTACCTTGTTAAATCGAACAAAGAAATCAAATATCTGCACAAATAAAATCCAAGTCTGGCCATTGCTCTATACATGGAGGCTCTGCCTGAAAGGAGTCATTTTTTTCCAGCTCAAGGTAAAAAGTTTAGGGATTTCACAAGTAGGAGTACACAAAAGGGTATGGAAAACTGTCATTTATATATCTAAAAGGGACCCAACAAACAGTTGAGTCATTCAAGCGTTTTAAGGGCATATTCAAGTGAAAAATTAAGAAAAGAGACAGTAGTAATCCCTCTGTAGGTATGTGAAAGGGATACCATTTTCTATCGAAGGAATATCCAAGGGTTATCTTTTCTTCCCCCCCCCCACCCCCCCACAGAGGCCATTGTACATACCCTTAGGTCCTTGATACTAACAAAACTAGAGATATGCACCACCTCACCCATAAAGCTAAAGCAAACTTACAGAGTAGTTAGTGCATATCCTGTGCGAGGGTCCCACAGTTTGATTGGCTGCTGACTGTCCTTGCTACCAGACACGACAAGACTTTTGTTCGGATGCCAATCCACACATTTGACATCAGCCCCATGTCCTGAAATCAAGCACAAATAAGTTTAGGTCTGTGGGAAAAATGCTCTGTTAATATTATAACTGCTTCTTTCTGGGTAAGTCATGAACACAAAATAATAACGAGGATCTGGTTCTTATAACAGTTAGTTGCCTGTAAAAGATGGCCAATTTTCTTCATATGCCAAGGTATACTGGATGTTTGCAGATTGATCATGCATGCTTAAGGGACTGAAAGATTAATATTACCTCTTAGTACTCTCTCCTCTGCGCAGCGGTAAAAATCCCATATTTTCACCAAGCCATCATCTGAACAAGATGCAAACTTATTGTCTGTGGGCGAGAAGCTGAAAGACAGAAAGTCAAACAGTTATCATTGAATTAGTAAGTCACACTTCAGCTAATAAAGGCAGTGGTCTGTAATGGGAAAACAAACCTGGGTAAAAGGCATATCACCCATGTGTACGATTTTCTTTCAACCTTATTGATTATAATCTACCATTGAAAATTTATTTCAACAACTGTTCAATATAATTTACTAAATTACTATTTTGTTTGTACCTGAGAAATGATCATCACAGTGACTTTTCCAATTTAAGTAATTGGAAACTAAAGAAGCCTAAAAAATTTCAGAGCTTCAGGGGGAAGCTAATAATCCCAATGAAGCCCTGAATTATTTTTCAGGCTTCTTATATATTTCCAGTTACTTAAATTCATGGAAAATTCACTCTCAGTGGTAATCTTTTCCCACTTACAGTTATATCCGCAGTTCAAATATGAATCATTTTATATACTTTATTATTATTTAATTATAATTATTATTATTATTATGATCATCATCATGATCATCATCATGATCATCATCATCATCATTATTAATATTATTGTAACTGAAATTGCAGCCAATCTTTACGAGCAAGAAGATCGCTGATGACCTGAGAGAAACGGAATTGAAGCCTCCCATAGTCAACCAACAAAGCGTGGTTTATGAATATAAATGTGATTTGTGCGATACAAATTATATTGGGTACACACGCCGCCATCTACATCAACGTGTCGAGGAACACAAACATTCTGTAATTGGAAAACACCTAAAGGACGAACACAGTGTTAAACCCTCCAACCTCTGTGACAACTTCACTATTCTCAAGAAATGCCGAAGTAAGGTCAAGTGCTTAATTTTCGAAATGCTATTCATTCGAAAGAAAAGACCGAAACTGAACACTCAAGCGGACTCTATTCGCGCGAAACTTTTCGTTTAGTACGCGCTTATCATGCTTGATGCAATTATGTATTTCTTTTTCACGCCTCTATTTTTGTATATATATCTTATGTTAATTTTTTCACATTTCACTTTCGATAATGACGGCGTGAAGTCGTCAAAACGTCAAGTAACTTTTATTTCGTTAATCTTCTTGTTAAAATGAAATAGAGTAAGTACAAGATACAAATCACATTTTAGTAGTGGTTATTTTTAATGGATGATATGTGTTGTATAGAAAATACCCATATCCATCCCATGGTAGGTTTTTTTTTCAAATGTGTCCTCACCTCACCCCTCTTGAAACTAAATATAGGTTTATACCATCTTTTAAAAATTTTGGCTTTTGAGACCCTGGGTGGGCATGGATATTTTGTGGAATCTTACAGCTTGGATAAAAGTGGATACTTGTGAAGCTATTTCTTCCTCGAGGCGAGGGGATGTTAAAAAATTGCGTACCGGTATCTGCTTAAATTGTGTAATATATTTAGGTCTAGGCCCTCTCAGTACAAGGGCCATGTTAAGCCATGTGCAGAGATTTAAAACTTCAGCCCAGTTACAAATGGGAATGACTTTTCCTTGGTTCCATCAATATTTTTTACAGTAATCTGTTTACTTTGGATTTACTTTTCTTTTGGATTTTTCTTTATTTGCATGTTCACTTGTGACTTCTAAGGGATTTTTCCTAAGGCCCCCCCCCCCCCCCCCACACACACACACACAAACAGGAATTTCCAATCCCCTCTTGTTGGGGGAGTATGAAATTTTCTGGAACCAAACATTATTCACCAAAGAGGAGGTGAATAATAGTGGTGGATATGCCACTGTCACCAACACTGTATATACCACACAAGTTGAATAACTAGCGGACCAAAACATTACTTCCGGTACCCAAAACGACAAGCAAAGCCATTTTGTTTCTCTTCAGCTGCTCGGAGGTGAATAGTACTTTGCTAATCACCTCTGAGTTCACCAATCAGCCTGTGCGGAAAGCACTATTCACTTGCGTGGTATATACTAATTGAGATTATTCTGATGTTTGTACTAAAGACCCATTAGTTGGAAATATTAATGTACATTAAACAGCATATCGGTAAACTATTTTTTTCTCTCCCATTTCCAAGAATTTTGAACCTTTTTTATTTAGTGTTAACAATACTATGTTAATGTATAACCATGAATTTTTAAAGACCTTACCCCAGGTTTCTGAAAAAAGCCTTCTAGTAATACCCCACCCCTCCCCCTTTCACATCAGGCTCAAAAAGAATAATTTCTATCAATGTCCACTGGCAGAATGTCAAAACATAACAAAGTAGTGGGTGGGGAGAGGTGGGCATGGAGGTCTGAGCATCCTGCTTGCCCTTCCTGTTTCTCCTGATTTTTGCCCCTCTTTGTTACTTGGTGCCCCTTCCCTCCCCCCCCCACCCATTCTTCAAACTGATCAATTATTTCAATAAGGCTTTACAGCTCCGCTATATTGTTTATGCATTACATTTTACTGAACCTTAATCAAAATTATTATTTCCAATTCCTATAGGAAAAAGAAAGAGGTAAAAACGTACACAGTAATTTCCACGGTTGCAGCTGATGAAGGAATTCCCCAATATTTCAATGCCGGGCAAAGCATTTATTTCAGTTTTGACTGATCATAATAAAAAATAAATAAACTTTTACTGACCATAGTAAAGCCAATCAAATAAAAGGTAGCCAGTTTACAAACTGACATTGCAGAAAACAATCTCCGTTGACATTTGGGCTGCCATTTTCAACAACAGTCATTATCAAAACTTCCAGCAACCTTAAAATAAAATTCTGATTTTATCATCTCCAAGCAAAAAATGCCCTTTATTTTTTCTGACCTTTGGCAACTATGGTTTAGGTTTTCCTACTATATCTGAAAAATTTACTAGGGAGTTAGTCCACACATAACTTTATCTTAATTGGAGTTGAGGGATCTAGGGAAGGACCCATTTTTTTCTGAAAAATAAAAGGGCCTAAAATCTCCTTTTCCCCCTCTCCCAATCACCCTACATACTTCCTTAGTAGAGCAAGAACAACTTTTTATCTGCCCCTCCCATGTTCACTTCTGGTCTCCCTCCTTTTAAGTACATCTGGATCTGCCCCTGAGTTAGGTGTTAGATTTAAATAAAATGTTTTGAACTCTGAAGTTCAAAACAAAACTAACGACTGTGTTTTTTGCTGCCATGCTGCCATCAATCACAAGCCAATGAACCCTGAAAAACAGGCACAAACAAAATGGCTCAAAATCTTCCAATAACAACCAACAGATGTGACCTTTTGACCCATCTGAAGTGAACTTCTGTCTCCCGAGAGATGCGCTCAGTCTGATTGACAGCAGCGAAAAAGGTATTGATTGAGGTTTGAATTTCAGAGTTCGCATATAATTGAAAACTGCAATAACATTATTTGCATCTGCCCTTGCAGAGTTTAATGCTAAAAGTGTATTTTTGCTTGCCCCTCTACCAACCCCCACCCCCCCGCCCCCCCCCCCCCCCCCCCAAATCCCAATAACTCACTCTGAGTGCCCAAAAAGTTAAAGCCTGTTCCAACCTGAAGATCAATTTTTTAAGTATGGGCACATTATAAACTGGAACTTCCAGAGGGGAGGACTGGGGTACCACTTTGCTACTCCCACTGAATGGGGTGCTAGGTTCCCCCTTCCCTCAGAATTATGTCACGCCACCCAGTTGTTCAACACAAACTAATCCAAGATTAGCTTGAATTTTGATTTCAGTTTTAAAACTTTTCAGCATGGTTTTCTGTTTATATGTTAAAAAATGTTGAAAAAGAAATAAACACATCCGGCTGCATCATTGTCAGTTATATAAGCACACAGGTTTTTTTATTGCGGTTTTCAATAACATGCGAACTCTGAAATTCAAACCTCAACCAACGGTTTACGTTTTTCGCTGCCATCAATCATCCAAGCGGACCTCTCGGGAAACAGAGACTCACTTCAGCTGGGTCAAAAGGTCATGTCTGTCGGTCGTGATTGGTAGATTTCAATCCATTTTGTTTGTTTCTGTGTTTCAAGGTTCATTGGCTGTCGCCATAATTTTGATTGACGGCAGAAAAAACCCAATCATCAGTTGGGCTTTGAACTTCGGAGTTCTATGTTATTCAAAACCGCAATAAGAACACAAGAGAAGTTCATAGAGAAGCACAAGGCACAGCCGAATGCTTCTCCATGCACTTCTCTTGCTTCTGCATGCTCATATAACTCAACAATACATGAGGAGCAGGTTTTTTGTTTCTTTTATAAAATGTTAAAGAAATTGCACAGTCAAACTTGTAACATAAGCCATATGTGTTATAGAGGCCCTGCCAGGGTAAATTCCGACAGGCGACATGGGCCAAAAAGTGGCGACAGCGCTCAAACGAAATAGCGACAAACGACTGACAAAGACAAATGTTGTCGCTAAATTTCCGACAGCGTTGTGAAGCTTTGACAAAACGCCGACACGACACGTTTTAAAATTCCGACAAGCGACCTGGGATCCCCACCTGGCAGGGCGTCGTTATAGCTCGATCAAGCACAAGCGACATTAGCCATGTGCTTTATCAGCTGTAATGAAATTGAATTGATCAATCACAGCGTGCAATTCCTCAAAAGTTTTAAAAATAAAATGTAAAACTTTTTTTACTTCTATTGCAAATATTAATCTGTGATGAAAAGGGGGGGGGGGGGGGGGCAATACTGTGGTGGTGATACAGACGTTTCTTAGGCATTATGGCCACATTCCTGTCTTTTATATATATTTTTTTTGTTGGTGGGGTGGGGACGCAGTGTTGTCAATCTCTGGACACAAATCTTCAATTCAGAATTTCTTTAAAATGGGTAATGCAATACTGTCAAATAGGTCAACTCCCTTACTTTTCCAATACTGTTTTGACATGGGCTGTCTTCCTTCTCCAATTTAATGTGATGTATTTTTGCTTGCCCCCTTCCCACCCTCCCCCCCCCCCAAAAAAAAAAAATTCAAACAGCTAATTCCAAAATGAGCAGTTTCCAATCCCCAGTGGGAGTTGTAGCCCCCTATGCAGGCGTTCTTTTGGCTTGTCGCACATTCCTCCCCAACATTGGGAAGAAAAGATTGCATGACGAGCCAAAAGAACGTCTGCGAGGGAGGCTATGGGAGTTGCAGTGGCCTTGTGGTTCTTGTTTTGGACTCCTGATTAGGAGGACTGTGTTCAAGCCTTGGATCATCATCTCACTGTTCTCTCCAGATCCCCAACACAACATTGTAGCTGTGACTCCCTATAGATTTACATTAGTAACAAATAGGCCCAATACTACACGTAGGTTGTTCCTAGTAATAAGGAAGGAAACCCCGACTAAGTGCTAGACAAAGGAAACATGCTCTCATACATGTGCATTTAACAAATTGACGACATTTTTCCATGCTCTACACTTTTACTGACCACAGGCAGCATTTCTATGTTTTTTAAGAGTGTGGGCCATGAAAAAATGTGGTTGATTTGTTTTATGCAAAATACCAAAAATTTACCAATGAATTTAATGGAAAATTAGTGCAAAAAATTATTGCACACACGACAGCTTATGTGATCGCAGTTTTTGCACTTCAAGCTGATGAATGTGTGCCAAATGTTGTCCCAAATGTTCCAGTTGACTTGTTATTTCACCACTTGACAGATTCTAGTTTTGGAAAGCTGCCATAATTTCTGTCATTGACCACAGCTCTTGGCCAATGAGAGCATGAGAATTCTCTCAGTTATTAATAAATCAAGATCTCTTTCACAGTCCTGTTCGAATATCTTCTCAAAGTCCTGCTATCTTTTTTCAGTAACGTTTTTTGCTTTGACTTCTTTCAAATTCATCCCTCAGTATTTGTGACTCTTTGTGCAGTGTACATGCAGATGTATTACTGCTTACACTGTCTATATCTATTAACAACCAACCCAATGCAAAACAGAGCCCCATTCCAATCCCTAGTTTTACAAAATTTAATCCAATTAATTTGAAACCAATGCAATGATTTCTAACCATTTGTTAAAGGATTACAAACCCCTCAGAGACCAGAAAAACATTTTCAGCCCCCCCCCAACCCCCCTCCCAGCAGTACACAATCCTGAAGAACTCAGGGGCCCAAATTGTTGACTTTGTAAAATCTTTGTTGATTGATCATCATCAACACATCATTAAACATGCAGATAACAAGGATCATGGAAATGATCAACATAGAGGCATTATTTGGATATCAAAACACATTCTCC
This sequence comes from Meandrina meandrites, assembly GCA_963693305.1. Lineage (NCBI taxonomy): Eukaryota > Metazoa > Cnidaria > Anthozoa > Scleractinia > Meandrinidae > Meandrina > Meandrina meandrites. Next base: position 17,007,390 of record OY855906.1, read on the forward strand.
CAGCAGGTACTTACCGTAAACTAAACAATCTCTCTCTTTTAATCCACTCCCTCCCCCTCTTGAATTCTTCATTGAATAATTCTGCTTGCCTAAATGGTAATTCAAGCTCACCGAAAATTATAAACAGGAAAAAACATTTTGTGAAAACTGAATGTTAGAGCTGCCTGACCACCAGTGTGAACAGTGATTGATGACTTGTGAATTGTGATACACTATTTATCTATGCCAATCAAGATTCTTACCAAAACTTTACAAAGGCCCTACATTAGAAACTTTAAATTTTATACATTGTACATTGTTCCCCCACAAACATTCTGAGATAGTCCATGCAAAGTTTGCCATTCTTGTCATAAGCCTGAATGACCAACCACAAGTTGCAAGCGTGCACTAGATCCCTTCCAGTTAATTGAAGTATGTCTGCTGCATTTACTTCTCTAGAATTTTTGTATTTTCAGAATCATTGCAAAACTTGTTCTTCTTTTGTATTTCATGATTGTTAATTTGATAAAAAAAATTTAACAGCTGTCTACTTACCGGGATTTTTACGAGGATAAAATTAGTTTTAAATTGATGTTTTGACCAGTTTCACTGGTCTTCTTCAGGATTGATGGTCTTAAATGTCGATACAGTGGATCATTATTTTGCTTGATGACGATCTGCCATATTGACAATCTGCCAACGATCCACAAAAACAATCCACAATATTGACATTTTAGATCATCAAGCCTGAAGAAGACCAGTGACACTGGTTGAAATGTTAATTTAAAACTAATTTTAACCTCGGGAAAATCCTGGTTAGTAGACAACTTTTATTTTTTTTAGGAAATGAGAGGTAATGCATTTCCCCTTGCCTTTTCAATGGCTGAGGATCTACTACAAGGGCCTACCACGTGACCCGCAAATAACAGTCGACAAGTAATGGTCCACTCATGCAAATAACATTCTGTTCATGTGTAGTTGTATCCGATTCTGTGAACATTCAGAGTTGTGGGAGGGGGATTTGATCTATCTCTTGATTTGTGCTCCTTTCCTTGGCCGCCGCAGTTGGCAGTGATTTATTTTTAACTTTACATTGCTCAATTTTATCTGGGCAGGTTAATATGTAAATAATGGAAGCGCTCACTTCGGAAAAACGTCTTGAAAGAAAACCAAATTCTTCCAGGCGAGAATTAGGATAATTTTCACATTGATCTTGGGGTGTCACAGATTTAATCCTTGATCAATACCGATTCTATTTCGTCACCTGTCTATGTCACAACAAAATCATGTGAGGTATGCACACGCACCTCCGCATTCAGTTGCTTGCTAACCATCCAAGTGTTCGGACTTATGTAAATTATGTCAACCATTTTTTGGGGATTTCTTTATTCAATATAAAGGAATCGAAGGGCTTTTTGAAGAGTCTGTTTAAAATTTGACAACATTCGATTCAAGACTGTGGAGAATCTCAATATCTAAGAGTACGTATTACACAATTTTCAGGAAGGGTTAAGAGAGGGTACATAGACACCTTTGATGGAAAATGTTGCATTTGGGCTTGCACACTGGCACTTTGGGGAAGCGAAAAAAGCATCCATCAGGATTGGCCACATTATTTTACAACAGTTACTGCAAATAGTTGGTAAAATTTGGAAAGTAGGCTGAAGGTGCTCACCTTTGGGGCATGCTGCCCCTGGGAATTTTGTAATTTAGGTCCTGGATTCTGAGGACTAATTTCTAATCTCAGCACAAAGTGTAATATTACTGTAAATTTGTTCAACATGCAAAGGGTATCCCATGAAGTGTTGACAATATCAGCAAATTGCACAAAAACATTTCAAGGAGTGTTTCTGTGATCTTAAGAGCAAAACTAGACAAGTCAATTGCATGCCAAGTATTTAACTTCTTTAACTTCAAAACAGAAACCAAGCACTTTATTAAAGGGCGATGCAACTATCTGTCGCAAGTACTAGAGAGTGCTGTCCATATTTACCAAGGGGTACATTGCGAACTTGCTAATGTAAGCAATATTTTATTTATTTGTCAGATGCAGGGAGAGGTTAAAAATTTCTGACCAGGAAAATCTTCCAAAACATTATTTGTTACAAAGCAGAAAATCTTTTTGCCACGTTAGTTTGATCGGAATATGAATAATGCCAAGTGGCCTTCTTTACATCTGTGTTAAAATGGACTGTAGCAGAAGAATTTCATCGAATTATTGAATCCTGTTGCATAAAAACTTTTCATGTCTCATCAAATCAACAGAAAATATGAAGCCATGAAAATGAGAATTTTAGTGTCTTGATATTTTCACGCATGCCAGCTTTTCACAGTATCAGAATTCACTGACTAAAAGATTTAAGCTTTTCAAATGTTCTCTTCATTTTTGGCACCTACAGCCATTTAAATCAATGAAAAAATTCAACAAGTAGCCATCAGAAATGAAATATGTAACCAAATAATTCTATGAGCTGCCTGCTGCTAGGAACAACCTTGTCTATGGCCTTTTACAACACTGGCTGGAGACATTGCTGAAAACATGATTTTGGCCATCTGTGGTATGATTTTAAATTAGTGTTGTTGTTGTTGTTGTAGTTGTAAGTTTCGGTCATCTGGGAGAGGGGAAGGAGAAGGGAAAAATATTGAGCTTCAGCTCAAAATACCTTGAGCAGTGAAAATTCAGCTGAGGAAAGATGCAAGTTTATAAATTTAAACTGATGCTATCATGCTGCTGTTTTGAGTTTACTGGATTGAATAATGATAAACTGAAAGGTTTAGTTCTGATTAAAACAGATTCCTGTTACAAGTTTATCGGTCTTGGGAGGGAGGGTGATACTTTTATTAAGAGTTTTTATTTTCTCTGGTATATCTTATTTTGTCATCCATGCCCTCTTTATTAAAATCAGCTTCATTTATTTCTTTATTTATCAAATAGTTATAAATTTTATAAAAAAAAATGCTTAAGCCATCCTTTCTTTTTTAATATAGCTTAAGCACTGACTATATAAAAATTATTTTAAATGTGGTTTTTCATCTACCATAATACCTCTTACAGGACATTGCTTGAAAAGCCTTGACTAATGCAATCAATGTTGTCAAAATAAATTAATAAATATGTGTAATATGTTTTTGGGTAATTTATTTTACTAATTTTTCAACCAATGTCCCATAGAGGGCTATATTACCTTTTTGTAATTTTGCTTCTATTTTCTCGGCAGCCACTGCTGGATAAAATATTGTTCATTTGTTGCACTAGTGCTAATTCTATCAAAAGTTTTATAACTTCTACTATACCGACAAAAACAGCTAAAAACGGTCCATTTTGTTGAGTTCCAGGAACCAATGTCGCTAACCTTAATCCTCGAATGGGTTCTTTGTGGGCCTCGTACATTTTCACATTATTCATGTTGGACTGCCAGTACTTGATGTAACCACCATGATCTGACGACAGCAACCAGTTATCTGCATGACTCCAAACCATTGAACGCACTGGGCTGTCATGAGCCTGTGGAAAAGTTATTGTTTGTTGTAGAAAATGCACAAACAAGACAACTGATAATGCATCCTAAAGTGTAAGCCCTGGCACTTAACTCTAATTTCTATAGCAGAAGGAGTATTGTTACTCTCCCTGGATGGGATGCTTGTCCAAAAAAGTAAACTAAGGCCCGGAAAGCAAAAATTGACTAAGAGCTGCTTGTTTGAAGGCAAAACTGGATTTCATTTTTTTTTTTACCTCTTGCTATGTCACAGGCTCTCATGGGATAAATTCCAAAATTTTGCCACCGGTGCTCAATAAAAAAAGCATCATCAAATCTTGATTAGAAAAAACTATTTTACTTTTGACTACATACTTGCAATATTGTTTCAAAATTAAATGTCAATCCATTCCACAGAGTAAATTCTCCACTGGAGGCTCCAGTCACAAGACGACGTCCTTCTGGAGTCCACTGAAATGAAAACAAGCAAACATTGAAAACTGATAACTAAGACAGAACCCTTATAGATCATTTTCACGTGACATCATGGTGGCCATGTTGGTGGACCGGAACAATAGCCTTTCTCTCTGCTGGGAACTAAATTCCATTTTTCTGCAAATTCTGTGCGAACATATTGTATTGTTTGATCCACCAATGTGGCCGCCTTGTCATGTGAGTGAAAACCATTCATTGTGAAATTTGCATATAACACAGCCATGCTCAATGTTAGTTTCTCTCTCCCCTGGCTAGGACACTTCATGTACTCCACCACAGGTTACCCAGGGGTTTGAATAAAATTGAAAGCAGGCAGCTGGTTTGAGTGGAGTTATCAACTGCTTGAAAGAATCATTTTTTACTAATTCAATTTTGAGAAGAAAGCTGAGGACTTTTCCAAGGGAAGCAGAGCAAAAAAGCTGATGCTTTTTATCAAATGCCGGTGCTTATTAAAAGCAAGGTTGTCTCAAAAAATACGCTACAGCTCAAACTCAATTCAAGCTTTAAATTATAATACGCACTAATTTTTCCTTGATAAAAGATTACAGTGCAGTTAATAGTCTAGCACTACACATTTCATCATTTTGTACTTGACAAATAGAAACATTTGTTGTGGGATGAACAGAATACACTTTCTCAATGAAACATCTAAACAATACTTACTGCAACACAAAATATTGGACATCTCAGTTTATTAGTAGATGTTCTCACAAACTTTGTTGTAACAGCATTAATTGGATTGTCCAATAGACATCCAGGTGGATAAACCTGCAGAGGAGACAAAAGTGCAAAAAAATCTTAACCAAAAACACCTGCAGAATTAATTATAATACCTTACCAGTTAAAGGGCCAGAGTGAGTGATAGAATTAAGTAACACAATTTCTATTTAACACTTATTATTGGATTAAGAGCTCAAGATTTCTGATTTCTGTCGTTGATGAGGCCAAAAGCTTCATAGGCTTGATTTGGCCAAAAGCTTTATTCACTCTTCATAGAAATCAAGAGTGAATAATCCAACTGTTTAAGTGGAAACTATTCTAACTATATTTCCTTCAAATAAGTACTATAAAACTTCATGCTATAGAGAAATCACACACATACTGGATTATCTATTGAAACTTGAAGCTATATACATGCACTAATCAGTTCATTCAACAATTTAAACTATTTCATGTACAAGTAACTGTCATTCTTTTATTTCTTTCAGGAACTGAATTATCCAGTGTCTTCCTCTGAAACTTTGGAGAACCAAAAAAATGTCATCACTGGACACTTAGCAGTGGCAGATCCAGATCATCAGCTAAGGGAGGGGGGGTGGGGGAGGGCTTTTGAAGACTTGACTATGAATGTTGAATTCTGTGAAGATAAATAAAGGGGGGGGGGGGGGGGGTGCAGGCCCCCAGGGCCCCTCCCCTGGATCTGCCACTGCTAATGGCTGATAGTGTACAACAGCTCAGCCAATCAGACTGTAACATTTGCAATAGAACAGTAGAAGAATTCTGCTAAAACTCTATAGAAACACAGAACTAGGACAAGCTGTTGATGTCATGTTTACAAGGCCATCAAGGCCATTGAAATATTTGCCTACAGCTCATGTTTCCTTTACTTTCTCATTCTCCCTAACTTCAACTCGTATTTCTACAACTTGATAGAAATGCAGAAAATGTACGTTTTCCATTTGTTAAAATTAATAGTGACTAGTTAATATTTACATCTGAGGAAAAACTTTCATCAGGCTGCATTCCACTTCTTTTAGTTAAATCTTTAAACCATTTTCTGTTCTGTGAAAGGAAAACAAACAACTTTAGCCCCTGTTTCTTACCTTATTTGCTAGAGTTAGTGCATTTTTATACAAATTGAACTTTTTCATAACGTTTATGAAAATTAAGTGGATACCAACTGCCTATTGTTTTAAAGAAAAACGAGTGAAACTGGCCAATTATTTTAAATTACAGCTATCGCAAAAAACGTTCCACACAATATAGTTTATAGTAAAATTATCGAATTACCAAATTATCTGTTGCAAACAAACTCCGATCGTTAAAGGCCGATGAAGGTTAACAAGACTCATTAGACTTTATCTCTCGTCTCCACTCTTTGGCATTAATCATTTTTTATCGGACAAAATACTGCTTTATAACTCCAAAATTTTACCGCACAACAGAATTAAAGGAGTCGACATCAGCAAGACAATCAGTGGCATTAAACTGGCTTGCACGTGAAGCCAATATTCATAGAAATTAACTCGTGTTTACCTCGGAAATTTTAAGGATGTCAGGAACAAAAAACCGTTAACCTAATTTAAGTTGGTACAACGGATTTCTGTATGAAAATAAATGCTTTTTTTTCGCCATCGAAATCTCTGATTAATCTGACAGTGAGAAGCTCCAATACACAATTCCAAGTTATTACAGATCTATAGATCAGATTTGGACGAAGGACTTTCGTGTCCAAACTATGCGACTAAAAGCTATCGTACCTCGATTTGCTTAACAACAGAAGAGTTATAATCGACAGTTTTACGCATAACAGCCTTTCTCATCCGTTTTCCATCAAACGTGATAGGCTGTCTAAAGCCCTTATCATCTTGCGAGTCGCCTGTTGTCGCTGCTTGAACAGGGGACGAAGTCGGAGGCTTTGGGGCGAACTTTAGCGATTGTTGGTGGGGCTGCTGGAACATCATCGTGAAATCCCTTTACTGTGATAATTGCTCTTTTATATAAAGTAATTTTTCACCGTTATCTCGGTCCAGATATTAAATTTGGCAAGAAAAGAGTTGTAGAAGTAGAATGGAAAGACGCCATGTTGGATCCTTCCCGCGGCATGTGCGGAGTTGATCACGTGATGCTAAATGTAATCCGCTGACCAAGTTACTTTTTTTGGATCAAAAATCGATCAAAAAAAAAAACAAATGATTTATAATATAAACACGAAGTGTTTTTATGATGCCTCCAATACTAAAGATAATATTCATAATTCTGGGTATTGCACCTCTTATGAGACTGATTTTAACCACGGCAGTGGTCAGTTTTGGAACAGCCGTGTTTTTATGGGCCATCATTGCGTGCGGATTTATGGAGAAGTCATCAGCTTGTCTTGTGATTGTGTATTCAAGTTTCAGCCTGCTTTCTATAGCAGTTTCAAGGAAAAGGACAGCCGACAGAGAAATCAATACTGTGCAGTGGAAACTAGTTAAAAACTCTGCGGTAAGACTTGTGGGAATTGCGAATTAAAATTAGCAAGTGTGTGCGAAAATCGTCAACTGATCACCTGAACTGATGAGCAGTAGTGATGCACTAAACTTGGTCACGAGACGCTTGTAGCAATGAATGAAGATAATAACGACAAGAAGATTGCATATTTGTCTAATTTATGGTTCTCAAACGCAGAGATAATAATTTGCGAACACCACAAGCAAACTTTCAGTGCCCCGAACAAGCCCAGACGTATTACTAGTAAATGCAGCGTAATGCAATCTGAAATGTACATTACCGAAGCTTTTAACAAAAAAAATATTGGTTCAATGTAGTTGAATTGGTGTATAGTTTAGGTAAAGTTCTGGACATGTGTCTGTAGGGTGTCAGTATTGTATTGTTTACTTGTCATACAATTTTTAGCTTATTTTTTGTCGATCGTCACTGTCCTTTGAACATGTTCGTGGGATCAGTCACGCAACGCTTTTGTAAGTCTGCTGTAACGCAGTGCGACATTACAGAAAAAGTATATTTTAAAGGTTTAATTAAGAGACATCTCCTTTGAAGCAACGATTTTTGAAAACATAACGAGATGTTAGGAAAACCACAGTTTGGTTTGATTGGTCTGAATGCAATAAATGGTTTGAACTAAATATCTCTTAGCGTAATTCCGCGTAATTTTGGAAAACAGCGCTTGGCGGGAAAATGGATGTGAAGCCACTGGACAAGTTTGTTCATGTGCAGTGATACACTGTATTTATAACTCGATCAAAGTTACATAACACTATAACACCAAATGATTATTCGTTCAAACTACTTCCAGGTTATGGAGAAATACAGTTTTTTAAATGGAGGAAGTCTTAGGGCTTGACATCTAAAGATGTTTCACATAATCGATCTGTGGAAAAAATAAGTGATATAGCACCAATTTAAGACGTCCAGAACGATTACCAAAGCGAAAAATTTCGGGCCACTAGTTTTAACATTCCTACAAATTAAAACATATTTTATGGGAAAAAACGGCTTGGCATGTAATCAAGTGTAAGGGTCGCTGTCTTCTCTTCCATCATTCAGATTTGGAATATTGATTTCAATAAATTTAACTGCTTCACTTATAGCTTTCTCGTGAAGTGGACTTAGACAAGAGCGAACTGTATTTGTTTGCTTTGGTAGTCACAAATTTGGGGTTCCCCTGCCCCCCCCCCCCCCCCCCGCAGTTTTTCCTCGGGGGGGGGGGGGGGAGGAAGGAGTATACGGCTACACATAGGCTATCTTCAATGTTACCAAGTGTTCAATTCAAGGGTTTGAACTTTTCACGTGCTTTCTTTTGGAATGACTGTGCCATCCGCATTTAGGACAATTCGCTTTGTGAGACATCATCGTGGCACTTTGGTTTTCTTGTAACACGTGATGTGGCAGCGCGTGATTCGGGGGACAAGTGAGTTCAAAGTACGGAACTTGATATAGTGTACGGGTTATTGGGCAATCTATTTGCGTTGGCTCTTTCGGCTGGCTTCATTTAGATTTGCTACACCGTGCTGATGAGTCCCAACAAGGAGGAAACAGCTGTCCACGGTTGCAATCCTGCTATATCGGTTCTAGTCGTGTTGGTGTCTCACAAAAGTTTACTTTTTCACGTAGTATGATCAGCCTTGCAGTATTGTTTGTCATTTCTTTTAGGACTTTTCCAGCCAATATGGCGTGTGCCCCGGGGGGGGGGGGGCACTCCCTTATAAGGGCTTAACGGGGACGTGCGGCCCGACAGGGTATGGTTTTCAGGATTTTTGTCTTGAACGGGGTATCTATTTCGCCCCTTTTTGTCTTTAACGGGGTATCTTAACATGGACCAACGCCTTAAACAGGATAAGCAAATATATGTTTATTTTATAGGAACTTAGCCACAAGCTGAATTTTTACAAGTTCTTCCTTAATGTTGACTTCCATTGACTTCGGTATTGATACCAAGCTTAATTCCCGATTGGTTATGCTACAACAAATGTCTTAGACAGGGTATCAAAAATTGGCATTCTTTCTTAAACAGGGTAGGAAAATCAGAGATTCGTGTCTTCAACAGGGTCAGGGTTTGGGCGGCCGGGCCGCACCTCCCTACCCGAGATTCTGTCAAGTACCCCCCACCCCCCGCCGGGGGCGTGTGATACAATCAAATCGCTGCATACTGCTTTTGGCTATCATTTGGAGAAAGCAGAAATATATATTGATTTTGTGAACTGTTAAGTTTTCGAAAGTCCTATCCCAGAAACACTTGGAGCTGTCGTTCACGTCATTACGAAAACCCATGGCGGTAGTTACCTGTACGCACATACGCACGTGCGTACCTGAAAAAAAAAACTCGAAAATAAAACAAAATAAACTAAACTAAAATATATGTACACGATTCACGCTATCTGCGATATATGTTCGCAAACATAAGGAATTAGACTTTAAACTAGGTCATTCTGAGTTTGCTGGGAAGAAAGACAGAGGATTAGCTCTGTGGTTATAATGGGGAACCAAATCAATTTACGACTTAGTTGTCATTTCATATCAAGAAAGAACGCTTACACTTACAATAATAACCTCACCAAACCTCACCGTTGCACTCACATTATAAACAAAATCTAAACATACTAAACAAAGCAGGTGAAAAATCAAAGCCTCTTTGAGGCTAGGACTATTTTGAATGTTAAAGTACATGCATCAGTATAAGCAGAAAAGATGAAAATAGTTCGGTTTTGTTCCAAAAAGAAATTTCTTTTTTCTGTCCCTTCTTTAAACCTCTTAAAATCACACTCAAATCACTGCCCTGATTCCGGTGGAGATGTTTTTGCGAATCATGAATTGCGTGATAATGAAATTAATACGGCTACAGGTGAAGCAAGGCCAACTTCAGCTTGGTGACGTGGGTGTTTTTGATCTTCTAAAGCCGCAAGGTTTGCGCAAGTATACATTCATATAATATGTACTGTTTGGACACAGCATTTCAAGTTCTGCTATCCCTTGTTGTTCTCGGAAAATTTCCCCCATCGGGGTAAAGGACAAAGGAAAGATGAAGATCCCCGGTTGTTCACCAATTAACACAGTCAACAAAAAAGTTCTTGAGTGTTAATCAACATTTTGGCGAAGATTCGAGAAGATTCACATTATTCGCCACCTCGACGTAAATTAAATTCCTTTGAATTTAGTCACGACGCTTTTCGAAACGTACAGTTAAAATGCAAAATTTGTAGTAACTGAAACGTAACTGAAGTTGTCAACCCCGTTTACGAAGACTACGAACGAATGTTAAAACAATTAATTCATCTGGATTATTGATCAAATCTATATAGCAAACATATGCCTCTGTACTATCCCCCAAATATATAAACAGAACACAATAGTGCGGCCTCGGTGCAAAACGATACGTAGCAGGTGAGGCGCGGGAAGACGCGTTTAATACAAATTTAATGCATAAATTAATAGTTTAACAGGAATGGATTAACAGGAACGCAAAAAGCCCCATCAACGCTCCTATTTTGCATAACGCAAAATAGTCGTAAAAAAAGCATTTGAGACTTGAAGGGAGAGGAAGACTTGAGGGGAGGGGAGGGGAGGGAGGGATGGTGGGGGGGGGGCTTGTAGGGGGATTTGAACAATTGTGCGTATGAGCTACGGCATCAAGCTCTTCAAGGTGGGTAAATACATGTATGTTTACGTGTTATACATTTTCTTGTGTGTGGAGATGTTGTTGTCCCTACATGTCACTACGCCGTATTCCTGCGACATGACTCTTCGCGTGTCCGTGAGTTTATTTTGTTCTGTTTGGATTAACAGTCTCGAAAATGTTCGTTGCTTCGCGTTTCTAAGCGTCAACACGTCTTGAAGAAACATGATCTGAGTGGGAGTCAAACGTTGCATGATTCGTCGTCAAACATGCATTTGTAGTTTGTACAACAAATTTAAGGTCATTTTATTGAGTTGTCAAAATGTTTTCGATGAGTACGGACGTAATTTAAAACCAAGAGTTCATTAGACACAACGAATATACTTGTTTAAACTTTCGTCCATACTTATTTTTTGCGACTTTGCTGTGTATTGGGCGCAAAAGTTCGCGTAATTATGCATGATGAGAGGATTTGCAGTTATTTAGTTAATTTTGTTTTGCGGATAAAAATATAAAAAACAACGTAGAAACAATAAAGTCGTTTAGTCAGAGTTCAATAAGATGTAAACACAACCTGTTGTTGTTCAATTAAGCGTAAACTGTTCTTTAGATCGTAACTGTAATTAATTAGCTTGAAATGTGTTTGTAACCTGCGACCCTGCGTTAGCCTTTTGTGCAACTGTTACACGCCTGCCTTGTTTTTAAAGTAATATAAAATGCTGTAAAAAGATAAATCCGTTATAAACAATCGTATTCGAATAAGAAGTGACTTTTCAAAACATTCAACTATAAAAAAACTGCGATAAAATTTTCTTAAAAACATATTAAATTTTTTTTATTAAAAACGACGACGTTGTTCAATCGCAGAAGGAATAGAAGTGTCTAGCAATCGGGGGAAGATGGGTGGGTGGTTCACGTTTTCCATATCATGAATTTATCAGTAAATCTTCCCTCGGGTATACTGGATTTGCGCCATGTTTTCTATCTTCTAGAAAACGCGAAGTAGTCAATTGGTTTATCAGCTTGTAATAGTAATTTAATGATTTATACAGCTGCAATAGCATATTCTGATCAACAGATCAACAACGCTTTACATTCTATCTCAATTTGAAACCTAACTACAATAAAATGAATTGGACGAAAAACTAAATGCCTTGGCTCGACTTTTAAACAAACTAAGGGATTTGTAATAATGTTTCTTATTTCCAGAGTTAAAGAGTTCCTGAGTTTCACAGTTTCAGTGCCCCTAAGCAAAATGCTCTATCGCCAATGATTCGGCAGCATTTGTCCTCTGGAATTGCTTAAAATTAAACCTTCATTACATCTAAAATAAGTGAATAAAATGACCGTTTTTTTAGCAGACATAAGATTTGTTAGAAGACTTAGAAATAAGCATGTAGTGAATCTTGTTTTGTTAACAGAAACATTTCAGCAGGTATACGGGAAAACCCGATGAAATTTAAGCTTCTAGCTTGTGGGGCCGTAAACAACTAATAAAAATGTAAAAAGACAAGTAAAATGATGTGTTTAGAAATTCAAATCCTAATACCTTAAAAAACTACAAGTTGGAAATCGGCCTATGACTTTTTAACAAACAAAGCATCTACAATAATATTGCATATTTCTATAGGTAAAGGGCTAACGAGTTCCATAATGTCATTGGCTCTGAAAAAAATGCCCAAACACAAATGGCTGGGAGCTTTGCCCCTGGGATAGCACAAATAAAAACTGAGACTAAAGTAGAGTTATAAGGAAACAGCTGCTCTCACGTGATCGATGTCGTGTTAGCTGGCCTTCTTGCATTTTTATATTCATGTATGCGAAAGCCGTACTACTTCTCCAGCCAGTCAAATAGTTTCTCCAAGTGCATTCTGCATTATCAGTGAATGATTAGTGCAAAGTTGTATAAATTCATTGCAACATTTCTGTTCTTTCAGCATTTCGCTTGTTTTCAGCGCTCAAAGTCATCTCACACCAATGACGAATTTTCTCTCTGTGGTTGGCGAAAAGAATAGAACTGATTTAATTACTAGACAATGAAACCAGATCACGAATTGAGAGTGTAAATAGTTTTAAATTAGATCCTCCGTTTCATCAGTATAATTTTAGCACATTTGTGTTGTAAGCAAGCAGTTTTTTTTCTTAGTCAGTGAACAGGCCCCTAGCTACAAGCGATCAAAGCAAGCCGAGTGGAGACTAGGGAGAGGGCTCCAGGCCCATCGCTTTGCCCCTCCTCTCTCTCCTTCTTCTTGCTATCCTCTACAGCGCATGTTCACAGGCTTTTTTTCTCTTTAGCATCTCCATAAAAAAAGCTTCCATAAAACAGTTAGTTACCAGAAAAGTGGTTTTACAAAAATATTTTTCGGTCAATAGTTTTCGTCCCTCTCTCTCATGCTTTCGTCGGTACTACATTTTTCAATTCTCTACCTGCTCTTAAATACGCAGACGACTTTTCTTTGGGGTGCAGTTCAGTTTCCACACCCAGTGTATTTCTACACGGTCTTGGAACAGGTTTTACATCTGGCATTTCATATCCAATGCTTACTAAATCAGTTAGCCAAGCTTCTGTTAAAATGGCGTCGTTCATTTCCCAGAAGCCTTGCTCGACCATTGCTACGCTTAGATCCAGAACTCTACCGAAGAAATCTTTTTTCTCAGATTTCCAGCTGATCAAAAACTCAACTAATCGCCCAGTATCGTGGTAGAGCATTTTCTCGTCGACAAAATCTGCAAGGTAATTGTGTGCATTTCTGAACTGAACGGCGTTTGGCGGGAAAAATGACAAGTGTGATCCGACATCCCACAGCAACCGCTGAGCCCAGTAACCGCGCCAGATATCGCAGACTCGAAAAGCTACCGTGATTGGCAGCAACATGCCCCATAATCCCTTGTTCATGAACAGCGTGTTTTGAGAATTGAATGGAGCCATTGTCTTTGGAGGAAGCAGTACAGTTGGTGCTTCCTTGTCAAACTCGACTTTCAAATCCACATCTTTGTCTTTTCTTGTTAACCGAAAGATGGCGTCTACATCCGGGTCACCATTAACTACGCCCTGCTGTATCGATGTGTCCGCCCCTAAGCATGTAACAAACTTGTGTGATGGTGGATCAGCAATATGATCCAGGGGGTACCCTCTAGGCCAAATGGTACTTTGTCCAAAATGTTCATAAGGATTCACTACGACAGAGTCTGTTTTGTAAACGTGAAATTTGCCAGTTTCCTGTTGGTAAAAAGTTATTTTACCACTTGTCGGGGAGTTATCGTCATCTGTGTCATAGATAACTCTGGCGCCATGTTGAATAGCGTAGAGGTAACCAAGGTTTTTTCGAGCGTAACTTTTGTAAGGAAGTAAGTCGTGGATGCGGTATCCCAAAGACTTCTGTTTCTTGACACTCAAAAAAACACAGTTGGGATGGCTGCGAAAGAGAAAGAGACTATAAGTCATTATTTCATTTCCTATTTCAATAAACTCCGGCTTGTGCATGTGTGCGTGTGTAATTGGCCAAGGTAAAGAGGCTATTTATTTTTTAGGTATTGTTTTTACATACAAACGTGTCTGGTTTATGTTGTCGTTTGAAAACACACACTTCTTGATGCGCTTTTGCCAATCGTTCGCCCGAAAGTGCGAGTAATAGAGTAGAGAGTAGAGAGTGATCTTGCTAAGCCCATGAGATAGTTATTACAGTTTTAGTTATTTAACTATGCAAATGAACTATACATTATGATACGTACACTACAATCACAATATAAATAGCATCGTGGACGCATATAATTCATACTAATTTTAGCCGAATGAAATCGGCGAGTTTGAAGTCGCATTAAATGTAGTGTGGGATTTGAGTCACTATGTAACACTCCCTTCTCGCGAGAAAATTTGCGTGACGACCCAAATGCAGAATCAATACATCGTTCACGAGCAGACATGTTCTACTTTACAAATAGTTATTCCAAATACAATATTATGTCTTGGTGTTGATATTGTTTAAGTCATAGGACACTTAAAACTTATATTACTCCTTAGTAACCCTTAGTTACTGTCATTCAAATACCGTTCCAGAGATAGAATAAAGACGGCATGGAGACCTGTTATACTCTGATGTCACCGCAACTTTCCGAAACTCAAGTCAAGATCCTTTCGAGTTTTAGTTTAGTAGAAGTAGAGATAAACAAACTGAATTGTTTCCTTTACATCCAGCGAGTTCCGTGTCCTTCAAAATCATTTATCAAGCATTCTGTCATAAAAATGTCAGATATTGAAAGCATGGGCTAACCACATATTTATTTAAGAGGCTTGAAACGACGAAACGTTTTCACGTTTTTAGGGGACAACGAATAAATTTAAGTTGTTAACCGAGCCGAAGAAAATCGAAGATATATGTGTTGACATCTGCTTCAGTTCTAAAAAATTTACTGAGTTGAAGCAGAAAAGATGCTTGTTTGAACGTTTTAAAAATAGCTATTTGCAAGTGACATCATCGCATGGCCGTCACGCCTTTTTTCGGGACAGTGAACAAAGTGGTTTTTTATAGTTTCAAAAATACTGTTCAAATTTAACGGGCGAATGAAACACTAATTATAAGCTTGTACTCAATTGAAAATTAATTACTGTAACGAATTTACAAAGCGCACCAAAGGTTTTGCTCAAAGTTTCTATTTTTGTTGTTATTGTTCTCAAGTTACAGCATTTTACTTATTAAAAAAGAAACAGCGGGAATATCAAATGCCTAAAGCCAGTAGTACTGCTAAAGAGGTCGCTTAAGATTCACAGCAAGAATTGTTTAAAGAATTTAAAATTTAACGAGTTTTAAAAACATTTCAGAACGCTTTGAAACTATACTTGTGTCGCGACGGCGCACTTGCTAGCGAACCACGTAAGTGACCATTAATTTCGAATAAACTCACTTATAAAACGTTCATAAAACTGCTGGAAAATAGTCAACATAAAATATAAAATTGGTGAACCACAAGTGAATCTACTGATTTGCCTCGGCACTGCTAGCTGTCTTCTAAAACATATTGAATTATGGTATTCGTTTTTTCAGTTGCAACTTCCTACGATATTGGACTTCAAAGAGCGTCTCTCAATGTGCAGATCAAGATCACGATTTTAAGAATTACAGTAATTTGAAAAAAAATCTTGTGTGTATTCCTGTGTTTTTATCGAATATGAACTGGTAGCAAAAAGAACCTCTTTGCAACTGATTAAAAATTCAGCGACACTCAACACTTTCTAGCACAAGTCGTGTACGTTCTTAAAGCGGACAATATAGACACCAAAATTCATGCAAAAATTCTGCTTTCACAATCGGGTATTTCAAAAACCGGTCGTTTCGCCCTAAATTCAGACTATATTTAATAACAGATACAACAGATAGACAAAATACAAACACAGCTAAACTGTGTAAACTGTTGAAACAAGTTAAATATATATGTACCTCCAATCTGCTGGGGTTTTTGTATCGCCCACAACTACAACCTTCCAGCCCTCAATACCAGCCAACTTCTTCACATCTGCTGTTGGTGAGTTTATAGTCGTGACAACAATCCATTTCTCGTGCATTTCATCTGCCGGAGGCGATGGTTTTCGGGGTATGTCTTTCCATTTAATTTCTTTGGTTTTAAGTTGCGTTAGTTGTGGGTTTGTAAAGGCCTCTTTGCGAGCAGAAGTCACTTGCGCGTCAATCCGACTCCCCTCCAGAGATTTTCTTGGCTCCGTTTTCAAAAGGTAGTAGACCCAAAGAATTAGTATTAACTGGAAAAGTAACCCGATTAAAATCCACGTTTTAGACATTCCGTGACCCAGAAGTGATGGTTTAGTTAGAACACGCGATTTGGGTTTTTGCGGAAGTGAATATACAACTCTGTTACGAAACTGTTGGCCGCAATCTGTCGACCGCGCCAGACAGCGAAGCCTCGGACCTAATTCGTTTTTTTAAGTTCTTGGTTTATCCGGCCCGAGCCTCCCGCGGCCACACCGAGTATTGTGCCCGAACGTCTGAAACACGCTAGAATTAAGCCTAAATTAAAACAATATGGGATGGTTTTGATTGCAATGCCTTTTTAATTTGTTGGAGCTATTTACAAATGGGCGTACCTGTGGGGCGGGCGCAAGGTTGACTGTGATATTCCCCCCACCCCTCCCTACTCGTCTTGGTTATAAAATATCTTCGCTAGCCTGTACTGGAAGCAGCTGTCGTAACCTTGTGATTCTTTTAGTCCTGTAGTGAAGCAGTTTCTGTTGTTTTGGGGGCAAGGGGAATTGTTCCTGTTGTTTGTTCTATTGTCCAGAGCATTAGAGCGCCATATATGATATGCATGTGAGACCATCCAACAACCGCTGGCTTGGGACCACGTTACGCCCCTGTCCCTGGGTAAATTTAATGCTGGAGGTTAGTAACCCTATGATGGACTAGCATCCCATCCAGGGGGAAGAAGAAATAGTTCTAGTTGCATATCTGCGTGAACTCGGGCTTTTTTAGAACAAATTGGCACTTTTTATTCATGTCATTACCGCCCCAGTGTGACCTGAATGCGCGAGTTGACTGTCAAATTTCGAATGCCAGTGTGTTTTTTATTATTTAATTTTTAAGCAATTCAACTCTTTTACGTGCTGGTTCATGACATTGTATTTTGTTTTTGTGACTATTGAATTTGGTCGAATATATTCATCACATAAAATAATTGAGAAGATGCAGTGTGTTTCTTTCTTTTTTTAATACAATTCAACTCTTGCGTGCTGGTTCATGACATTGTTTTTTGTTTTTGTAACTATTGAATTTGGTCGAATATATTCATCACATAAAATAATTAGAAAGTACGAATAACGAATGAAACGCCCCAGCGTTACATCCGGTTCACCTTCGATTCTCTTCAGCTTAATTCTTCTCCGATTTACTGAAGTTCTCCGCGGAGCGAATTACGATTTACCAGCAGCACTAGTCATTCGGTATTCTGCTTCCGCGGCCAATCATCTCGTACACAAGCTTTTCCCCGACAAATGACTTCTTTGCTGCGAACTAGGATTGCTTTTGCTGACGATTTCTCAACAAAGGTCGTGCTTTTAAAAGTCAACCGCTATTAGGGCTTTAAATGGAAAACATTGATCAGTTTCCCGGCAAATGATACCCTATTCTAGACCAAAACTCTCTGATTTCTATACCCTATACCCTATCCCAGACAAAACTGCTTGAAAACCATACCCTTCCCAGCGGCACATAACCTGTATAGCTCATATATGGGAGTGCCCCGCCCCTCCCCCCAGGCCCTCGTCCTACTTCGCTACAACGTTTCTTAAAACACACTAAAGCCTTCTGCTTTCCCATCCCGCCAAAATGTTATTTATACGACAAACAAGGTGCACCTACTGTTAACTACTAAATTACAATAGAGCTAATTGACAATTAACAACTTATAAACAATTATTATAATAAATATACTATAGGATTGGTTACACAACGACTCTGACGACTAACATTTTACAATAAATATTTAATAGAATATAAGTTATGTAACAGTGACAAAATAATTTAATGTAAACAATATATTAATAGGAAACAAAACTAATTTCAAGATCTTTAAATAGACATTCCTGTTAATAAATTCACTAATCTCTGCAATATTTGCTTGATCAATTTAAGGAGCGGAAATTATTCACAAGGTTTTGACCACTCATCTAAGCAGTAACAATTTTTCAGAGCCCTTTATTGCGATGCCCTGGAACATCCACAACCCCAATACTTTTAGAGTGAATACATTATTTTCTGTCAAACATCAAACATCAATGCTGATTTTTTTTGACAGAATTCAGCAAGCTACAAGCATGGACATATTCTGTTGGAAAACTTGTAAAGGCATGAAATTATGGCCATAATAACTGTTAAACACATGTCAGTGGTAAGACACTCTCATGTGTAGGATGTATGTTTTTTTTATCAACATTGCATAGGGGTGGCGAGGGACAAAATGGGTATAAATAACATTATGAAAGGCCTTTTAAGATAGGAAAGGTATTGATTTTGTAACAACTACTTGTTTAAAAATATTGAAGGGCCGTAGCCAGGGTTAAACATATTAAAAATTTTAAAGACGATCTCTGGCTAAAAATATTTAAAAAGTACGAGCTTTCGACTGTTTGATCTACAGTCTTCAACGGGTAAAAAAGAATGACGAAATATGAATATAAATGAGTAAGAATAAAAAAGAATGGACTATGTAAATTAATTATGAATGTGTGTAAAAAGAATGTTGTATTGCCCAGGGAGTGGGCAGGAATTGTTGTCAGCATTTGGAGTGACCATGGAATGCCACGATTCAATACAACATTCTTTTTACACACATTCATAATTAATTTACATAGTCCATTCTTTTTTATTCTTACTCATTTATATTCATATTTCGTCATTCTTTTTTACCCTTTGAAGACTGTAGATCAAACAGTCGAAAGCTCGTACTTTTTAAATATTTTTAGCCAGAGATCGTCTTTAAAATTTTTAACTACTTGTTTGTTTTCCAGGCTTGTTTTTTTTTTTGTTCAGATACAAATAAAACCACACAATTTATTTCACTAGTAAAAACCCTGTATCTTCTTTATAACGGTTATTAGTGTATACCACACAAGTAAAGAGTGCTTTCCGCGCACTCTGATTGGTTAACTCAGAGGTGATTAGCAAAGTACTATTCACCTCCGAGCAGCCGAAGAGAAACAAAATGGCTTCGCGTACCGATTTGGGAACCAAAAGTAATGTTTTGGTCCACTAATAATTCAGCTTGTGTGGTATATACTAAAACAACACCTCAGTGTCAGGTGAAAGCGGTGGATATTTACCTCCACTTCGGTGAATAATTGTTAATTAGTTACTAGAAACACATCACCTCTTTCACTCATCAGTTTACACATCCTGCCTCATCCCTCCCTATAAAAAATGTCCACTCCACTCTTTATTGGTACTACAACTTTCAACTGTTTACCTGCTCTTAAATATGACGATGGTTTTTCCTTAACGTGCAGTATGGTTTCTCCACCCACTGTATTTCTCAGGCATGCTTTAGGTTCAGTTTTTACAGTTGGCATTTCGTACCCAACGCTAACTAAATCAGCCAGCCATGCTTCTGTTAGCATGGCATCCTTTATCTCCCAGAAGCCATGGTGAACCATTGCTATGCTCAAATCCAGAACTCTGCTAAAGAAATCTGGTTTCTCCGATTTCCAGTTGACCAAAAACTCAACTAATCGCCCAGCATCATGGTAGAGCATTTTCTCATCAATGAAGTCTTCAAGGTAGTTGTGTGCATTTCTGAGTTGAACGGCATTTGGTGAAAAGAATGAAAGCTGGGATCCAACGTCCCACAGTAACCGCTGAGTCCAATAACCACGCCAGATATCACAGACTCGGAAAGCTACCGTGATTGGCAGCAACGTGCCCCATAATCCTTTCTTCAAAAACAATGTGTTTTGGGAGTTAATTGGAGCCATTGTCTTTGGGGGAAGAACAACAGGTGGTGCGTCAGGATCAAATTCAACTTTCAAATCCACATCTTTGTCTTTTCTTGTTAACCGAAAGATGGCGTCCACATCTGGATCACCATTAACCATGCCCTGCTGTATAGCTGAATCCACCCCTGCGCACTTGACAAATGTGTGTGATGGGGGGTCAGCAATGTGATCCAGGGGGTACCCTCTAGGCCAAATGGTACTTTGTCCAAAATGTTCGTAAGGATTTACCACTACAGAATCTGTTCTGTACACTAAGAAGTCGCCACTTTCCTTTTGGTAAAAAGTTATTTTACCACTTGTTGGTGAATTATCATCATCTGTGTCATAGATAATTTTAGCACCATGTTGAATAGCGTAGAGGTAGCCAAGGTTCTTTCGAGCATAACTTTTGTAAGGAAGAAAGTCATGAATGCGGTATCCTAAAGACTTTTGTTTCTCAACACTCAAGAAAACACACTTGGGATGGCTGCAATAAAAGAAGAGACAATTTTCCCTGTTAAACTGCAATGAAGGGATCATCAAGTAAGCATCATACAGTTTCAATATTCTCAGGAAAACAGTTGGGATGGTAAAGAAAATAAAGACTGTTTCTTTTACTTTGAAATAAAATTTTGATAATGCAAGCAACAAACCTCAACCATATATTGTGTGGTTCCAGAAAGTATCCATACCCTCCCCATGGAGGGTCATTGGAAATTCTGAGGGACAAGCATAATATTTCGAAATAGAAATTCAACAGTGAACTGTGCAGCCATTTCTACCCAGCTGATTTTGTTGAAACTTGCTCACATTAAAACTTGGATAATGTGAACTTGTTGACATTAATTAGAAAAAAAAATGTATCGTCGCGTTTGGAAAATATTTGAGTTTTTTCATAAATTGATTTTTTCAAATTAAACACTTATATCTCATGATCGTCTGATCACAGCTGCCCAATTGGAATTAAAGAGAAGGCGAGGAATTGAACTTCTCTTGCCATCTGTTGCATCTAATATGTCCTGAATAAACATGTTTAAGTTTGAAGGAGTTTCAGACAACGTATAGGTACAAACTGTACTGTAACTGCAAAATGAGTACTTGCCATGACAACAATACAGTCATGTTTGTGCTGGAATTTCTCAAGTTAAGATTGGCCTCTATTCCAAAACCGACTATTAGTCACTATTCGCAACTATTCAGTTGACTATTGGCGACTATTCGTCACTATTCACGACTATTCAATGACTATTTGCGACTATTCGTCACTATTCACGACTATTTGAACTATTTGCTATTTGGGTTTTCCAAACACCCGTTTTTTTTTTAATTTCTGAAAAACTGCAATGAATCTCTTCCCCTTCAAATTCAGGGAAAGAATTGCAAAATTTCTTGTGAAGATGCTTAGAAATAAACACTCATGATATTCTTAAAGGAAGTGTGAACTACAGATTTTAACCAATAGGCATAAGAAAATAGCCACCAAATTGAGTGAAAGTGAAGAATGCAATGGGGCTAATCAACTGAAAGTATGTTTTATGTTTAGTTGCTTCATTTTATTTCCAGCATGACGTTGAAACACCAAATGCAACATTTTTGGGGTGTGGGAGGTTATTTTCGAATTTTACGATAGTACAGATACAGTTGGGTAATCTGCAGTTGTTCCAAAAATTATTGCACATGTAACTTCACAACACCCGGCCACTTAATATGCATCTTCAAATGCACCTACCACAGTCCTGCAGTCATTGTACCATAACTTAAATAACTCACGTGTCAAAAGAATCTAGCTTACATCAGGAAAAGAAACAAGGTATGATTTGCAAGACAGTTAAAGCAAGGAAGGACTTCAACCTTCGACTTCAGGAGTGCAGGACTGCGGGACCAGTAGATTTGCTGGCCTTAGCAGGACTCCCATCTGTACCACAGGTGTGCGCAAATGGAACCCCATACCTAAGATATTTTGGTAAACCCATCATGCAGGAATTCAAATGCTTGGCATCCCAAGACAAAATTTGTTGCATGGTTTTCAATTTGTGAGTTGAATGAAATGCAAGGAAAAGCAAATGAGAGATGTGGAACTTTCTGAATTTTTTTTGCATAATCAACACTAAAGTAGTCTGTTTTCTGTAAAATTGTGACAAACAAAAAAGGTTTGTGGGGAGATAAAAAATGATTGCATAATATTTGTTATAAAAGTTATATTCAGTTTAACCATTACCAAGAAATGCTTTCTTGGTAATGTTTTGAAACAATTCAAATAACAAAATGCTCATACCCTATGCTCTTGACATAGCATAGTCTGCGACCCATCAACTGACTGTGTGAGTGAATTCGCTTGTCTACTAAACTCCTATTTTGCATTTTGCAAAATGGTCGTAAAAACAAAATTTGGGCACGGGATGCAGGATTTGTTTGGCCTGTCTGTTGGGACATTTAATGTAATCTTGAGGGGATTGTTTCAACAATTAACTGTTAGATATGACAAATAATGATGCCAGCTCTGCTTTCTTGAATAAGACAGTCAGTTTTGGTGCCTTTCTTTCTTGCGACCACAGACTTCTGGCGCCAAAAGTACTGCAGCGATCCACAAAGAAAAATTCAATGTTCCACTAAGCGATGAACACAGAGAGCTCTACAGATTCCAGAAGCACTTAAAAACCTTTACTGGGGTAGAAGAAATTGCAAGAAGTAAAGGCCGCGGAGATAATCCTGAGGTCACGATTGCTAGAGTGCAAAAGGCAGGCAGTGGTGCTGAGACTTTTCCTTGAGGACACAAGATGCGCGGCAACATTGACACACTTAAAGTGTGTCAAACTCATTTTCTATCCAGGGAAATGGGATGCACCCATCCAGTTACTGGCAACTATGTGATGTCATGTAATATATTAACAATGTGTGAATATTTGTATACGTTCTTGTCTGTCGGCTTCTGTCCACAGACGTTTCTTATTTTCTTATCTACCCAGCCCCACCCCCTTGCTCTCACAGCCATGTCACGTAGTTTTTATGTCACGCAGTATCTATTTTAGTCTTTTATCATGCTCTTTCATCATACTGAGGTACAAAGAGCTATTTCTTTTTTGTAGTAGTCTTTCAACATGTCTTGAGCTTTTTGGAAACGTTTTAAAATGAGTAGAAAGCATAGAAAAAGGTTTGGAAATTTGGAGCCTGCTGCAAAAGTTTAAATGGGGAGTTCTTGCTCACCATGAACGACTTAACTCTTTTAAATGTTTGTTCAAGTGAGAAACATGCAAGTTTGTTTAGACAAACCGTTGCATTACTACCTTTATGTATGTTTCTGTATGTGTAATCAAGATTTATTTTAAGCAAAAACTTGTTTAGTTGGCACTGATAAGCCTTTTCACTTGTTCAAATTCAAGCCAGTTTTGTGTACATATTTCTCAACAGACTGGATTTCCCATGTTTGTGAGTGAAGAAGCACAATAATTTGTCTCAACAAAGTATATTTTAAGCTTGAACAAACACCTAAAAAGTAGAGTCATTCAAGATGCTTTGTTTAGAGGGAATTGTCACAATGAAACATGCCAATTAAAATGAAGATTCTGATGCTGACAGTATTTAAGCAGTTCAAAGCATGTGATCTGTGCAAAATCTTTTTAAAATCAGTTTACAATTTCAAGGTTTCTCAAGGAAGAAACTGAAATTTCAATTCAGGAAAAGTTTGGTCGCATGCTAACTAGTGTAGCAGTACACACTGACACATGCAGATCACAGAAAGTGAAAATAAGTGATTCACAGAAATTATTTGCCACATTGGCAGCCATGAAAAAAGAGCCTGGACAAAAAAAGCCTATAAATTCAAGGTAAATGCTGTGATTTTATTTTGAAACCTATATTTTTGTTATTTATGCGGTTACTATAGCAAAAAAAAGTGTACACTGTATGCTAAACAGTTAAGCCCACTTACACCCTCCAGGAGCAGTACCTTCATTAGTCTTACACTAATTACTCTTCAACTTCTGGAGTGCAGGACTAAGGAAGTTAACCAAAAAATCATTTTTTCTCTCTCAGACCGTAGAGCAGTAGATTAATAGGCTTCAAAGTGGACAGGTATTCCGAAGTTGCTCTGATTCTATGTACCCAGAAGGTGAAATATTGATTTCAAGGTGTAAAACACACAAATTGTTCTGAAGAGATATCTGTATCTAAGCAACACAGAAAACAAATATTCCTTGACCATATGGAAAAACATGGTTTTGCCACATTGAACACTGCATAATTTTACTTAAACAAGACAAGAGATCATTGAAGATATAATTTGAACAAAACCACATAAAATATCACTCCAATAGAGATTCCATATCAAAAGCACTAGACTCACTAACATGAATGAAAAAAATCTTAATCTTAATTTAATTTCATTTGAGATAAGTTGTTCCGCTCAACATTTTGTCTTGAAAGCTACAGAAGAGCACGACTATGGAACGGTCTACTAGAAATTCTAAAAAATCAAAAATCTTGTAGTTCAAAGGCGATTTTCAAATAAGTGTCGTAAAACCAAAACAAAGTAATTGCCGAAATACTTTTGCCACTCGATTGAACATCGCTCAATATACAGCATCATTTACATTAGAAAAACATAAATCATGTAGGCGAAACGACTGGATTCCAGTAGAACTTGCCATGATTGTAATAATAGGACGATGTTACAAATGATTGGCAAATAAAGTTGATAATTGTATTCATAGCAATTGGCCAAAGAATCATTTTACAGCGATTATCATAATCAATCACACGTGCCCTTCAGAGCAAAAAGTCTAGACACAAGTTTGAGTTTTCATGGATGTGAATCATCTCTGACTCCAGGTTAACTGATCTCAAAATCTCAAGAATATTTAAAATCCTGCGTTCGAAACTTGAAAAAAATTGTTGCTCAGTTAACAAATTACAAGTTTAAGTTCTGTTTTCCGTAACCTTGAAATATGAAATAAGTAAGCTTACATGCATGTGAATGACCATCGACGACAGCCGACAACATCCTTCTTTATTACGGCAGTCCCGTATTTACAAAAGCCAATGGATGGGAATTTCGTTACATTTACTAAACCAATAAATACTCTTTGGAGCCCAAAATAAGTGAGTTAGTTTTTAGAGGAATAGCTACAACTGAAGTTTTAGTTTTTTGCGCGTGATCAAAAATGCATTTGATCCATCCATCGGACAGAAGCCGAGGAATAGATGCCGTTTAACCCGGCAATATCAATCAATGAAAATCAATAATCAATAAAATCAATAACAATCAATAATAATCAATAACAATTAATTGATTGGTATTGGAAATCAATAAAAATCAATGCCTAAAAGTTGAGTGAGTATCGCTTTTTATTGATTATCATTGATTATTATTGATTAATATTGATTTTTATTGATTATGAAATTTGTTATTTATTTTCAATACAGCGCACCATATGAATTAACAAACCATTCACTAAACTTTGTGTAAGTATTGTAATTCTTGTCCTGTAGAGTGGTGTAGTGTCCGGAATAAAAAAAAAAAACAAACAAACAAACTTTATTTGCTATATGCTTTATGCGATTACAGATCAAATGTTTCAAATTTGTAGCATTTTTACTACAGTTCACTATTAAAAGCTGACTAATTACTAAAATGTTCGATTGGCTCGAAACAAGAGCATGTTATTAACTGTTAATTTCTACTTTCTTCAGTCACTGGCAACTTTGAACACATTCCCACGTTCTCCTCTCTTCTTGAATGAGTAAAATGTTCCCCAATATTCACTTTAATGGGTGAAGGGTCATTCATGGTAGCCTTTACATGGGTAACTACGCAGCGTGTAGGTAGTTCCACTTGCATCACCATCATTAACATCAACAAAAGTCGGGGAACACGTGAATTCCCGAAACAAGTGTCCAAGGAATTATTAAAACACAGGGAAAACATGTGCAATCCAATTACCCTTGACACATCAATATGCCCGTGATTTATGACTCGCGTCCACGCTACCACGCGCCATAAAGTTGCATAATCAGTTAGTGATTATCTATGAAAACCAATAACAATCAATAGCAATTAAGACAATTTGGTGAGTGAGTATTGATTTTTATTGATTGGTTGAACCAATCAATAATAATCAATGGATTATTATTGATTACTATTGATTATATTGATTGCAATCAATGATTGATTTTCATTGATTGATATCGCCGGGCGTTTCAATAGAACACGATTTCACATTTCCGAAAAATTAGCCATGTTCTAAACGAGCAGGGGACTGGGTACGAACATATTTTCTCTTCGGTACAAACATTCAATATCGATTGAATTGAAAAATGGGGCATGTCATCTGAAAGAGCATCCAAAAATTAGTAGATTCACCAAATTTGACGGTTATTGGTTTAAACCCAAAGGCATGGTACACTTGATATTGTTTGGAGGGACAGGCGTCCTCCAATCCATACTAAGCTCTCTTATTTTAAAAGTGTACCATGCCTTTGCGTTTAAACCAATAACCATCAAATTTGGTGAATTTACTAATTTTTGGATGCTCTTTCAGATGACGTGCCCCATTTTCAATTCAATCGATATTGAATGTTCGTACCAAGAAAAAATATGTTCGTACCCAGTCTCCTGCTCGTTTAGAACATGGCCAATTCGGAAATGTGAATGTTACCCGGTCACCTAGAATGCATGTATTCTAACGTAAGATGTTAATAAATACATTCCCTGAGTTTTGAGACAACTGAATAAATTCTCGTATAATTCAGCAATGAGGCGAAGATGATTGACATCGACCGATACTTAACTTTTCCTCTCGGCTATTGTGCTCTGAAGGTCGCGTGTGATTGATTACCACTGTAACCAATAGAAAATTTGGTTCGTCTTGTACTTTTACATTTTATCGAGCGCGTTGGACAAAAAAGGAATTCAGGGTTAGCTAATTCATGTACATAAACAAGCTTTTCTTACCTCCAATCTTCTGGGGTTTTTGTGTCGCCGACAACTACAACCTTCCAACCTTCAATACCAGCCAACTTCTTCACATCTGCTGTTGGTGAATTTATAGTCGTGACAACAATCCATTTCTCGTGCATTTCATTGGCTGAAGGCACTGGTTTTCGAGGAATTTCAGTCCATTTGATTTCTTTAATAAGCTTTGCTGCGTCTTCCATGGTTACATTGGACTCTTGATTTCTTTTTGGTTGCAGATCTTTGCAGTTTACTAAAGACTCCTTGGGAACTGAAATCGCCTCCAACGATTTACTTGGACCATTGTAAAAAAGGTGATAGAAGAGACCAATGAGAAGTAGCTGTGAAATTAACGCAAAAAAAAATCCAAGTTTTCGACATTTTGTGTGAAAAGCGGCAGCAGGACAGCTAGTCCTGGTCCTGATCGGTCCTAATCCGGCGGTCGATCCGGCGGCAGCGGCGGCAGCCGGACCGGCAGCCGGCAGCAGGGCAGCAGATCGGCTCCTGACCGCTGGTCAAGCGGGACGTGGGCTTTGGAACTGAATCGCGACCGCCGGCCGCCAGGAGGCCGCCAGAGATTAGACTTTGTATCGACTTTGTACTTTCTAGGCGTGATCGAATCACACTTGGTGCAAAGACCAGTGAAAGTCTTTTTGCGGTGTACTGTTGTAGTTTTAGGTTGATTTTTCAGAACACTTGCCGGATTAAGTCCTTTTTTACTGTCCCAATGTTGAATAAAAAAAAAAAAACAGATAAAATACAATATAATACATAAATTGTGCGATAAGGATGGTCAGCAAAAGAGACTTATCCCGGTTCAAGCTAAGGCAAAAAAAAAAAAAGAAAGATAAAAAATCTACCAAAAAACTTCGAAATAAAAGTATCATGAGGGGACGCAGAAGGCGTAAACTGTAAGTACTTAAAGGAATGCTAGGATATTATCCTAGCATTCCTAACATTCCTAACACCACGCTCCTTCGCTTTGAGCTGCGAAAGGTGTCATAATCCGTTCCACTGTCAAAAATATTATTAATGTGATGAAGACCAGAAAAGAGTGTCCTCGCATCGGACAACAAAACAATTCATCTTCCCTGTACAAATGAAAGGTACGAACCATCTGTAATATGTCGAAACATTTTTAGCATTTTGAACGGCTTTCTGTATTGAAGGCACCGGTGTCGCCGCAACTCTCGGCTGCAACTCACCATAATTTCCACTCTGCAAATCCACATGATCTTTCGATAGAACCAAGAAATGATCACCTTGCATAAAGCGAAAACTGTTGCTTAGAGCATCTTCTATCTTAAAAGGTCGAAATACTTATGCGACATCAAAATGGCTAGAAATGATTCCTTACTAGATGAGCTTCTTCTGTCTCTCCTGAATTGCCGCTAAAGCGAATTCGCCGCGAACATTGTAATTTATTCTGCCGCCAGAATGGAAATTGATCCGCGTAACACCCTGCGTGACACTGGTGATGACAAGATGACCCAAATGCTATTGACAGATTATAACACTTTCGGTAACCACAACCTAATCTTCTTAAGAATTCAGGAACTTACAGTTGACGCCGCTTGCGTCCCCTCATGCAACAAAACACTAAATTGCTGATTTCTCGAAGATAAGTAGTCCCTTATATTACTTCCTTTTAAAACAGGAAATAATTGAGGCTTGGCGAAATGACAGTGGCAACACATTCCACATTTCAACAATCCTATTAAAAAAAACTAAACCTGAAAATATCAGTCCTAGTATAATTCTAAGGAGGACCTTTCAGAATGTGAATAACATTGAATAAATAAAGATATGTCGATATGTTATAAAAGCATCTTCCGTATTTCAGTCATTTCTGTGTTTATCCTTATCTAGCATTTCAAATCCTTCAGAAAAGCCGACAGTAGTTCTTCTCAAACAAAGATAGAGCTTTTCATTCTTGAATCCAGAGCTCCTTCACGCTTCGGTCAAGCGCGGCTGAAAAACCGAAGGTCTGGGGTGGAGAATGAGTGAACTTGAACGTTTGCACAACTGCGCATTTTCGCTTTAGTGATGAACTTTGTACTTGAACATTCTCCCTGCTTGTCAATCAATTGAGAATCACTGACTTTTGAAACGGAATATTTTGAGTACTTGTACCTCACGTGGGCTTATTTACTTAAGTGACCTGTACTTTGTACCTAGGAAATCACCTATAAGCAAGCGATATTGTAAACGTTTTTTGATTACATCGACGAGTACGAATGTGGAAGCAATAAACTACTGTCCTGTCTGCTCCTTGACGTCCGTAAGAAGACCATTGAAGTAGGTCTGAGTATATGAGGGATTTGTGACGAGATCTCGTCTACCGAGCTAATTTTCCCCCGTATTCAGTGTATTTCAAACCGTTTCCCGCCAAAGTCCAGGCCCCAGTTGTCCAAAGAGTGGATAGCGCTATCCACCGGATAAATCACTATCCGGTGGATAAGTGTTGGGAAAACAAACTAGACTATCCACTGGATAGTGATTTATCCGGTGGATAGTGTTATCCACCCTTTGAACAACTGGGGCCAGAAGTTGTCCATTTAGCCCGAAAAACTCAGTGTCACGCGAACATATATTATTATTAAAAACTAGCAATGGTATATTGCAATTCCTGAGATTTGATTGGTTAACAGGCAATGGTATATGAGCTCATATACCATTGACCACAAATATCGTAGCCGTTACGCCTCAACGAAAACAGCTGGGGAGCTCAAACATTGCAATTCTTGGGCGTTTTTAATAAAACAATTTTTCCACTCGCGCTTGTTGGATATGAGATCGTTATAACCAACTCGGCGCTATGAGCCTCGTTGGCTATCTACCATCTCATATCCAACGCGCGCTCGTGGAATAATTAACAAATAAAGAAGCCTAGGCCATGTTTTATACTGTCATAAAACACGACGGGCATTTGAGAACACGAGGGAAATGTAGAAAACATGAGCCGCAGGCGAATGTTTTCTACATTTCTCGAGTGTTCTCAAATGCCCGGAGTGTTTTATGACAGTATAAAACATGGCCTAGGCTTCTTTATTTGCTTTATGATATAGATTTTACACGCCGCGAGTTAAAGGTTAAATTAGAATAAGTACAACAAGAGGGACTGAACGAAGATGAAAAGCAGCAAATAGTTTACGGGAAGAGCAGAAAAATGACAAAATTTCATTCAGTGTTCGAGGTAAGTTGTCAAGATTTCTAGCTGTGAACGGTGACCAGACAATAGGGACAATAGCACAGTACTCCAGTTGAGACCTTATTAACCTTACTGGTTACTTTTTTGGCGGAACTAAATGTTTCAATTCGCTTCCTGCTCGTAAATACGAAGATGCTTTTTCTTCCGATAAAATTTCAACCTCTCCACCTATTGTATTTATACACGATTTCGGAGCAGCGTTTATAGCTGGCATTTCATATCCAATGCTTACTAAATCAGTTAGCCAAGCTTCTGTTAAAATGGCGTCGTTTATTTCCCAGAAGCCTTGGTGAACCATTGCTACGCTTAAATCCAGAACTCTGCTAAAGAAATCTGGTTTCTCCGATTTCCAGTTGATCAAAAACTCAACTAGTCGCCCGGAATCCTGGTAAAGCACTTTCTCTTCGATGAAATCAATGAGATAGTTATGTGGATTTCGATATTGCACAGCATTTGGTGGGAAATACGACAGGTGTGATCCAACGTCCCACAGCAACCGCTGAGCCCAGTAAGCACGCCAGATATCGCAGACTCGAAACGTTACAGTGGTCGGTATAAACATGGCCCATAATGCTTTGTTCATGAACAGTGTGTTTTGGGAGTTAAATGGAGCCATTGTCCTTGGAGGAAGAACCACAGGTGGTGCGTGAGAGTCAAACTCGACTTTCAAATCCACATTTTTGTCTTTTCTCGTTAGCCGGAAGATGGCGTCTATATCCGGGTCACCATTAACCACGCCCTGCTGTATCGATGTGTCCACCCCTTGGCATTTGACAAACTTATGTGACGGGGGATCAGCAATGTAATCCAGAGGATACCCTCTAGGCCAAATGGTACTCTGTCCAAAGTGTTCGTACGGGTTAACCAGAATAGAATCTGTTTTGTACACAAGGAAGTCGCCAGTTTCTTGTTGGTAAAAAGTTATTTTACTACTTGCTGGAGAATTATCGTCGTCTGTTTCATAGATAATTTTGGCGCCATGTTGAATAGCGAAGAGATAACCAAGGTTCTTTCGAGCGTAATTTTTGTAAGGAATTAAGTCGTTAATGCGGTATCCCAAAGACTTCTGTTTCTCAACACTCAAGAAAACACAGTTGGGGTAACTGCAAAAAAAGAAATAGCAATTAAAAGATTGTTTCTCTTATGCAATTAAGAGTTCATTAAGTAAGCATCACAACGTTCAATATTATATTATTAGCCGGTTATTAGTTAGTTTGAGGTCCTCAGTTACATTCCCCAAGAGGGGAGTGGTAAGAAACTAGAAAATTCTTTTCTCGAATGACGCCATTGATTGACTGAATCCGCGGCGTCTGTAAGCAACTCTTGCAACCTCGTCCACAGAACCACTTTTTGCTTTCAATCGAAGATAGCATGCAATTGCAGCAGCATGCAATTGCAGTAACTTGAGTCATTGCTATCTTTGGAGATCCTAGCAGTGACTGGTCCCAAAAAATAAACTAGAAACTGGGATTGTCATTGACCGAGGCGGCCGTTTAGTCGGAATACTGCAACGTTCGGAATCAAGGACATTTTTACATATACATCACGTAGAGGAAAAGTAACCTGGAAACATAATGTTAATGACTTCTTCAGAGGTCTCGATTCCTGGCGCAGACCAGAAGGATCGCGGCCTCGGGAGACGAGAATGAGTCACTGGCCCGCCTTCTTCAGTATACACGGCTCGCTTTCTGCGCAACTTGGTCATGACTTGAAATGTTTTCCTTTCTCCAGAGACATCTTGCTTTATCCTTGTTGATATTATGGCTTGTACGCTCGCAAACGGGAATAGATCGATGCGTATCTTACAGCATGCAAAGACCGCGAAATCGATTAATAACAGGTATTTCCTGGGTTATATTTTGGATGGCCGGGACAGAAAACCGCGCAAAAAAAATTAAGTAAGTATTTTCAGGTTCTATCGGGCCGTTAGAGAGAGAGCGTTTGTAATCATCTCAAACAGCCTAAATACAAATACAAATCAAACTTTAACTTTATTTACTTAAACTTTTGAACTGATTTGCCTTTTTGCAGCCGGTGACTGTTGAAATAAATTATTTTTGTGGACAGGTCGAAGAGATATGTTGACGTCTCCTATTTCCTTTGCTTCACACGTGAAGCAAAGGAATTAGGAGACGTCTGCACGCAGGCTATCACGTGGGCTGCATGTATTAGCGGCATTCATGTGCATTCGATCTAAAGAAAACCTCATTTGCAAACAAATTTACAGGCTAAACTCGATTGTTCGAGTCCATAAATTTATCCCTTATAAAATCAACTTACTTGTTTTCGTTTTTTGTTTCGTTTCCTCAGAAACGAAACTGTATTGTATGGATTCGATCGATGTGAACTATCGTAAATTATCTAATAAACACCCGGGACGTCTTGGCTTCCTGGAGGGGAGGGCGGGGGGGGGGGGGGGGGGGCGTTAAATAGATATAACACGTTTATTAGAGAGGGGCGTTCATTTCACTTTAAGCATTAACAAAACAAATAATGCGCGTAGTTTGCTCGAGGAGTAAGATAGAAAACAGAGTTCGCTTATTAGATACGATAATTAAGTCGTAAATTTGCCGATTTACGATGATATGTCCCAGTAGAACTATCCGAGAACTGATCGGACTCAAATTAGGCCAGATTATAGTTCAAAGACTGTTCTTTCGAGGACCGGGCGCTCTTACTAAAGCGAGGTAGGGGGAAAGATATTTTTTCGACTACATTCAAGAAGCGGTTCCCGATTCTTGGATGTGGAAGTTGCACGCCTTGTGTAAATATTAGTATTCTATACACAAGTCGAAAACTTAAACTCAAAACTGCTCTTGCACGCTTCAAATCGTCAAAAAAAAACCTGCTTAAAAGCAAACTTAAACATTGTGAAGATATTCCTAATTCATTTTATTGCAAAGAGACAGCAGTTTAAAGCCGATTTTAGCCGAAACTTAAATATTTATAATAGCGATTAGCGAGAAAATTTGAATATTTATATGGGGCATGCTGTGAACTCAGAAACATAGGATGGTAAACCTGTGGCTCAATTAAGGACAAAGAAAATTGCATGCATGCAGAAAACTTCACTGCTTCGCAATTCCTCCGTTAATACTCATTCTCGCCGAAGGTTCTCCTCAAACAGATTGAATTTCACAAACCCATCTCTTCTCAAACCTTCCGCTACTTATCACTTATATTATGATACTTATCGTTCTCCAATCTGGAAACGAAACACTATTTCTTTTTGAAATATCTGCTTGTTAAAGCACAGGCAGCCCAAGCTCACGTTTCGAGCGGTTAGTAGGTATAAATTGGTGTTGCGTAACACTAGACCGTTGAGAATATTATAAGGCTTTGTATGGGATTTGGGTCGATTTTGGCCGTATTTATGCTTAAAATACAGTAAATATACAAAATAAACTTACTTTTGCCATTTGCTGTGTCCTTTTGCCTGTTTTGCGTCTTGAAGTGGTGTTTTAGTCGATTTTTCTCTTCCCTGTTCCTTCCTTCCTAAGACGGAGTCTAGTAAGTTTATTTTGTATATTTACTGTATTTTAAGCATAAATACGGCCAAAATCGACCCAAATCCCATACAAAGCCTTATAATATTCTCAACGGTCTAGTGTTACGCAACACCAATTTATACCTACCAACCGCTCGAAACGTGAGCTTGGGCTGCCTGTGGTTAAAGTTGTAAAACGAGAATCGGTGCGTTTATACAGCGACAAAAAAAAAAAAATTCTATACATACCTCCAATCTTCTGGGGTTTCGGTATCGCCGACAACAACAACCTTCCATCCCTATGAATTTATAGTCGTGACAACAATCCATTTCTCGTGCATTTCATCGGCTAGCGGAGGAGATTTCCGCGGTATTTCGTTCCAATTTATCCCTATTGTTAAACTCTCGGTTCGCTTTTGTAATTTAGACCCCTTGGAGCTTATAACCTCTGAAGAGTTTGAAAATGTTTTGGATGATGGGTTGCAAATAATAAACGTTCGTTTCTCGAAGAAAAGTCGATAAAAGAGGACAAGCATTACAATTTGTAAAGCGAAGAACCCCAGGAAAATCCACTTCCTAAACATCTTTACAGGTGTCATATGTGATTTACAATATTTCTAAAGGGCCGGATTAATATACTTTTGGTTCAATCAGCGACAAAATGAGAACATTCTTTGCAAGTCACTCGCAAATGTCGTGGCAACAATTCATTTTACAATAGGGAGCTTAAGCAAACTACGATGTCATTTACGATACTTCTAAAGGGCCAGATAAATATACTTTTGGTTCAATCGGCGACAAAATGAGGAAATTCTCCTTAAGTCATTCGCAAATACCGTGGCAACAATTCATTTTTCAATAGGGAGCTTAAAGTGGCCCGCGGCTATTTCTGAGAACGGAGGTGCCCTTTTCTTATTCAAATTTTGGGAATGTAAGCCTCGACCGATTTTTCTAAATTTTGGCAAAGGAAACAACAAATGTTCAAATTTTATTAAGCTTTGAATTTTAGGGCGAACATAACGATCACGAGATATGAGCGCTTCTGAAAAAAAAAATTTATGAAATAAACGCAAATATTTTCCAAACGCAACGATATTTTTTTTTTTCTAATTACTGTCAACAGGTCCAAATTATCCAAGTTTTAATTTCGGTAGAAATTGCTGCACAGTTGCCTGTTGGATTTTTGCTTCAAGATATTATGCTTGTGTATTTTTGGGAGCTGTTACAACAACGCTTATAAGTAATGCTAAGCCGATCCCATAGATTATTTGAAAGCTTAATGCCAGCATCTACCGATTTTTTTTTTTATTTTTAAGTATGAGAAAATACAGCATATTTGCCAACGGCTTTATCTAGTTTCGCGAGTCTAGCCTCGATGAAACCCGTCGAATTTGGCTCGCCAAGATACTTACTCTGGGGGGTAAGCAAGAGAAGATGGCTGACATTTCAGACTATGTCTACATGTTCCTTAACTGTTTTATTTCGCCGTCTCTGTGTCTCAAAATGGCAAATTTGAGCGATTTGAAGGGTTCTGCGTTGACAGGTAAATTACTACAGCAGCTATAGCACGCATTGTTTCAGGTCTTCGGTCTTTAGACTGCAAGACAGCCGTATTTTTTGCGAACGCGCTCCAGCGGTCTTCGAATCGAGAGGTCTAAAACCAATATCAAAACAGTGTGAGACTACTATACGGGCGTGTGAGACTCGGGTGACGATCGGCGCTTCGCGCCTTTGATACGCGAATGTTCAATGACTATAGAAGAAAAACGACTGTTTGGCAGTCTATTCGGTCTTCGGTGGTGGAGTGTTGGAGGTGAACGACTGGAGGGAGAGGGTGGGAGGGGAGTTATTCTACCCGTGACAAGAGAGTCGGAATAAAAGCACTCACAAAAAATGAACTCAGAAGTTTTTTTGAGCAAACATAAATGAAGAAGGAATTTTATTTACGGTGTTATGGCCTTTCCTCTACCATATTTTCACGGAGAAAAGATGGCGTTTTATGCCAGTTTACCTGCTTGAATATGAAAGACTAAAATTTATAATATTCCGTTCCCCTTCTTCGTACAAGCGTACGGTCAAAGTTTTTCACTTTTATATTTAAAATAGTGATGTCTTGAGTAACACCGATAAACATGATCATGAAAAGCCAGATTGCACAAGATTGTTTAGAAAAATAAGCTGAATGATTTTTTTTTAAATCGACGTTGTCCTGGCTGTAATTTTTTCGAGTTCCCTTGGTGTGATCAAGCCCCTCTTTTCCCTCATCGTGGTCGTGGACATAGTTTTAGCTTATGTAGGTCGTATTCGGCTCATTCAGTTCTCAAGCCTTGATCTCGTTCTGAAACAAATGTAAACTTGAGCCAGTTCGAAAGTGGTGTATTTAACTCTTCAGAAGTTGTTAGTTCCCGGCACTGAGCAGACGCTGACCGGAAGAAACGAAGGCCCTGATGCAGATATTTGAGATGTCCGCAAGTTAGAGTTGTTCTTGCCACCTTGTTGCCCAGCAACCTTCCTCCATGATATACATGGTTAACTTTATGAACGCGTGCTGCATGTTTAAGATGTCTTCATGTTTAGACAAAAGGTTACTGAGATCAAAGTCTGCTCCAATGAAGCAGATTGGAGGATTCAACTGTTTGGATGTAAAAAAGACAGTTTCAAATGAACCACCATGGTTCCAATTAAGTGAGTAAAAATATCGGCAAAACCTCTGTACATTGGTTACTGTTTTGGTGGTACTAAATGTTTCAATTCGCTTCCTGCTCGTAAATACGAAGATGATTTTTCTTCCGGTAAAATTTCAAACTCTTCACCTATTGTATTTATACACGATTTTAAAGCAGCGTTTATAGCTGGCATTTCATATCCAATGCTTACTAAATCAGTTAGCCAAGCTTCTGTTAAAATGGCGTCGTTTATTTCCCAGAAGTCTTGGTGAACCATTGCTACGCTTAAATCCAGAACTCTGCTAAAGAAATCTGGTTTCTCCGATTTCCAGTTGACCAAAAACTCAACTAAACGACCGGAATCGTGGTAAAGCAGTTTTTCGTCGATGAAATCAATGAGATAGTTATGCGCATTCCGATATTGCACAGCATTTGGTGGGAAAAACGACAGGTGTGATCCAACGTCCCACAGCAACCGCTGAGCCCAGTAACCGCGCCAGATATCGCAGACTCGAAAGGTTACAGTAGTCGGTATAAACATGGCCCATAATGCCTTGCTCAAGAATAGCGTGTTTTGGGAGTTAAATGGAGCCATTGTCCTTGGAGGAAGAACAACAGGTTGTTGATCAGGGTCAAACTCGACTTTCAAATCTATATCTTTGTCTTTTCTTGTTAGCCGAAAGATGGCGTCCACGTCTGGGTCACCATTAACTACGCCCTGCTGTATCGATGTGTCCACCCCTTGGCATTTGACGAACTTGTGTGATGGGGGATCAGCAATGTGATCCAGAGGGTACCCTCTAGGCCAAATGGTACTTTGTCCAAAATGTTCATAAGGATTAACCAGAATAGAATCTGTTTTGTACATTAAGAAGTCGCCAGTTTCCTGTTGATAAAAAGTTATTTTACCACTTGTCGGGGAGTTATCGTCGTCTGTTTCATAGATAATTTTGGCACCATGTTGAATAGCGTAGAGGTAGCCGATATTTTTTCGAGCGTAACTTTTGTAAGGAAGTAAGTCGTGGATGCGGTATCCCAAAGATTTCTGTTTCTCAACACTCAAGAAAACACAGTTGGGACGGCTGCAAAAAAGGAAAGACAATTATAAGATTGTTTCTCTTTTCTCAGTGAATAGGGTTCATTAAGTAAGCATCACGGGGTAAAATATTATATTATTAGCCGGTAAGGTTCTCAGTTACATTCCCAAGAGGGGAGTGGTAGGAAACTCAAACATTCTTTTCTCAAATGACGTCATCATTGATTGACTGAATCCGCGGCGTCTGGAAACAACTCTTGGCATGGAACCTCTTTTTGCTTTCAATCGAATATTGAGTCATTGCAATCTTGGATCTTTAAGCGTCAGAGAAGATCCTGGAAATGACTGGTCCCAAGAGATAAACTAAATACTGGGATTGCCATTGCACTACTGCCTTCAAAATCCAAGGATATTTTTACATCAAGTGGACGAAGAGTCACGGCATGGTGTTTACTGGTGAGCTTGACTCCTTCGCTTACCAGCAAAACGTAATTAAAGTTATTCAGGGTAAAAGAACTAAAATGTTTCTATACTTTTTTCTACAGCTCGTTTATTACAATTATTATGCATCAGTCAATTCCAACAGTGGCCATCCCCCCCGGGCATTAGCATTTCTTTAAAAAAAATCGGCAAATTCCCCGGGGTGGGGATGCAGGAACCGGCCAAATGCTCCGCCCCCGGGTTGATTGTTTTCAATCTCTCGATGATATAAAACTATAATACAAGTTGTTGCTTCTTAGCAATGAAGAAATATCTAAAATTGAGAAAATACACCTTTAAAAACATCCACGAACATCCACGAGCTTCTCTAGTCCTTGATGGACTAGCTAATCTTCAACGTAGTCACGTCTTGGCCTTTAAACCCTTCCATCACGAATACGCGACTCACTCCACGGTTTGCGAAACCACGTTTCAAATGACCGGGGGTCGACCCAAGGTACGCAAATGCCCCACCCTCGGGACTGGCAACATTAGCAAACGCCCCGCGGTTGCCCGGGGGGGGGGGGGGGTGGGCACTGCTGGAATTGACTGATGCATTATCATGAAGCAGCGGTAGCCAGTAGTATCTCGACAAATCAGTTTGACTTACGGAAGCTAGAGAAAAATTGTCAGTAATGATATTTCTCTTCACGCCGTTATTGGCACAGAGCAAATTTCTTGTTTAAAAATTGAGTAACGGTATCATGTAAACAGATCGAGAGAAATGAATGAACTCGTTCTAGAATGAGAGTAATTCCGGTGTAATATAAAGAGCCCCTAGCTTCGAGCCAGACTACAGAAGATTACGTTGTTTAAAATTGCAGTATACTTTTTTACAGAAAAATGGTTTATATCACGTGTATTCTAAAATTATTTGTACTTAATCCTTGGGTTTAAGCGGAATGCGTACTCTGTATTAACTACTTTTGGCACTCATCCGGCATTTTTCGTTATTATTTTATGTAATATCACAGCCACTGGTTAAAGGGACACTGTCACGGACATTTTTGGGCTTTTGTAGTAAAATAGCACCAAAATTACAACTGTTAAAGTACTTTCAACCATGCAGGAAATGCTCCTAGAACGTAAAAGGAACTGATGTCTAGCAAATTGTTTAAAGAAGAGGGTGACTGTAAACAGTTTTCATCAATTTTTCCACACCACAAGGACAGAACTTGAAAAAGTCAGGCTGACTTTTTCAAACTGAGATAAAAAGCTCCTGATGGTATCACAGCGATATCACTCTTTATTTATCTTCAGTACACTGCTATAGTAATTTTAAGAATATTTGACCACTGTTAATAGGTTTTCAATGGTATAAACATGTTTTTGGGCTGTTGAATTTTTAAAGTTATGCTCGTGACAGTGTCCCTTTAATTTCTTTACGGGCTGCCTTCTTATATATACACGGCTCACTTCCCGCGCACTTGGTCATGAAATGTTTTTCTTTCTCCAGAAACAACTTGTTAACTTTGTTTTCTCGATTCGTATTTTTTAAGATACGGTCCTTGGTCATATCATGGCCTGTACGTTTCACAATAGCTTGCGTTGCAGACAAACTAGGCCCTGGTATAGTCCGGGGTTTAGTTCGTCTGCAACGCAGGCTAGCTTCGCAAACGGGTCAGAATCGACCGGGTTAAGATAGAGCTAGATAGGTCCGTATCTTACAGCACACACCACGAAATCGATTAGTAGTATTTCCTGGGTGGTCGGGACAGGAAACTGCGCACCAAAATTTTAAACCTTTTCAAGTAATTATTTTCAGGTTCTACTGGGCCTTAATAAAGCATTTGTAATCAGCTCAAACATTAATACCCGTCCTTAATGCTGTAAAATATCAAACTTAAACTTTATTTACCTGATGTGATTTGCTTTTTTTGTAGCCGGTGACTGTTGACAGGTTAAAGTGAATATATTATCTTCGTACCGCCACGTGGGCTGTATGTATTAGCGGCGTTCGATCTGAACGGAACCTTATTTGTAAGCCAATTTACAGGCTTAACTCGAGCGTTCGAGTCCATCTATGCTACACCCCTTATAACATTAACTGAAGTTGTAAAACGAGACTCGGCTCGTTTATACAACGACAAAAATAAATTATATACGTACCTCCAATCTTCTGGAGTTTTTGTATCGCCGACCACAACAACCTTCCAACCTTCAATACCAGCTAACTTCTTTACATCTGCTGTTGGTGAATTTATAGTCGTGACAACAATCCATTTCTCGTGCATTTCCTCTGCTGGCGGAGGAGATTTCCGCGGTATTTCGTTCCAATTTATCCCTATTGTTAAACTTTCTGTTCGCTTTTGTAATTTGCCGTTAACTATGGACCCCTTGGGGCCATTAACCTCTGCCGCAGGGTTTGGAAATTTTTCCGACATTGTGTTGTAAATAATAAACGTTCGTTCTTCGAAGAAAAGTCGATAAAAGAGGAAAAGCATTAGAAGTTGTAAAGCAAACCCGAGGAAAATCCACTTCCTACACATCTTGTCAGGTGGCATATGTGATTTGAAATACATGTTTGGTTCTCCTCCTTCGAAGACGACGAAAGTTTTGCATGGCAATATTTCCAAAGGGCCGGATTTGTATACTTTTGGTTTGATCAGCGACAAAATGAGGAAATTCTTCGTGAGTCACTCGCAAACGCCGTGGCAACAATGGTCAACAATTCATTTACATTAATTATTTATAACCAGCACTTTTAGTTTTGGTTCTGCTCTACTGACAGAAAATAACCTGGTGCTCTGTGAGCGGTCCCTCTTTACTGTGCTGAAATCGTCCGACCGTCAAGTTCCTTAATGGAGAAGCCCTCTTTATATAGTTTTTTTCTGAGCGAGCGAAATCTCTGCCACCCCCTCTCAAGAGTACGAAAACTGCTTCCCGCCTTCCCGCCCTCCTACAGAGGTTGCTGCCATTCGAGTGGGTGGTCTGTAGGGTTTCATGCAGGGTAAATCAACAACGGGTATATATGTCCAATGATTTCTACGCGAGTCGTCGGACAAATATCAGGCAAATAATATCAAAACAGATATTTATTCTGATAACAAAAGAACTAAACACTTCAGAAGCTATATAACGCGTATAATGTGCTATATGTCCTAGACTTGATTTGACTCTACCAAGGTTTACATATCTTTGATTGTCGGACAATATTCCTGAATATCACATGCAAGAATCCCAGTAAGAGTTTATTTTTTTTATTCACGTGAGGTATCTGAATAACTAATAATCATTTACAATGTTAGTAAAACACTATTTAAGTTGCTTTTTTTACAAAAGATCCAAGAGAAGCACCCAAAAATAGAGCACTTCAACCAAACCATGCTTGAACTTATTCGATCAATTCTACACAATTAATGATTGAAGCTGTTTTGGTGTCATTTTAAAAACTCAGGTTACGATTAATTTCTTCTTGGCTACTTTTCTATTTTGTTCTTGGTAAAGGAAAGTTTCCAGCAATTAAACCAGAAATGCGTCGCCAACCACTGAACAAGTCGGCTCATGTGCAGTGATACACTGTATTTATAACTCGATCAAAGTTACATAACACTATAACACCAAATGATTATTCGTTCAAACTAGTTTTAGTTTATGGAGAAATACAGTTTTTAAAGTCAAGATGTTTCACATAATCGATCTGTGGAAAAAATAGGTGATATAACGCTAATTTAAGACGTCCAGAACGATTACCAAAGGGCAAAATTTCGGGCCACTAGTTTTAATATTCCTACTAATCACAACTATAACAAAATTCTCGAATCTGATTGGTTCTTAGCACGCCCTATTTTTTACCAAATTGGAGCGCGCGCGGCTAAAGTGTCCAATAACAAAGTGTCCAATAACAAGGTGTCCAATAACAAAGTTCGCGTGCTGCACATGCGCGCGCTCTTTATTTGGTTTCTTGTTGTGACTAAATACTCCTTGATATTCCTGAAACGTTCAGCTTCAAGAATGGCTTTTTTGCCTTAGTGATGATAAGTCCTTAGTAGGCTTCGCTTTATCTAAATTTTTTCTCGAATTTTGTTATACTTATGATTAATTGGTAACAGGACTTTGTGTCGTCCAATTCTGTCTGTAATCATGCTCGTGATTAAACAAATCGGACTCCCGCTACGCGGTCGTCCGATTTTGTTAATCACTCGTATGATTACAGACCGAATTGGACTCCACTCAG
Source organism: Meandrina meandrites (assembly GCA_963693305.1). Taxonomy (NCBI): domain Eukaryota; kingdom Metazoa; phylum Cnidaria; class Anthozoa; order Scleractinia; family Meandrinidae; genus Meandrina; species Meandrina meandrites. Next base: position 17,049,653 of record OY855906.1, read on the forward strand.
TCCTATTACCATTACAAATTATAACGTACTTTATGGGAAAAAACGGCTTGGCATGTAATCAAGTGTAAGGCTCGCTCTCTTCTCTTCCATCATTCAGATTTGGAATATCGATTTCAATAAATTTAACTGCTTCACTTATTGCTTTCTCGTGAAGTGGACTTAGACAAGAGCGAACTGTATTTGTTTGCTTTGGTAGTCACAAATTTGGGGTTTCCTCCCCCCCCCTCAATTTTTCCTCGGGGGGGGGGGGGGGGGGAGAGGGAGGGGTATACGGCTACACGTAGGCTATCTTCAATGTTACCAGGTTACCAAATGTTCAGTTCAAGGGTTTTCACGTGCTTTCCTTTGGAATGGCTGTGCCATCCACATTTAGGACATCATCGTGGCACTTTAGTTTTCTTGTCCCCCGAAACACGTGATGTGGCGGTGCGTGATTCGGGTGACAAGTGAGTTCAAAGTACGGAACTTGATATAGTGTACGGGTTATTGGGCAATCTATTTGCGTTGGCTCTTTCGCTGGCTTCATTTAGATTCGCTACACCGTGCTGAAGAGTCCCAATAAGGACGAAACAGCTGTCCACGGTTGCAATCCTGCTTTATCGGTTCTAGTCGTGTTGGTGTCTCACAAAAGTTTACTTTTTCACGTAGTATGATCAGCCTTGCAGTATTGTTTGTCATTTCTTTTAGGACTTTTCCTGTCAATATGGCGTGTGATACAACCAAATTGCTGCATACTGCTTTTGGCTATCATTTGGAGAAAGCAGAAATATATATTGATTTTGTGAACTGTTAAGTTTTCGAAAGTCCTATCCGACCCTATCCCAGTTCGAATAAGTCACGGTCATAGAAACACTTGGAGCTGTCGTTCACGTCATTACGAAAACCCATGGCGGTAGCTACCTGTACGTACATACGCACGTGCGTACCTGAAAAAAAAAAACTCGAAAATAAAACAAAATAAACTAAACTAAAATATATGTACATGATTCACGCTATTTGTGATATATGTTCGTAAACATAAGGAATTAGACAGAGGATTAGCTCTGTGGTTACAATGGGGAACCAAATTAATTTACGACTTAGTTGTCATTTCATATCAAGAAAGAACGCTTACACTTACAATAATAACCTCACCAAACCTCGCCGTTGCACTCACATTATAAACAAAATCTAAACCGACTAAACAAAGCACGTGAAAAATCAACGCCTCTTTGAGGCTACGACTATTTTGAATGTTAAAGTACATGCATCAGAAAAAAACAGAAAAGATGAAAATAGTTCGGTTTTGTTCCAAAAAGAAATTTCTTTTTTCTGTCCCTTCTTTAAACCTCTTAAAATCACACTCAAATCACTGTCCTGACTCCGGTGGAGATGTTTTTGCGCATCATGAATTGCGTGACAATGAAATTAATACGGCTACAGGTGAGGCAAGGTCAACTTCAGCTTGGTGACGTAGTTGCTTTTTATTTTCTAAAGCCGCAAGGCTTTCGCAAGTGTACACCCGTATAATATGTACTGTTTGGACACAGCATTTCAAGTTCTGCTATCTCTTGTTGTTCTCGGCAAATTTCTCCCATCGGGGTAAAGGACAAAGGAAATATGAAGATCCCCGGTTGTTCGCCAATTAACACAGTCAACAAAAAAGTGCTTGAGTGTTAATCAACATTTTGGCGAAGATTCGAGAAGATTCACATTATTCGCCACCTCGACGTAAATTAAATTCTTTTGAATTTAGTCACGACGCTTTTCGAAACGTACGGTTAAAATGCAAACTTTGTAGTAACTGAAACGTAACTGAAGTTGTCAACCCCGTTTACGAAGACTACTAATGAATGTTAAAACAATTAATTCATCTGGATTATTGATCAAATCTAGAGCAAACATATGCCTCTGTACTATCCCCCAAATATATAAACAGAACACAATAGTGCGGCCTCGGTGCAAAACCATGCGTAGCAGGTGAGGCGCGGGAAGACGCGTTTAATACATAAATGAATAGTTTAAGGAATGGATTAACAGGAACGCAAAAAGCCCCATCAACACTCCTATTTTGCATGACGCAAAATAGTCGTAAAAAAGCATTTGAGACTTGAAGGGAGAGGAGGACTTGAAGGGAGGGGAGGGAGGGATGGTGGGGGGGGGGGGGGGCTTGTAGGGGGATTTGAAAAATTGTGCGTATGAGCTACGGCATCAAGCTCTTCAAGGTCTGTAAATACGTGTCTATGTCGATGTATGTTTACATGTTCCTTATACATTTTCTTGTGTGTGGAGATGTTGTTGTCTCTACATGTCACTACGCCGTATTCCTGCGACATGACTCTTCGCATGTCCGTGAGTTTATTTTGTTCTGTTTGGATTATTGAACAGTCTCGAAAATATTCGTTGCTTCGCGTTTCTAAGCGTCAACACGTCTTGAAGAAACATGATCTGAGTGGGAATCAAACGTTGCATGATTCGTTGTCAAACATGCATTTGTAGGTTGTGTCATTTTATTGAGTTGTCAAAATGTTTTCGATGAGTACGGACATAATTTAAACCAAGAGTTCATTAGACAACGAATATACTTGTTTACACTTTCGTCCACACTTATTTTTTGCGACTTTGTTGTATATTGGGCGCAAAAGTTCGCGTAATTGTGATGAGAGGATTTGCAATTATTTGGTTTATTTTATTTTGCGGATCAAAATATAAAAAACAACGTAGAAACAATAAAGTCGTTTAGTCAGAGTTCAATAAGATGTAAACACAACCTGTTGTTGTTCAATTAAGCGTAAACTGTTCTTTAGATCGTAACTGTATTAAATTAGCTTTAAATGTGTTTGTAACCTGCACTAGCCTTTTGTGTAACTGTTACCCGCCTGCCTTGTAATATAAAATGCTGTAAAAAGATAAATCCGTTATAAACAATCGTATTCGAATAAGACTGAGCGACTTTTCAAAACATTCAACTATAAAAAAAAACTGCGATAAAATTTTCTTAAAAACATATTAAATTTTTTTTATTAAAAACGACGACGTTGTTCAATCGCAGAAGGAATAGAAGTGTCTAGCAATCGGGGGGAGATAGGTGGGTGGTTCACGTTTTCCATATCATGAATTTATCAGTAAATCTTCCCTCGGGTATACTGGATTTGCGCCATGTTTTCTATCTTCTAGAAAACGCGAAGTAGTCAATTTGTTTATCAGCTTGTAATAGTAATTTAATGATTTATACAGCTGCAATAGCATATTCTGATCAACAGATCAACAACGCTTTACATTCTATCTCAATTTGAAACCTAACTACAATAAAATGAATTGGACGAAAAACTAAATGCCTTGGCTCGACTTCTAAACAAACTAAGGGATTTGTAATAATGTTTCTTATTTCCAGAGTTAAAGAGTTCCTGAGTTTCACAGTTTCAGTGCCCCTAAGCAAAATGCTCTATCGCCAATGATTCGGCAGCATTTGTCCTCTGGAATTGCTTAAAATTAAACCTTCTTTAGATCTAAAATAAATGAATAAAATGACTGTTTTTTTAGCAGACATAAGATTTGTTAGAAGACTTAGAAATAAGCATGTAGTGAATCTTGTTTTGTTAACAGAAACATTTCAGCAGGTATACGGGAAAACCCGATGAAATTTAAGCTTCTAGCTTGTGGGGCCGTAAACAACTAATAAAGATGTAAAAAGACAAGTAAAATGATGTGTTTAGAAATTCAAATCCTAATACCTTAAAAAACTACAAGTTGGAAATCGGCCTGACTTTTTAACAAACAAAGCATCTACAATAATATTGCATATTTCTATAGGTAAAGGGCTAACGAGTTCCATAATGTCATTGGTTCTGAAAAAAATGCCCAAACACAAATGGCTGGGAGCTTTGCCCCTGGGATAGCACAAATAAAACCTGAGACTAAAGTAGAGTTATAAGGAAACAGCTGCTCTCACGTGATCGATGTCGTGTTAGCTGGCCTTCTTGCATTTTTATATTCATGTATGCGAAAGCCGTACTACTTCTCCAGCCAGTCAAATAGTTTCTCCAAGTGCATTCTGCATTATCAGTGAATGATTAGTGCAAAGTTGTATAAATTCATTGCAACATTTCTGTCCTTTCAGCATTTCGCTTGTTTTCAGCGCTCAAAGTCATCTCACACCAATGACGAATTTTCTCTCTGTGGTTGGCGAAAAGAATAGAATTTACTACTAGACAATGAAACCAGATCACGAATTGAGAGTGTAAATAGTTTTAAATTAGATCCTCCGTTTTATCAGTATAATTTTAGCACATTTCATGTTTAACTAAATCCGCTTTTAAAAGAGTGGTATCGTTGCATTCTAGTTATTGTGATCGATTCTGCATTTATGTTATATTTTTAATCTTCACGGCCCTGTTATTAGATTATGTTAAGTTATTATTAAAAATACTATGATTATTGTTATAAGCAAGGAAGTTTTTTCTTAGTCAGTGAACTAGCCTGCGTCGCAGACGTAATATATAACCCCAGCTAGGACTTAACCAGGGGTTTAGTTTCGTCTGCGGCGCAGGCTATCAGTGAACAGGCCCCTACAAACGATCAAAGCAAGCCGAGTGGAGACTAGGGAGAGGGCTCCAGGCCCATCGCTTTACCCCTCCTCTCTCTCCTTCTTCTTGCTATCCTCTACAGCGCATGTTCACAGGCTCTTTTCTCTTTATCATCTCCGTAAGAAAAGCTTCCATAAAACAGTTCCCAGAAAAGCGGCTTTAAAATGTTTTAGGTCAATAGTTTTCGTCCCTTTCTCTCATGTTTTCGTCGTTACTACATTTTTCAACTCTCTACCTGCTCTTAAGGCGGGGTTGTACCTGAAGTTGAGTGAAATTTTAAGAGATTTAGAGAAGGGATAGAGGAAAGAAAATTATTTTTGGAACACCACCAGACAGTTGACCCCAACGCAAGAGCATCCCAGGTTGTCAGGGGACTGTTTGGGTGTCCATCTACTAATTTTTAACTTCAAATTCCAATTTTAAAATCACATTAAATCTTTAATATTTCTTATTTCTCCAAATTTTACTATTCCTTTGAGAAAAACTATCTCTTCCCAAACACCCCCAAAAATCACCAAAAAATTTACAAAACACCGCTAAACATAGCTTTGTGAAATGAGCAGAGGGTTTTGGGAATGCTTGAAATGGGAGCGAGATATTCGCATTAAACCCAAGTTAAGCGGTGTAAAAACGGGCTTCAGGTGAACCCCCGCCTTAAATACGCAGACGACTTTTCTTTGGGGTGCAGTTCAGTCTCCACACCCAGTGTATTTCTGCACGGTCTTGGAACAGGTTTCACATCTGGTATTTCATATCCAGTGCTTACTAAATCAGTTAGCCAAGCTTCTGTTAAAATGGCGTCGTTCATTTCCCAGAAGCCTTGCTCGACCATTGCTACGCTTAGATCCAGAACTCTACCGAAGAAATCTTTTTTCTCAGATTTCCAGCTGATCAAAAACTCAACTAATCGCCCAGCATCGTGGTAGAGCATTTTCTCGTCGACAAAATCTGCGAGGTAACTGTGTGCATTTCTGAACTGAACGGCGTTTGGCGGGAAAAATGACAAGTGTGATCCGACATCCCACAGCAACCGCTGAGCCCAGTAACCACGCCAGATATCGCAGACTCGAAAAGCTACCGTGATTGGCAGCAGCATGCCCCATAATCCCTTGTTCATGAACAGCGTGTTTTGAGAATTGAATGGAGCCATTGTCTTTGGAGGAAGCAGTACAGTTGGTGCTTCCTTGTCAAACTCGACTTTCAAATCCACATCTTTGTCTTTTCTTGTTAACCGAAAGATGGCGTCTACATCCGGGTCACCATTAACTACGCCCTGCTGTATCGATGTGTCCGCCCCTAAGCATGTAACAAACTTGTGTGATGGTGGATCAGCAATATGATCCAGGGGGTACCCTCTAGGCCAAATGGTACTTTGTCCAAAATGTTCATAAGGATTCACTACGACAGCGTCTGTTTTGTAAACGTGAAATTTGCCAGTTTCCTGTTGGTAAAAAGTTATTTTACCACTTGTCGGGGAGTTATCATCATCTGTGTCATAGATAACTCTGGCGCCATGTTGAATAGCGTAGAGGTAACCAAGGTTTTTTCGAGCGTAACTTTTGTAAGGAAGTAAGTCGTGGATGCGGTATCCCAAAGACTTCTGTTTCTTGACACTCAAAAAAACACAGTTGGGATGGCTGCGAAAGAGAAAGAGACTATAAGTCATTATTTCATTTCCTATTTCAATAAACTCCGGCTTGTGCATGTGTGCGTGTGTAATTGGCCTAGCTAAAGAGGCTATTTATTTTTTAGGTATTGTTTTTACATACAAACGTGTCTGGTTTATGTTGTCGTTTGAAAACACACACTTCTTGATGCGCTTTTGCCAATCGTTCGCCCGAAAGTGCGAGTAATAGAGTAGAGAGTAGAGAGTGATCTTGCTAAGCCCATGAGATAGTTATTACAGTTTTAGTTATTTAACTATGCAAATGAACTATACATTATGATACGTACACTACAATCACAATATAAATAGCATCGTGGACGCATATAATTCATACTAATTTTAGCCAAATGAAATCGGCGAGTTTGAAGTGGCATTGCATGTAGTGTGGGATTTGAGTCATCATGCAACACCCCCTTCTCGCGAGAAAATTTGCGTGACGACCCAAATGCAAAACAATACATCGTTCACGAGCAGACAAGTTCTACTTTACAAATAGTTATTCCAAATACAATATTATTTCTTGCTGTTGATATTGTTTAAGTCATAGGACACTTAAAACTTATATTACTCCTTAGTAATCCTTAGTTACTGTCATTCAAATACCGTTCCAGAGATAGAATAAAGACGGCATGGAGACCTGCTATACTCTGATGTCACCGCAAGTTTCCGAAACTCAAGTCAAGATCCTTTCGGGTTTTAGTTTAGTAGAAGTAAAGATAAACAAACTGAATTGTTTCCTTTACATCCAGCGAGTTCCGCGTCCTTCAAAATCATTTATCAAGCATTCTGTCATAAAAATGCCAGATATTGAAAGCATGGGCTAACCACATATTTATTTAAGAGGCTTGAAACGACGAAACGTTTTCACGTTTTTAGGGGACAACGAAGAAATTTAAGTTGTTAACCGAGCCGAAGAAAATCGAAGATATATGTGTTGATATCTGCTTCAGTTCTAAAAAATTTACTGAGTTGAAGCAGAAAAGATGCTTGTTTGAACGTTTTAAAAATAGCTATTTGCAAGTGACATCATCGCATGGCCGTCACGCCTTTTTTCGGGTCAGTGAACAAAGTGGTTTTTTATAGTTTCAAAAATACTGTTCAAATTTAACGGGCGAATGAAACACTAATTATTATTATAAGCTTGTACTCAAAGGTAAATTAATTACTGTAACGAATTTACAAAGCGCGCCAAAGGTTTTGCTCAAAGTTTCTATTTTTGTTGTTATTGTTCTCAAGTTACAGCATTTTACTTATTAAAAAAGAAACAACGGGTGTTCAAGCCCGATCGCGTCATGGCAGGCCAATTAGGCCTCCCAAGAGACTTTAAGGTGGCTCGACTGGGTTTTTTAGGGGCAACACCGCTCAAGTTTGAGAACTAACCAGACTGTCATTAACAATGCCATCGAAAAACTATCACCACAGCTGAATTAGGTAAAGATGAAAATTTGTTATGACCAGTGTTATTTTGACATCGGAGTTGTCATAGCAACGTAATGACGTCATCACGTTTATCAATTTCGTTCGTATTACTCGGCACCAGGAGGTTTTTTCGGAAATCGCTCAAGGGAGCATGTACCTCCTATACCTGCCTCAATGTTGGCAAAGTTTGAACAAATTCTGTGAGAGCGTTATCGAAATTTTTGGGGATGAAGTTTCGAGGGTCATAAATACAGTAAAAAACATACTATTGAGATAATAAAAAATTCATTTGCCTTTTATCAGTGAGTTTAGACTTTTTTCCTGATCTGTTGTTCTACACAAAAATAGCTTTTCGTTTCCTGGAGAAAGAGACCCTCGGCATTGCTGTATTACAGTCTAATGGCGTAACAAATATTATTACAGTTTTCAAGTCATATCAGCATGTTTCCCGAACATTTTTAGAAAGCAATTGAGCGTTCTGTTTAATGCAAATGAATTTTTTGCTGAGTTGTGCACGTGAAAATGAAAGTTGAATACAATGCCCGTGAATAATGAGGACACTCACTTGTAAACACAAAATCTGGGAGAAAAAAGTAGTACATTGGAGCCCCGATTTTATTGTCTTACATGTTTTCAATGACCTTGAAACTTGCAGGCCATATAAACTGATGACAAAACTCGAGATTGACAAGTTTTTAAAAAAATTCATCGAGCGGTTTCCAAATAATTATCACATTTGTAGGTGTAGACCAAATTATTTACAAAAGTGGCAACAAGAGCACCTGAATGCACGCTCATCAAATCCGTTTTTTTCGCAATCGGTCGTGGCGATCCCCATAATTTTGTATACACAATTTTAAATGGCATCAAACTACTGTGAGATGAAACTGCATTCCCAAAGCGCGTCGTGTTCTTCAGATATTACCCTATTATCTCAATAGTATGTTTTTTACTGTATTTATGACCCTCGAAACTTCATCCCCAAAAATTTCGATAACGCTCTCACAGAATTTGTTCAAACTTTGCCAACATTGAGGCAGGTATAGGAGGTACATGCTCCCTTGAGCGATTTCCGAAAAAACCTCCTGGTGCCGAGCAATACGAACGAAATTGATAAACGTGATGACGTCATTACGTTGCTATGACAACCCCGATGTCAAAATAACACTGGTCATAACAAATTTTCATCTTTACCTAATTCAGCTGTGGTGATCGTTTTTCGATGGCATTGTTAATGACAGTCTGGTTAGTTCTCAAACTTGAGCGGTGTTGCCCCTAAAAAACCCAGTCGAGCCACCTTAAAAAGCACTCGGGTGCTAGAACATTTGTGATTAATATTCTGTTCTTTTGTTTGTTGTTATGTTTGTGCATGTACTTTTCGTTTTTCCCGCGTGGTTTAGTCGGTTGTTTTTGATGTTACCTCGGATCGGAAAATAGGAGTTTCGAAGATTAAAGGTTGAATGTATCTCGAGTCATCGGTCGAGTTTTTCTGTTCGATGGAATATCTGGGCCAGTACATTTTGGTAGCAGAGCGAGGTTCTTATTAGTAAAGTTATGGCCGAATCGAGCATGAAAAACGTAGAAGAAGAGTTGCTAATTCCGAAGGATTTAAACGAGGCGAAGGAATTGGTTAACAAGTTGAGCATCGAGGATTTGAAGACGTTTTGCTTCACGTTTGGATTATCACAAGATGGAACGAGAGCAAGTCTCAAAGAGCGATTACTCGAGTACTACAAAGGAAAATTAACATTGAAAAACGGAACTCCTAAGCCTGTGCCGACGCCAAGGAAAAGATCCACAGTCGAGAGCGAGAAAGAAGCGCCTGTTGTGGAAATCATGACTGATGTCGAACTGAAGTTAGACGAGTCAATTTCATTTATCACCGATCAACTTCGTAAGTCAGATCAAAGGATTGATCAAGTTGAATTTTCTGTTAACAAAATGGGTGCGTATGTGGAAGAATCGCTTTCAAAGTTTCGGGAGTCGTTAACGGAAGCTATCAAGGATTCTACTGAGAAGATGATGCGGTCCTTCGATAAGCCATCCGACGACACAAGAATAGAAACGGATCAGGATCGACTTGCCCATGGCTCGAAAATTACTGCAGTCAAAAGAAGATTAAACTTCCTGGAAAAAAATGCGGAATGTGCATGCAATGAGTTGGAGAAATTAATGAATGCAGAAGCTGCACCCGCGAGAATTGAGCGTCAATTGAAGAAGTTGAACGAGTACGAATCGGACTGCATACACTCAGTGGAGGAAGTTTTAGCAAGTGTTGAAGACGAGAAATTGGTGGAAGAAGTTCTTAACGAGTGGGATGTCTTTCATTCGCAAATATTACGGATCTCTGGAAGGGCAGAAGATTTTATTGCGAAAAATGGAGTCAATACACAATTTACTGCGCCGAGTGAATTTACTGAGCACGTTACGGGAGTCAAGTTACCACTGTTACAACTGCCAAAGTTTTCAGGGAATGTGTTGGAATGGCCAGCGTTTCATGATGCGTTCATTGCTTCAGTTGATTCACACAGGAAATTAAGCAATGTGCAGAAGTTTACTCATCTGCGGTCATGTCTTTCTGGCAGAGCGTTCAAGTGTATTGAAGGATATTCAGTTACGAATGACAACTACTCTAAAGCCTTTCAAGACCTAAAAAATCGTTTTGGGCGGAAACGTTTACTTGCAAACGAACTCGCCAAGTCTATTTTGGTCCTGGATGTCCCTGAGAATGCTGATGGGAAATCATTACGAGATCTGTACGACACATTGCGAAACAGGATGAGAAGTTTGGAGTCACTTGGTCTTAAGCCTGATGATAACCCTAGTTTGTCTATGGTGTTGCTGCCAATCTTCGATACTAAGTTGCCACGTGAGCTTAAGGAGAAATGGGAGTTGGAGCTTACCAAATACGAAACTGAGGAGGAGGACAAGGACATTAACATAAAGAAATTCTTTCAATTTTTGGAGGGCCCCGTCCTTAGAAGCTCCCGATGACACGAAAGGTTCACTACCAAAACACAAGCGGAAGCATGACAGAGTCAGAAGAGGCAAAGACGAAGAGAATATGTCAGCACAGTCCCTGATGGGTGCATCTGAGAGCAAGAGAATGAAATGTGGGTTCTGTGGAAAAAATCACAAGACATCGAAGTGCCCAGTAGCCCTTACCAAGACATCTGATGAGAGATGGGAAATGCGAATGAAAAGAAAAGGAGCGCCAACTTGTTTCAACTGCTTACAGCCTGGAAGCATTTCACACAATTCACGAGCATGTAAGGCCCCACGATGTTCTGTTGATGGGTGTGGCAAAAAGCATCATCAGCTGCTACACAGTGCAGACCAGACGAAACCGAATGACGAGGAGACTCAAACTTTGTCTGGATTTGTTTCCACGTGCAAGCAGAATTTACTGCCAACTGCTTGTGCAAGAATGATTTATGAAGGAAAGGAATGTTCCGTGCGTATTTTACTGGATAGTGGTTCGCAAGAGACCTTTGTAAGAACAGCTGTTGCTGACAATTTGAACATGAGAAGACATGGATCTCCAGCGCACATGAAGATTAAAGTCCTGGGAGGTCAAGAGCAACACAAACGGATGAATCGCGTGACGTTTAAGCTGTCACCCCTTGATTCGAATGATGGTCAAATGATTTCTATTGATGCCTGGACTATAAACAATGTATGTGGTCCTCTCGCAGCTGTAGACGTTGATGTAACAAGATGTCACCCCTTGATTCGAATGATGGTCAAATGATTTCTATTGATGCCTGGACTATAAACAATGTATGTGGTCCTCTCGCAGCTGTAGACGTTGATGTAACAAGATGCAATCATCTGCGGAATCTTAAGCTCGCTGACAATTTCCCAAGGAAGGCTGCTACGGTGGACCTCCTGGTCGGTGCTGACCAGTATTACAAATTAGTGCAAGGGAGCATTAAAAGAGGACGACCAGGAACTCCAGTCGCAACAAAATCAAGACTGGGTTGGCTTCTGAGTGGTCCTGTCCCAGGATCTAAGAAAAGTGAAGACACGACAGCCATGCTAACCGTGACGAAGATGTACAATGCACATGATCAACTTAAACGTTTCTGGGAGCTGGACGCCATCGGAATTGTAGACCAGCAGAGAGGTGAAACAACGGCCGAGGAGAAGCATGCAGTTGATCAGTTCAACGATTCCTGTCGTTTCGATGGAGAGCGATATGAAGTTGGTCTTCCATGGAAGAGAGATCATCCACACCTCGTTGACAATTACGACCAAGCTTATCAAAGGCTTGTCTCCACCGAAAGAAGTCTAGTAAAGAATCCAGAGAAGGCGAGAATGTATTGTGAGGCAGTGAAACAATACATTGATGATGGGCACGCCCGAGCAGTAGACGAAGAAGATAACAAAGCAGACAAGATACGATACATCCCTCATCATGGAGTATTCCGAGAAGACAGAGACACTACGAAGTGTCGTGTTGTATTTGACAGCAGTGCCAAAACTCCTGATGGAGTTTCTCTAAACTCTTGTCTTCTAAAAGGTCCAAAGCTGCAGCCAGATCTCGGACATGTTCTAATCAGATTCAGATGCCACAAGGTCGGTCTAATGGCAGACATTAAGAAAATGTTTCTTCAAATCAAGCTCAGACGTCAGGATCAGAACAGTCATAGGTTCTTGTGGAGAGATCTTCAATCTGGTCGAGCACCCGACGTTTACTGTATGACCCGAGTGACATTTGGAGATACACCTTCTCCATTTCTTTCCATTGCTACAGTACAAAAGCACGCGAAAGAACACGGAAAAGAGTACCCAATGGCAGCTAAGGAAGTGAATGAGAATATGTACGTGGACGACGTGCTTTCTGGTGCCCCGGACGATGACAGTGCACTACAACTGAAGGATGAACTTTGTGATCTCCTATCGAAAGGGGGATTTCAATTGACGAAATGGGCTTCAAATTCCCAGAAGGTTATGGAAACCACACCACTTCATGAAAGAGCGCCAACACTTGTGCCGACCACTGAGCCCGAGAAGATGTCAGATTCATTAAAGGCGCTGGGAACTTCATGGAATACACAAGATGACGTGTTAATGTTTACAAATGGTTCCAGCATCTTGACAGAAGAAGATCCTCAGACAAAGAGAAGCTTGATTAGCCTGTACGCGAGAGTCTTCGATCCAATGGGTTTGCTGACCCCATTTTTGATGATACCGAAGTTGTTGTTTCAAGAACTTTGGGCTCGAGGTCTAGATTGGGATCAGTCACTAGACCCAGACATCGCTGAGTCTTGGGAGATGTGGAAACATGAATTGGCGAATGTGGATCAAATCAAAATTACGAGGTGGCTGCTACAAAACTTGTCTTCAGTTGACAAAGTTGAACTCCATGGATTTGGTGACGCCAGCGAAAGGGCTTATGGGTCAGCGGTCTACATTTGTGCTGAGGACGGAGATGGCAACAGAGTATCCAACTTAGTTATGGCCAAGTCCAGGGTAGCACCGATGAAACGGGTCACTCTGCCAAGACTCGAGCTTCTTGCGGCGTTCATCACTGCAAAATTACTAAGTTACGTCATACAAGCACTCCAAATCACGATAGACGCAGTGTATGCTTGGTCGGATAGCCAGATTGCACTTGCGTGGATCAGGAAGCCAAGTTCTAGTTGGAAGGTCTTCGTTGCAAACAGAGTTCAAGAGATTCAGCAAAGAGTCGCACCAAGTCAATGGAGATTCTGCCCAGGAAACCAAAATCCAGCGGATTTAGTCATGAGAGGAATTTCTGCAGTTCAGTTAAGGGAGAGTAGTCTATGGTGGAATGGCCCACATTGGCTTCAACAACCCAGTTCCCATTGGCCTAAGTGCAAAGTTCAAAGTTCCTGTCCTGAAGGATGTTAGTTGAAGAAAGGAAGGAATCAGTTGAATCGCATTGCTTCATTTGCCAACCAAAAGCTCAAGCGGTCCGCCTTCATCTACCCGAGTTAGCGCTACGATATGAAACCTGGCAGCGTCTAATACGAGTAACAGCCTGGATCTTGAAGTGGTCACGTTTACGAGGGCAGCCAAAGGAAGGAAAGCTGACGGTTGAAGAGATAAAGAATTCCGAGTATACGTGGTTGAGAAACAGACAAAGAGTCGCCTTTCTTCCTGAAATTGAGGAGCTTGAAAACGGGAAACAAGTATCTCAAAAGAGTGACATTGTAAAGTTGGACCCGCAGTATGATGAAAACAGGAAATTGCTTGTGGTAGGGGGACGCCTTCAGTTTGCTCAGATTCCGGAAGACGCAAAGCACCAGATAATAATTCCATACAACGATCCGGTTATAGAGAAACTGATCTTGAACGTGCATGAGAAAGCAAGCCATGCTGGTCCTGAAACGACTCTAGCGATCCTTCGTCAAAGATTCTGGCTTCCACGAGGAAGACGTGAGGTGAAACGAGTTCTTAAGAAATGTTTGACGTGCAAACGCTGGAATACTCAACCGTGTCAACAGAAAATGGCGCCTCTACCAGCTGAGAGGGTGATGATAGCACCACCGTTTACCAACATCGGGTTGGATTTTACGGGCCCTCTGCACCTCAGAGTTGAAAAAATACCAAAGTCAGTTACCACTAAAGCCTATGTATGTCTGCGGACTCAGTCACTTATTTAGACAGGTTATTAAGCCAAAAAACTACCTCTGGGGAGACTGGGGTGACCGCTATGGCGTGTACACGTTTCAGTTGACGGTCCAGCAAAATCTGGATTTCTCGGCCAAATCTTTTAGCAGAATTAGCACTTGGTCGAAAAAAGATTGTGTCATAAAGAAGCAGTGCATTTAGCCGCCCTTTATGGGCCAAAGAAACCGCAAGCGCAAGAAATCAAGTCGGGGCTCAAGTTCTTCAGAAACTGAAGTCATGGCCGCCGCGGCAAACAGTGGCGACGACAGCATGTGCAACGAATTGAAAAACTCTTTGGATTGCCTAAGGCAAGTAGTTTCAGAAGGATTTGTCAAACTTCACACTGACCTCGACAAATTAAGATTTGAATTTAAAACTGAAATAGATGCAGTAAAACTGTCGATCAAAGACATCGAGAAAAGTTTGACCTACACTCAGTGCGAAGTTCAAGACCTCAAAGTCCATTTTGAGACGGAGACGAAGGAACATTCGAAAGAAGTGGATGCCTTAAACAAGAAGATTGCTGACTTAGAAGATAGATTAAAACAAGAAGTTGAAAATAATATAGCTTTGGAACAATATACACGACGCGAAAACCTACGCTTCAATAACATCGAAGAGAAGGAACATGAAGACTGCAAAATGGTAGTTTATAATATTCTAGAGAAAGAGCTTGGCGTAGATACCACCAAAATTAGATTTCATGCGGTCCACCGAGT